>JASDQU010100628.1:0-11750 GCA_032191745.1 Picea mariana | reverse complement strand
GTCTTGACAAGATTCTATTTGGTTTCTTCTCGTTCTTTTGACTTCTTAATTGCTGGGTTTCTTGTCGTTCTTTTATCTTCTGAATTGCTGCATGGATGCTGGATTTGTCTGAGTTTGTATTTGTAGCTTGCTAATGCTTTTTTATTTTATTTTGGTCTCTGATGATTTAATTTCATATACAACAAAACGCAATCTACTTCGCTGGCATCAAAGGTATGAAATCATAGTTGGAACAGCCCGTGGGTTGGCATATCTCCACGAGGAGTCCGATATTCGGATCATCCACAGAGATATTAAAGCAAACAATATTTTACTGGATAATAAACTTAGACCAAAAATAGCAGACTTTGGATTAGCAAAATTCTTCACAGAAGATATAACTCACGTTACCACTGGAATTGCGGGAACTATGTAAGAAATCTCTCTACCATCCCATCAGTCAGCAACTCATATTATCTGAAGATAGATTTTATAATTTTAAGAGGGTTAAGGTATGGGGATTTCATTGTAGATGATGACATTGTGCAGAGGTTACATATTATCTGAAGATAGATTTTATAATTTTAAGAGGGTTAAGATATGGAGATTTCATTGTAGATGATGACATTGTGCAGAGGTTACATGGCGCCTGAGTACGCCTTACGCGGACATCTAACACAGAAAGCAGATGTATTCGGCTTTGGAGTACTTGTGCTTGAGACTATTAGCGGAAGAAAGAATCATATTTTGGCTCAAGAAGAGTTGCTCATCGAAGGAGTATGCCTATTAATCTCATCCTTCAAGTGGAAATTTCTTAAAATCTCGATTGCGTTTATGAACCCTTGCATTCATGAACGCCTGCTAACTAAAGTTTTATGATTGTTGATATTGGGCAACCAGACATGGAGATTGTATAAAGCAGAGAAAGGTTTAGAAATTATGGACCCCACATTGCAGGGCAGCTATTCATCGGAAGAAGGGATTAGAGTACTTAAAATTGGTTTCTGTGCACTCAAGCAGCTGCAGCGTTGCGGCCTTCAATGTCCCGGGTGGTGTCGATGCTCACAAGTGAGAGAGAACATCCTCCTTCGCCCACAAGCCCTGCTTTCACGGAACTTGATAATGTTGGCATTACCGACCAAGTTGAGCATCCTAGAGTAATTGACCCTCACAAAACATCAAGCAGTAATTGGTCTTCAAAAGCAGCAACTTATTCTAGGAAGCCTTCCGATATCCATTCTGCAGCTGCTGTTCTTCATCAGGAAATCTAGATCCCAGGTGAAAATCAAGCAAGGCAGCTTGACGTTATGATTTTTTCTTGTTTGGGAAATCTAGATCCCAGGTGAAAATCAAGCAAGGCAGCTTGACGTTATGATTTTTTCTTGTTTGGGACTCTAGGGATGTCCGTTGTAACAAGAAAACTCTTATGCAATATCTCACTTTACATGACTGGCAGCCTACTTCTTCATGAATTTAAAGCCACAAGAAGTTATCACACATACCTACTTTGGTTTCCTTCAATATCCAATATTCTGCATTTTTTTGTTGCCTTAAAAACTGTTTGTAAAATCTTTTCTCTTTGGCTATAGAAATTTTCTAACTAAAAGTTTGTCCCTTTTCCCATAAGAATTTTCTTCTCTTTCAAACTAGTTGACTCTTACTCTTTCTAATGTTGAATGTACTTCAAACTAGTTGACTCTCATTCTCTCTAATGTTGAATGTACTTCATCCCCATGCTCCCAATAACTATGAGATGTGATCTTCACACCTACCCTCTTACATATATCAAATAATTGACATTGAAAACACTTAATAAAAAATAAAAAGTTTACTCAAAATAATAACTTTAAAAATGGTTTAAAATTTAAAACTCCTGAATATAATTAAAAAAAAAAAAAAATTAGACCCTGTGAAATAGATATGAGAATGATTGAATTGACTTGCAAGTCTTTGTGGTCCACCCTTCAACAAAATTTGCAAGTGTTGATTTGTAGTAATGTGACTTGGAAATAAGAATGATTCGATTGACATGCTATGGATTGAGGTAATATTTGTGCTAAAATGTTTAACAAGTATTAAATTGTAATGACTTGGAAATGAGAATGGTGTTGATTGACATGATATTTGTGCTATTTGTGCTAAAAAGTCTTACAAATAACTTATAGATGAGAACATAATTAAAATATAAGTGTTGAGTTGTAGTAATGTGATTTCTAAATGAGAATGATTGGATTGACATGGTATGGATTGAGGTAATATTTGTGCTAAAATGTCTCACGAGTATTAAATTGTAATGAATTGGAAATGAGAATGGTTTTGATTGACATGATATTTGTGCTAAAACTTCTTACAAGTAACTTATAGAGGAGAACACAATTAAAATATAAGTGCTTGTAAATAAAATATAGGCGCTTAGCATTTACAAGACATGTGACCCACTTACATATATTTGGTTTGAATCATTATGTCATGTTATTGATGAGTTGTAGATTGGTTTGATGTGAGCGTCATATAAATTGAGTTTTGTTGTGAGTGGATTTATTATTATTATTATTATTATTGGGGGGCTATTATAAGTGTTTGGAATTGTGATGGTAGTTTAGAAAGTTAGAGTTTCATCTATGTGAATTTTTTCCATAAAATTTTGTTCATAAAAATTTTGGTTAATTTGAAAACAAACACTGAATTTTTGCTTAAAAACTAGGTTCATTTTGAGTAACCTAAAGTGGATGCCAACTAGTTGGTTTAATTAATATAGTTTTGCAGGTAAAATTATGATATAATCGTAGCGAATATTGCTACCTTTGTAATTTGATTTATAAAGTTATTACGAAAATTATTGCTAATAGGCTTAAAACTTTTTTTCTCAAAGACTTTTACCACGAATCAGTTTGGATTTTTAAAGGGGAGGCAGATTATGGATGCGGTTTGATTGGCACAAGAAGCATTGCATAGCATGAAGATGATGAAGCAAAAGGTTGTGGTATTAAAGCTTGACCTCAAGAAAGCATATGACTATGTCAAGTGGGATTTTTTGCGACTAGTGCTCTTGCAAATTGGCTTAAGTCTTCACTTGGTAAACTAGATTATGGGGTGTGTTTAATCTTCATCCTTTGTTGTTTTAATAAATGGTAGCCCGACTAAATTTTTTAAGAGTTCGAGAGGGTTGCGCCAGGGTTTCCCTATGTCACCATTGCTTTTCATTTTACTGATGGAAGGTCTTAGTTTGGCCCTGCATAAAGCAACAAGGGAAGGTTTGATCAGTGGAATTGGCATAGACCAGATAACAAAGTTGATTCAAATTATTTTTGTAGATGATGTGCTTATATTAAACACTAGAAATTTTGCGGAATGGAAATCCATACAAAAGATCTTGCTGCTATTTCGGTGTGCGGTGGGACTCCAAATAAATACTCAGAAATATTCTTTGTACTCAAATTGGTTGGATGATCATGAGGTTACTCTCTTCAAGGATTTTTTGGGTTACAACTGCTTCCCGGTTTCTGGAGGGATGAAGTACCTGGGGGTGTACATAAAGCCTGATAGTTATATTGTGAATGACTGGATGTGGCTTATTGCTAAAGTTGAGAAGCACATTT
Source organism: Picea mariana (assembly GCA_032191745.1). NCBI lineage: Eukaryota > Viridiplantae > Streptophyta > Pinopsida > Pinales > Pinaceae > Picea > Picea mariana. The sequence goes on along the minus strand of JASDQU010100628.1, from coordinate 8,172 downwards.
CTCATTGGACCACTAGTTGGCTGACTTTGGGTGGGCGCCTTGTTTTGGCTAAGTCGGTCCTAGATGTTGTTCATGTTTATTGGATGGCCTTGTTTTTCTTGCTGCTTGGTATTCTGGATTCCCTTCATAAACGTGTTTTCTCTTTTATCTGGACTGGAGCAAAAGCCTCCGAGGGAGTTCACCTTTTCTCTTGGGAAACATTGGCTAAACCTTTTCATTATGGTGGTTGGGGACTCGAGCATTTACCTACCTTTAACTTATCACCAGTGACAAAGTCTTTGTGGTGGGCTCTTTTTAATCAGGGTTTATGAAGTGTGGTGTTGTGCAGACAATATCTAAAGGGGCTTGAGGTGCACCTATGGGTGAGGAGCTTTGATGGGTGACCTAGAAGAGCCTCTTTCATCTAGTGAAGTTTGATGAGAGCATTTCCTGTACTGGAAGATTGGCTGGCTTGGATGCCTGGGAGGGGCTCTATGATAAGGCTTGTAGTTGATGGGATCGGGGGGCTTGGGGATGCAGTCTTTCTTTCAAATGGACTGATAGAACTAGTACAACAAAATGAATTTCACTATCTGTTATCAGATATAGTTGTCAAGGGTAGCAGGTTGTCCAAGTTCGCGGCCTGCACAAGGCCGCCAAAGCGCCAAATTTACCGAAGCTGCCAAAGGCCTGAAGTCTTGAAGGCCCGAAATAGATCTGAGCCATTGATCAGCAAGAGCCACACGTCATTATATATGTCACTCCAAGAGTTCTACTACAGGATTTTTAAAATGAGAAACATTGCAAAGTCTCGAAGGGCCGAAGCTGAAAGCGCTTGAAGTCCCGAAGTGCCTTGAAGATAAGCCTGAGGTCATAGTGAGGTCACATAGGAAGTGTGCCCAAGAAGAAAGGTAAGAACCCAGTGCATGATTGGTGACTTGAGTTTTCAAGGAAGCAATCACAGTCGTCGAATGCATAGCAGATCCGACCGTTGATCTGAGAGGAGTGATTTCATCATTCGGGCATCAGGGAATATGTAGTCAAGTAATGTGAAATCTCCCGAAGCGTGAAATCCCAAAGTTTCATATGGGATAAGTGCGAGGTCACAAGCACAAAGCAATGAGAAGAAGGAGCTGGCGCCTGAAGCTCGATTTTTCGAAAACGCCTGTATTTGATCACGGAAGAAGATCTGCATAGCCTTGAGGCGTCATCATTGACTTGAAGAACTCGTGGGCACCGCCTGGAAATATTCATGGGTGTCAGGCCTCATCCTGATCCCAATGGAGGAATTTATTGAAGATGGGGTCAATAGTTGAGACCTCGTCTCACCCCATAAATGGAAAGAATTGCAGAGATCAACCATAAAGGAAAACTATCCACCCAAAGCTTCCTCCTGGATAGATTTCCTATAAAATGCCTAACTGTGTCTATCTCACGTTTGACATAAGGAGGCCTACACACTCTGACTGAGCGGGCGTCGACCTAATAACTTTGAATGCAGGGGTCCGTTCATGCTCCTGGTAGTTGCAGCAGTTTTGAGTATATATACTTAGTTTTGATATTTTGTAAAGGTGGATGGTTGAGCAGTGCTCCGGTATTGTAAACTTTTAATGAAGAACTCTGGTTCTCTGGTTATGTATTTGTTTTTGAGACATTTTGGTTAATCTAAGTCATCTTTCTTACTCCATCTTATTTTCCTCTGATATTGAGAGAGTTCATGTTTGATTGATTGACATGGATTGTTGTAACTGTATTATGATAAATGATTGATTATAATACTATTATGATTTCTTTCAGCTTCCTTAAAATTTGAATCTAAGAGGACCTTGTGTTTAAGTTTTTCCTCCTTAGGTTGCTGTAAAATCTGATGTTCATAGCGGACCACTAAATCTTCCTCCTAATCACCCTTACTCCAACTTACTCACTGAAGTTGATTCAAGACCTCAATGGCTGGTGCATATCAGGCCAGTTTTATGAGTTAAAACGATATCATCTTGAGTCTGCGACCATTTGACCTCGTTAAAACCAACCTATGACATAAAACTCCGATGGGTACTGGGCTTACCTCCAACGCAATCTGGAGGTGACTTCTAGTGCTAAAATTTATTGTGTCATTGTCGGGGAATGAATTGAAGACTTTTCCCTGGGTAGAACGACAACGAGCTTCTGATTCTGAAGGTGCATCAGATATCAGAACCATTGAAGATTACATTTGCACCTGGCAACTCCACTGTGTCGACTCCAATTTTTCAGTTGTGACTGCCTTTAGCACACCCGAGCTAACCCAGAGAACTTTTCGAGAAGGCTTTTAGCAACCACTTTCTCAGCTTGAAAGTTCCCTGGGAGATTGACAATGATCAGATCTAGTCTTTGATGGTGAACAAAGAGCAGATACATTCAGACTGCATATCATTCACCTAGCGACTCCATGATTAAAGGATCGATTGGTGACTCCACTGGTTCGAAATGGAAAGAATCTTGGCTCAGAGGTATGCTCCTTTTAATTTCTTCTCTATTCCTGGTTTTCCTATTGTTGTTCCTACTCCAAATGAATGGGGTGATTTTGCCCATATTTAGAGAGCGTAAAGAGGAAAACCTTGCTCAACATATCCTTGAGTTTCATGAACTCATGCATCAATGGGAAATACATCATGAGGATGTATTATTAAATATGTTCATGATCTCATTAGCAGAAGATTCTCGCAAGTGGTGCCACTCATTACCCCTGCTAGCATCTTCTCCCTGGAGTAGTTTCATGTGGCCTTCAATGGGCATTGTCAAAAGTTTTATTCCTCTGAGTTTATTTATCATAATTGTTGTAAGGAATATAACGATTGTGTTCAGAATATAGAAGATTCTGATGCAGACTATGAGGATGAAGAAGATGCTTTGAGTGAGCTGGTGGGACTAGTAAAATCGCTTTCTGCAAAAATAGAGAAATTGAAGGTAGATCATGCTTGTTGCTCTTATGAATATGCAGAGGATATTCTGGTCCTCAAAACAGATGTTCTTGGCAACCCTAGTTATGACGAAGAAGTGATTTCAGATATTGGCCAAGAACAAACAACTTGCGATGAATATTCTAGCGAATATGATGAAGTGTAGAGCTCTCCCATGGTTCCTGTTTATTATGAATGTGAATCTGAGCCTTGGGAGAGCCAGGAAGAAGAAGAGGGAAAGCCAAATGAGCAGTTTATATCCTTCCTTGAGCCTGTGAGTGAGAAGCTACCACCTGGTATCAGTCAGTCGGCATCATCTTCTCATCCACCTGTGCTTACCAGAGATATTCAACCATGACATAGCAGCTGTGGAGCATATCGGGTTGTCTGTTACAAATTTTATGGAGTTTGCCACTCGTTCTATGAGCTTGTCAGCGAGTACAAAGAGTTTCATTTCCTTCATGCCTTGGAGCCGCCTAGGTTTATCTCAACTTCAACCTTTGGAGGAAAGCTAAAGGATGTAACCATTCTGTTGTCACGATTGCATTGTCTATTATCAGTCATTGACAGAGTAAAAGAGCTTCCAGTTAGGAAGTTACTTGAATGACTATGGTGGAAGTTTTCTTTCACCTAGCACTTTGTAAAGATCAGTTAATATATGATTGTACATAAATAAGATCCTCTTGAGCCCATGTATTTGCTTTTGTTTAGAGGAATTATCGGCCTATAATCCTCAGCAGGACGTTTTTTGAGCATGATTCCATAACCCAACAACTAAGGCATTGGAACTACTTGTTCTTGGCAGCTCGCAGGGAGCATGCCATCCCCTATGGAGCCAAATGTTATCACATATAGTTTTCAAGGGCAACATGTTGTCCAATTCGCAGCCTACATAAGGTCGCCAAAGTGTCGAATTTGTTGAAGTTGTCGAAGTGGCCGAAGTCCCGAAATAGATCTGAGCCATTGATTAGCAAGAGCCACATGTCATCATATCTGTCACTCCGATAGTTTTACTTCGGGAGTTTTAAAATGAGAAACATTGCAAAGTCCCGAAGGGTCAAATCTCGAAGCACTCGAAGTCCCAAAGGGCCAAAGCCCAAAGCGCCTGAAGTCCCAAAGTGCCTTGAAGATAAGCCCCAGGTCGTAGCGAGGTCACATAGGAGGTGGGCCCAAGAAGAAAGGTAAGCACCCAATGCATGATTGGTGACTCGGGTTTTCAAGGAAGCAATCACGGTCGTCGGATGCATAACAGATCCGACCGTCGATCTGAGAGGAGTGATTTTGTCATTCGAGCATCGGGGAATCTGTAGTCAAGTAATGTGAAATCTCCCGAAGCACGAAATCCCGAAGAATCATATGGGATAAGCATGAGGTCACGGCCTGAGGTCACAAGCATGAAGGAGTGATGAAGAAGGAGTTGGCGCCTGAATCTTGAGTTTCCAAAAACGCCTGTATTTGGTTACAAAAGAACATCTGCAGAGCCTCGAGGCATCAGGATTGACTTGAAGAACTCGCGGGCACCACCTGGAAACAATCATGGGCATCGGCCTTGTCTTGATCCCAATGGAGGAAGTTATTGAAGACGGGGTCGACAATTGAGACCTCGTCTCACCCCATAAATGGAAAGTGTTGCAGAGATCAGCCATAAAGGCATACTGTCCACCCAAAGCTTCCTCCTGGATAGATTTCTTGTAAAACACCTAACTGCTCCTGTCTCACGTCTAACATAAGGAGGCCTACACAGTTTGACAGAGCAGGCGTCGACTAAAAACTTTGAATGCAGGGGTTCAATCACGCTCCTGGTAGTTGTAGCAATTTTGAGTATATATACTCGGTTTTGATATTTTGTAAAGGTGGATGGTTGAGTAGTGCTCCCATATTATAAACTTTTGATGAAGAACTTTGGTTCTCTGGTTATGTATTTGCTTTTGAGACATCTTGGTTAATGTAAACCATCTTTCTTACTCCATTTTATTTTCCTCTGATACTGAGATAGTTCATGTTTGATTGATTGGCATGGATTGTTGTAACTCTATTATGATAAATGTTTGATTATAATATTGTTATGATTTCTTTCAGCTTCCTTGAAATTTGAATCCAAGAGGACCTTGTGTTTAAGTTTTTCCTCCTTAGGCTACTGGAAAATCCGATGTTCATAGCGGACCTCTACACCTTTCTCACTAAAGCTTCCTCCTACTCACCCTTACTCCAACTTACTAACTGGAGATGATTCAAGACCTCAATGGCTGGTGCATACCAGTCCAGTTTTTTGAGTTAAAACAATATCATCTTGAGTCTGTACCCATTTGACCTCTTTAAAACCAACCTGTGAGATAAAACTTTGATGGATACTGGGCTTACCTCCAACACAATCTAGAGGTGACTTCTTGTGCTAACACTATCTATTTCAAGTCTATGATAGGGGCATAAATGAGCAGGACCACCATTGGTTTAATGCGGCAAGGATTGGCATTTGGGATGAGTATGTTGGGGAATGGAACGATTTTATACAGGCGTTGGGCAGTGCTGGGATTTTTCTTTCAAATGCTCTTGATCGTCTATGTTGGTCTTGGAATGGTGCCTCTGGTGAAATGACAGTTAAAGAAGCTTATAATGGATGTGCGTGGAAAAAGTGGAAGAAGGTGGGATGTGATGCTCTCGAAGCTTAAGATGCCTCTGAAATTGAAATGTTTTGCATGGTTAATGCTATCGAACAAAATTATCACATGGGACAATTTGTGTAAACGCGGTTTTAATGGGCTGGGACTTTGTGTCAAATGCTACCAGAATGTGGAAAGCGTTCATCATATCACGAATGACTATGCATTTACCTGTATTATCTGGCAGCATGTGATGAAGCATTATGGTATTTCTTTCAATTGGTAGGGATCTGGACTTAATTCGGGCATCAGGCGGTGGATGTGCCTATACCCGACTTACAAAAGCATGCTCTTTTGGATCTGTTGGCAAATTTGGATATATAGGAATGAAAGGTTTTTTTAGATGAAAAGCAGATCCATGGATTGGATGGTCTCCAGAATTTTGTCAAACTCTGGAGAAGGCACTGCTCTAAAGAAAAAGATCATAATTATCAAAAAGCCCCTTTTCTATGCCTCCATGATCAGGGTTTTTTTTTATGGTGCTTCATAACGGTGGGGATTGGATTGTGGAGCTGGTGGTTTACTGCAATTCTCTGATGATATAAAGGTTAAGTGGAAGCTGAGGATTGGACGAGGCTCAAATTCAAAAGGTGAGTTGATTGGACTCTAGGTTACTCTTCTTCTGGCATACAGGGTTGGGTTCAAAGCATTCATATGTTGGGTGATTCAAGAGTTATATTAGACTGGTTCAAAGGTGTGGCTGATCTAAATATTGCGGGGCTTTCCTGGTGGATGAGAAGAATTAGACACTTGGCTACACATTTCTGGTTGATCTATGCAGACCATGTCTATAGAGAGCACAATATGGTGGCAGACCATCTATCAATCAAAAAAGGCATTAAGTTCATCTCATGGCTTACTTATTTGGTGGGAAACAAGGGAGGGAGGGACCCCTCCTATACCTGCAAGCTTTATTAAAAAAAATTTCCCTTTATCTCTTGTAGATGTAGCCGAGTATAATTTAAACATATAACTATTAAGAGAAATAGCAAATGTTTTGTAGATTTATGAAAAATTGTAATAGGAGATTAATATATTAAGGATTTTTTTAGTTTGAAAAAAAATTGATATAGTCGTAGCGCGCAAATTTCATGGACAACACAAATATCTTCTAGAAAACCCTTTATAACAAGGTAAATAGATTAGAGATCTATGTCACAAATTATAATGCCTCGTGTATGTTATGATGACGACCTTGGTGTTCCATTATTAGAAGGTAGATAGATATCCATCTCAAAATAAGGGTCAAGCTGCCACAGGAGACTAGAGACAATTGTTCAGATAGTCTACAAAATCATTGAATGATTAGAATGGCCTCTGTTCTGATTTGAGGGTAGCTATGACCTGAGATGAGGACGTGTAGTAATTTAACCTCAAAGATCATCTATAGGTTAATTATGATCTGTGTGGTGGCAGGACATTTGTGGATTAATTATGATCTGTGTGGTGGCAGGACATTTGTGGATTAATTATGATCTGTATAATGGTATGTCATGTTATTAGGTATGTATGGAGAGTTTAGTTTGGAGAAATATTTGTATCCGCAGATTTGAAAATTGTATAAATTATATAAGAGAGAAGTTAAAATATTTTAGATTTTAGATTTTTTTTAAACTATTATTCAAATCAAAATTTGATTATTTAAAAGATGTTTGAAGATTATATGAAAAGAAGATTTTTTGGGAGGATATTTGTTTAAAATTTGGGGCAAAATTGTTGGACTCATAGATTTAAGTGATTATATCTGTAGAATCTCAGTGCCCTGGGAAATTTTCACCATGTTTCTGTATTCAGAAATGGATTTTGAACAACAAAAAATAGTGATTCACTTAAATTTATATGGTGGATGAAAAAAGTCATTTTGTAGAATAATGGTAAAACAACTAACCAAAGCTGTTTGCATTTGGGTAAATATATATACCATCCATTCTTTAAATCATTTTTAAATCCCCAACAAATTGTTAAATCAGTAAATTTGAATGATTATTTCTATATAATCAAATTACCTCTAAAAATTTTACAACATGCTGAGTACAATTTTACAAAATCCATTTTTACATTGATAAAAAGTCCCGGCAACTAAAAAAAATAATTCTACCATAAAAGGCAAGTTGTTCACGCGTCTAAATGATTTTTCAACGTTCCTCCCCGAAGCAATTCCACGCGAAATCCCAGAAAGCCACTTGCGACGACTTGGCGCTAGGTCGGAGCTGGTCTCCAAGGCCCTGAGCTTATCTCTATTGCGCATTCACACTTTGGTCCATGCCCATTGGATATGAAATCTTCGATGTCCATTATGTTCAACTTTTAACTTTGGTCCATACCCATTGGATATGAAATCTGCAATCGATATAAAGATACGCGAAGATAAGCCATCCAAGCATTACAGGAACACCTCAACTCATCAAATTAAAAAGTAGAGATGGCGATGAAGATCAAACAATTAATCAACAGCTTGTTACTGATCGTCAATGTAATGAAGCTTCTGCATTTCTCAGTAGCTCCAATACAGGAGGATTATACTCTTGAGTTGTGGCGTCGTTGTGAAAATATTATATTTAGGAACGATAGCACCTTCCAGCATAATCTGAACC
>JASDQU010100627.1:712622-722906 GCA_032191745.1 Picea mariana | reverse complement strand
CTTTAACTCGGGAAACTGGGCCTGGTATGTAGAAAGCAAGGGAGGTCTTGATCCAACTTCTGTCAGTAAGTTGATTAAAGGGTGGTAGATGGAAGACTTGTGAGAAGGGCGAGCAAGACTCCCTCAGGCAACAAGCCTTCGGAAGCTCGAGGATGAAAAACTCAGAAGCCAAGATCCTCTTGGTTCGGAGCTTCAAGGAGCTGAAGAGTGAATCAACTGGATCCTCTAATTCTAAGTCGTTCAGCGCTACGAAAATAACAGGAATCGATTAGAAACAATGTACTGCTACAGTGATCCAACCTACATCATTCTATAACAGCTACAACTCGACTAGATCCTCCAATTCCGAGCTATTCTAACGCAGTATGCAAGAGACGGAAAAGAGGTTCACATCCATAAAGTAAGAAGTCTCAAATGCCTTATACATTAACCAGAGCGACCAGCGCTTCATAAAAACTTTACAATTGGGAGCTTTTCTCAACCATCAATCCTTACAAAATACCAAGACTGAGTCTATATACTCAGGAAAATTCACCTCGTAGAGGCGTGTCCAGTCACTCAAAGCTTGGTGTCCCTTCAGTCAAACTCGTACTGATATCTTTCCTTAAATGCCACCTTAACTACGAATGGCTCCTATAAGGAGGGTAGCTGAGCCATTAAGTGCTCGGCTAGCATGCACAGACTTCTCTGTCGAGCTGAGGACTTCGACATGGCTTCTTTGATAAAATCAATACACAGGACCTCTGCGAGCAGGTGGCTCGCCAGACCCTCTATTCCCCTCACTTAATGAATGAAAGGAGGTTTCAACCACCCACTCTTACCTTCATTTACTTCAATGCTAGAAACAGTATTGAGATTGGGTCCAATGGCACCTAGAGATCACGATGATACCCTCTGTAACTGGACTCGGCGCTGTTGGCCTTCTCTACACAGCTCCCTTCTTTCTCCAAGTGACCACAGGCTATGACCACAGCACTTTCGGCGTTCGCAAATGGGAAGGAGCTAATCCCTGCATTTAGAAATCGTGATGAGAGAAATGTCAAGGTGACTAAATCTGGTGCTACGCATCACTTTGAGATCTGACGGTCTTGAACTCACCCGATGTTGTTGTGGGCCCGGGTCCAGGACTATCCTGGCATCTCGTGCATCGGAACATAACGGAGCTGTTTTTCGCACCTTCGAGTCGTGATAGGCGAAATGTCGAGATGACTAAATTTGTTGCCAGGTGTCCCCTTTGGATGGACGGCTGAAAGTGTTTCGTGATGTCGCGGGCCCCAGTTTCAACGCTTTCAGCACTATCGGGGTTCAGGGTTTCGCAATGTTCAAAGACATAAAACTTTCACCCCACGAACTCCCGAATGTCGAAATGTTGATGCAGCCATATCTTGTGCCACGCATCCCTAGGATGAATGGACGAGGGGCATTTGATATTTAAAGGGAGTCGCCCTTGTTTACAGGCTCGCTTGAAGTGACCTGATGCTAGGACCATGGGCTCAGCTTCAGAGTCGCTTTCGTCACTTCGCCGATCGGCGATTTCAACTGCGATGAATGGGAGGCTCCTCGTTTCCTGAAACCCCGATCCCCATTATGCCGACTGGAAGCCACCTGTCCCAATTGGATCGGACGAACCAAATTTGTCTTGAATTAATGGAGCTATCTCTTGCATTAACCCCCGGGCAACTTGGCAGCCCCGAAATCCTGACGACCATTGATCAGCTTCATAGGTGGATCTCGACGGCCATCAGCAAAACTTTGCCCATTCACTCGAATTGTAACTGAAAAGGGGTCCCTTCGTGCTGCGCTTGGGAACTTCTCGAGAAATCCTACAAACCTCTGTACCTTTGTGCCCCTATACCAAAATTGTTGCTAACACAATGAAATACAACAAAAATGCTAACCAGCCAGGCTATTATGGTTCTTATTAAACCATATGGAAAAAATGTGTTTTAAGTTGGTTAGGTGGGCAAAATTTGGGATAATCCCCGATCGGCGAGGGGATAGCCCGCGACCAAGGAATATGACTAGGAACTATAGCGCGAGATCAAAGGATAAGAAGCTTAGCACTCGACCACATGGCCCTCCATTCGACCAAGGGCCCAAAGAAAAGGGGGCCAATGCGCATTTTTTTCCAATGTGGGTTTTTAAATGATTTTTTGCTGATTTTAATGGTTTTTTGTCCATATCTTGGTGGATATTGGCCCAAATTGAGTGCCACAAGAGGTGGGTTGTTGGGATTTGATCCCTCTACCCCATGGCTATATAAACCAATCCATTGTGGAGTTTTAAGCAGACAACAAGTAGCTTGGAGAAAATTAAAGAATAATTTGCAAAGGCCAAGTTGTCTTATGCAATGAAGCCAAAAGAGTAGTTGAGCTTTGAAGGCAATTTTCGGGAGTTCTACTCTACCTTTTTTAGTTCCTTGTTGCATCGAGTTCCTGAGACAGAGAAGAATACAGATGAGTCGGTCAGAGACCTAAATGATGTAATTTTGATGCATATTTTTAAGCATTGAATTTTAATAAAGAAGCCTCCCCCCCTAAACATAAAGGCCCGGAGACGTATGGGGAATTTTTTGAACTCTGTTATCAACTTCTGGCATTCAATGTGTTGATGGTTTGCTTCTTTTTTTTTTGTTATTTCTCTTCATTGTTTAAGTTTTTTACCACTTATATATGCACATGCATTGTGAGAAAAGGTTTTGATAAAATTGAAGTCAGATTGCAAATTGCTAAGCACCAATTTCAGATCACTTCATGAAGTCAACATGCATTCCATAATAGAAAAAATCTCCTAGAATAAGACTAGAGTTCAAGAATGGAACTAAAGTCCTAATTGAGAGATAATTTCATAAATATAGAAAGTCACTAAAAATAGGTAAATAAGTGAAATAGGTTAACTCCTAGAATAAGATGGGTAATTTGTACTTCCTTAGGAGGCCATTAATAGCTAGAAAAAGTGTGCATTAGGTTCCATAACACTTGTCCAATTACTTCCCAAACACTTCCAAGAGGACACTGCATGGAATACCTATTAAAAATAGAAAATACCAAAAATAGACTATTAGGGTTTGGTCACCTACTAAAAATAGAAAATTCCAAAAATAAACATCATCAGGAATGGTCAGGATGGTATGGTGGTCCGGAGAATACCATGGTTGAGCTCATGAACCAAATATTTATACCTACTACTTTTCCTCAACATCCAAGACACACAAGTATGTGGGAATTAAATAGAATATTAGCATATAAACTAGTATAATCCTTTAACATGCATAAAAAATACGCCCATGGAAAGAAATACAAATATTTGTGGCATATAATTGGATGAGAAAAGAATATTTCTATTAATGTAATCAACAGAAGTACATAGGTGACAAACTTATGTAACGACACATATCGGAGCTGAGAAACTAAGTCCCTCTAGCTGAGACTTCACCACATCAATCCTCCACCAAGGAAAGCTCACAAGTAGTAGGATTCAATGAGGTTCTCCATCTCAATATAGGAAGAGATTGGGCATGACCACAAGAAGTTCAAACTTTCAAGGACAAAGGGATGTAGACTTAATATGAGGTGAAATTTCTCCAGAGTGTCTTTGTTCTCTATGATGATTGTCTTCAAGGCTTCTATATGGCTCAATTTATATCCTTCAAATGGAATTTACAGGTCAATTCAGATCATTTCCATTATTTGGAAAGTCAAGGATCATAGATCGTGTGACATGGCATAGAAAACCAACACATTTTTTTAATTTTTGAGCACAAAACCCGATGCACGCGTGATGTAATGGAGCAACCTGCGTATACACAAGTTGTCTAACTGTGGCTTATGTATATGAACAAAAAATTGTATTTTTTACTTTGGAGTGAACAAAATGGGAAAGTTTAGTCTGCAGAGGGAAATGGAAAGCCATCAAAGGAAGATGCATGGAGTGTGGAAACATTTGCTATAACAATCACACAAAAAATAATTATCATTTGATATGCAGAAAATTCCCCAAAAAAGCTAAGTCTTTTAGTGTATCACACAGCTGGAAATGTTCCTCCTTTGTAGTGTATCACACCAAAAAAAAATGGTGTGATGTAGTGTACCGCGAAAAAAAACATTTTGCACGATACATAAAAAGAAAACATTCCAATTTTTTAGCCCATATTTTTGGGTGACAACATTGTATCGCATGAATACTATTTTCATACCATACACAATGTATCACAAAAAAATTATTTTCATGCAATACACACAAAATTTACTATTTTTTCAACACTTAATATTTTTTCTGAGATTTGAGCTTGCAGTTGTATCAGCACCTAAAGTCTCTTCTCTTTAAGTTGAGTTCGACCACTCAAGTACCAAATTGAACCCCATGCCAAATAACCCTATTACAAAATTAGATCCTAGGGATTTTTCCCATTTAAACACAAAGAAAAAATATGTTATTCTGCAATGTACCCATTACAATGCAAAATTGAAACAATCTTATGCTGATTAAATTATATGCATGCAATATGAAAAATAAAATCATGCAACTACCCAATAATTTTAAAATTTGTGAATGCAAATAATTAAACATAAACAAAAGCAAATAAACATTGAGATCACAAAGTGAAATGTAGTAGAAAAACATAGCATTACAACTATAAATGAGCGTAGTGACTAGAACACTTGTCAGGAAGTCAATATTTACATAGTCGATTGAAGATGACGAACATTCCACCCAACCATAGAATTTGTTGCTCTAGTTATGTCAGTTGTAGGTCACCCTCGAGTTAGAGCTCTGAATTCACAAGAAAGAATGGCTTATATGGTTATCTAGTGTCCACTCAACAACCCAATACATAATAACATTCCCAACAAGCTAACTCCTACAACAATTCAAATCCACCCTCTCTATTTCCCCTTAACCTACACAACCCAAGGAATGGGATCCCCTTCTCTGCCACTCAATCCCTCGGGTTATCCCCCTTCCCTCTAGGGCTCCAACACAGGTTGGCCAGGAAATCTCTCAACTGGGGACTCTACGAATTTCAATTATACATGAATGTTCAAAGAAACATCCTCACATGCTCATTTGGGTGCATAACAACCTAATTCTACATGCATTTTCTAGCTCCAACAACCTGTCTTCAACACCCACTATGTCTACCTCCCTTTTTCCCAAAACTCTTGTTTCCTCTCCTCTTCCCAACTCTTGTTTCCTCTCCTCTTCCCAACTATAAAATCTTCCCTTTCTTCTACTCAAAATTTCTTTTATTTCTTTCCTCTGCATGTTTGACTCTCACACTTCCCAAAATGATTTTACCCAGCCCATGCTTGAATAGCTACGTGAGGTGACTTTCCAACCAAACTCTTACATGAGTGTACTTAGACCTTTCTTTAATAACAAGGTGAGATGGTTTTGACCACAAACCTCTCACATGTATTCATGATTGGTTTTTATAAGGTAAAGGAAGTCAATATTAATAATAAAATGATTTAGAAAAGTGGCTTGGGTTTATTAAGCATGTGAATTTTTTCTCTTGTAACCCCTTTTAGCCCCCTCTCTTGTGGAAACTTAGCCTCTATAACTTTGTTCTTAGGAGGATGTATTTTTATTTTATTATTTTCAATGTGCAATGTTTACATATTGCTTTGATTTGCCAACCATCATAAGGATACATCATATTTGAGGATTAATAACTGAGGTGTTACAATTCTCTATTTAATTATTTAATTTATTCCTCTGATCATAGTTAAGGATGTGGGTAACAAGCTCTTAAATCCTCAAATATTTCAACCCATGTAGGAAGAGCCTATGCCTTTCATTTCTTTAACATCCATTTATTGAATTCAACCGTCTATGTAATGGCTTAATTCACCGTTTTCCCATTCACAATATCAAAGTTAGCCATGAAATTGTCATACTAGTTTTTGGATTCTACAACAATGCTCAAAGACTTTTTTATTTTGTTAAAGAACTCGATTTAAAAAAAAAATATTGTTAAGGCAACACTCTACAACATACAGCTGTGATATCATGTTAAAAAACAAAGCTTTTATACTAATAGGAAAGATTATGGTCCTATCCATGCAGATAGCAAAGAATACAGTCATATGATAACAAATAAGAGTCATATGATTACAAATAAGATACAAAAGACAGAAATATTGCAGCAAGAATTACACCAGTGTTCAAACTTTCCAAAGGGAAGATTGCTTGTTTCTCATTCATTGTTATACAAGAACAAGGAATACAGAAGTAGAATATGAAATCCCAAACACTATGTCGTCCAAGAGTTTCAACTACATGGAATTGGACTTTTATTTTTTTTATTTGTAAGCACAGGYAGATCATATCGCTGGAGACACTTGAAACTTGGTGGAACAACAACAATACTGTTTTCKCGRACCAGGCACGCCACAGTTAACATGCAATTGGATGTTTATGATGACAGTGTGGTAATTAAACCTAACAGAAATGYTTCCCCTTATAAATATATTCAAATCTACCAAATATATTCAGGAGAATCCTTGAAAGCTACAGTAATGGGAACCAAGAGAACCATTACCTAAACTACCGAAATCAAATGAACTGGAAGCRTCGACTTTTCGTTATAACCTGAGGAATCAACAAATCTAGTTGTTGCCTCCAATTATATCTCCCAATACAAGTTTCATTACAATTGATCCCGCAGACGTTGCAGCACCCTGAACGAGTCCATTACAGATGGTGGATTGATAAGAAGGTGGCTGCTTCTGAGACGGATTAATGATATTCCCAACCGAAGGAAACATGGTGGAGAGATTTACAGGAGATCTGCTCGCCGCTCCCATCGGTGTTCCGATTGGAATAGGTAGCCCTTGCACGGGCATTTGGCTGAACATTGCTGGATGAGATGGCCCCGCGGGGCGCTGAAGAGAAGAGATCGAAGAACTTGCTACATTAAATGACCGGGATACCGTGATTGGTTGAGGAATATTAGGGTTTATGTTGCTTTGAGAAGCTATATTGATGCAGGTCACATGCACATCAAAAAGGCAGTGAGAGCAATGATAATGCCATGAATCTTTACCGGGCTTGTTACAGACATCACAGGAGAAAACCTTCTGAGGATATGGAGGCGTGAATGAGAGCGCAAGAGCGTGAGAGTGATATGGGTGATAGAACTGTAGTGGGAGATTTGCACAGGAAGGATGGAGATCTGTTTGACACAAGCTACAGTGGAATGGAAATCCTTTGCTGTTTATCCCACATGCATTGCACATGAAATGACCGCCTTTATAAACAGGCTGAGACAGAAGACAGAGAGGGTGAGGATCTACCGGATGCTTGATCTGGAGAGGGATTGCAGAGCAGCTCAAGTGGAGATCAATGTTGCATTGGTTACAGCGGTAGATCCATCCAGTTGCAGCCGACTTGCATCCAAAGCATTCATGCCCCACCTCTTCCGTGTTGGTAAGCTCCAGAGGGTGATCATGGCTGAAATGCTGAATTTGTCTCTCCCAATCTGACTTTCCCATTGTGAATTCTGCTCGCCTCTCAAATGTTTCTCTCTCACAGACGATCAGTGAATTCTGACCATAATTCCTTCAGAATCTTAATATGGTCTTCATAGTTTCAAATTGTCCAGACCATTATGATCCTTGCAACGTGGTCCAGATCGCCTTCCGCGAGCTTCACATATAATAAATTTTAATTCTAATGGGAAAGGATTTATCAATATTTTACAATTTTATTGACTTTTACAACACTAAACGTGCTAAAGTTCGTTTAGCAGCCTTAAAGTTTAAACCATCAACATGCTGTTGACTAGGATAGAAAATTAATTTTTTTAAAGCATCCCAGAATAAAGATGATTTTAAATATGTGTACCTTATCATTATTATTTTATATAATTTAGTTGACTTCTATGAGCGTTGTTATCATGGCAGCATCCATGTCTAGACCAGGAGAAATATTCGGCGAACCTTAAGAATTTTAAAGACTTAGACTTTGTTATAAATCTGGCAAGTGTTGTTAACTGGAAATTTGTAAACATCCATTATAAATTTTTAGATGGAACTTTGTAAACATCAAAATTCTAAAAACATTTATGGCAATCCGTTTAATAATTGCTGAAATATTTCATCAAGACTTTTATTTCATCAATACTTCGCAAGGATATATCAAAATTCCAACAACTTTTAGGACAAGCCCCTTTTTTTTTTATGTTAATTTTGGTTGAAATATTTTATTAATATTTATTAAAGATATATCAAAATTTTAATAATGTTTATGGTAAGTTTTATTTAATTTTTTTGTTAATTAAGTTTAATTTGAATAGTTAAAAAATGATAAATTAATTTTTTAAATTAATATAAATAATACATCAAAATTTCAACAACATAATCTTATGTATTTTAATATAACTTAGAAAAAAACTTATTTAATATTTTACATTAACTTAATAAATTAATTTTTAAAATTAATATAAATATTACAACAAGATTTCAACAACATAATCTTATGTAATCTTGTGTGAGAATTTTTCCCTTTAAATAAAATATTAAAAAATTAATAACGTGAGAATGTTTCTTTTAAATAAAATATTAAAAAATTAATAATGAAAATTTTTAGAATTAAGAATAATTTTATTAAATTATTATTTTAAATAAAATATTAAAAAATTAATAATGAAAAAATTTGGAGATAAGTAAGAATAATTTGATTAAATTACTATTTTAATTAAAATTAATGAAAGTAATAAATATAAAATTTAATGATTTGAACAACAATTTCAATAAAAACGAAGAAGTGGTCAAAGAATATATAAAAGAAGTTAACATTTACTGTTTTTAACGATCAAATGATTTGAACAACAATTACATTAAAATCGAAGAAGTGTACACAGAATATATATGAAGAATTACATTAAAAACGAAGAAGTGTACGGAGAATATATACGAAGAAGATTGCATTTAATTTTTTAAATTTATTGTTGTGCATTTTTATAGCCAAGTAATATATTATTGACGTTTATTGTGTTGAGTAGTGCTCTACTTCCTAAGGAAGAGATACAAAGTATTAAAATAATAATAATAATAAATTCAAATATATATATATATATATATATATATATATATATATATATATATATTAGTATTTTTTTTTAACAAAAATTGTTGGGGATTTATCTATTAAAAAATAGTAGTAATTCTTCACAAAATACATATGACAGAATAAAGAAACTTTTGTTTCTTTCATGAGACTAATTGTCTGTGGAATTTTAAAGAAACTAGTGCAGCCAATCCAAAAGAGCTACTATTTTGCCAAGTAAAAATGGCTACAAATATGTTCAAAATTAACAAAATTTTACATTTCATTGAAAACCTGGCTAGTGATTTTGAGAGGGCTCTAGTTCTTCATGATGTTCTACTTGATGTGCTTTTGAATTTGTCTCTGGTTGGTGAATGTCTGCAACAGAAATCAGACGGGTTGGGGCTAGTCCTGGCCCCGGGAGGGCCGAGGGATGATCATTGTTGGAAGCTGAGTGAAAGGTGTGCGGGAGCCTTGACTCACCTGAGCCGATAGAGCTCTTTGGCTGTTGTGGGTGGATTGGAGGATTTGCCAATTTTTGGGCCACTACCCCTATTGCCTTGTGTTCCTATTAATTCTCCTGAGAGCAATTGTCAGCTCCTGATTATGT
This sequence comes from Picea mariana, assembly GCA_032191745.1. Lineage (NCBI taxonomy): Eukaryota > Viridiplantae > Streptophyta > Pinopsida > Pinales > Pinaceae > Picea > Picea mariana. Next base: position 713,245 of record JASDQU010100627.1, on the reverse strand, counting down.
CGCAATTCTTGCTGGTGCAGTTGAGCTTGTAGGTTCGTCATTTCCTCTCACAATCCCTGATTTTCTCGTTGAAATTCACGGTGTCTAGAGTCTGTGCGTTCCTCCACCCTTCTAACATCCATGCGCAATGAGTGGAACTGCTCTCAGATTTCCTTTGATACACAAGTCGGACAAGAGCAGGGGGATCTTGATCTTCTCCACATATTGACACAGAGCCTCAGAAACAAACTGATGAGGCAAGCACTGCAAAAGCGATGAACGCAATTGGAAAAAGAAGGAAGAGAAAACTAACCAAATTACGAGCAGAGCATCTTGAAGTTCAATGTGATGGCGCTGAAAAATAGTTGAAGGAGCCATGATTGCAGTAACGGCGTACCCTTGATGGAACAGGGTACCAGAGCCACCCACGAGTTGAGTTGAGTTGGCGCAGGGTAGAGGCCTAGAGATGACGCCATGGGCATAAATTCGAATGTCAAGCGAAACGAGTGAAACTCCATGGGATATAAAGGGAGAATAGACAACTGAGGGGATGACATGAGGAGAAGGGATTGGGGCATGTGGATTGAAGAGGGGAGTTGCATCCTAAGGGGAGGGGCATATAGGCAAGGGGGAGGGAAGGAGGG
>JASDQU010100627.1:688893-700584 GCA_032191745.1 Picea mariana | reverse complement strand
AAACGTCAAATTGAAAACCTTTAAAAAAAAAAAAAAAAACAGAGGGCCAACTACATTTGGGATCCGATGCAATAAGTGGTCTCTTTGCATCACATGCCAAAAACTTATATATAGAAAAACAATTAGATCTAAAATACCTAAAATGAAAGACGCTAATTCTGAAGTGATAGAGAGAGTTAAACCCTAGGGTGAAATTTTGCATTCACATAAGGGTTTAATGTAAGTATGATTTTTTTTTATTTTTTTTTTCTGAATGTAAGGTTTTGAGTGAATCACCATACCCTTTAAATCCCTATTTTCTGAATATTTTTGTTGTTTCAAAGTATTCTTCTGCTCCACAATGCTTCTCAGTATGTCTATCTTCCAAATTTGTCTCCTAAAATTTTTAGTAAAATAATAAAAATACTAAATACCTTCTTAATATTAAAAACAAATTATGAAAAGGGTTTAGAGTAAATCACCATACCCTTCAATTTTTCATATTCTGAATAATAATGTGGTTCCGAAGTATTCTACTCCTCCATTATGTTCCTCTGTATGTCTCTCTTGCAAGTCTCTCCCCTACAAAATTTTGCAAAATAATGAAATAGTGAATAGCTTTTTAGTATTTAAATGACTTTATGAAATTCGATTCCCACTCTTTTTTTAATTGTTTAAAACAAATTCATTTTTTTTAATCTTTTCGGCACAACAGTGCGTTTATGTAAGATGCACTGGTGCGGCCATATTACATTACACATCGGTGCGTCCATATTATTTGATGCACAAGAGACATATAATTGTTTTTATTAACAAAATATAGAAACACTATGTGGTTGATTTTTCGACACGCCGATGCTTATTGTTAATATGTGCATCGGTGCATTTGTGGTTTATAAGTGCATTAGTATGATTTTAAAGTTAACTGAACTTTTATTTGCACATACAATAGTATATTCATCTCAAAATATCTTTTAGGATGAATTCACATGACTTGCAATACTTCAGTATACATTTTACATTTTATGTCACCTTATTCGTAAAAAATGGTTTCAAAACTATATTCAAACACAGATTGTGGTATGGTCCTCGAAATTTTTTTTAGATATGTACATGAAAATTTATTGTTAATTTTGCTAAAATGCAAGGAGAAAATTTTATTAAATGATCAAATGGCCAATTCTTCAAATTCCATCCCATTCCATCACAGAGTTCTCCCTTTCCATCTTCAGTAAATTTAACTTATTTTATTTAAGTTTAGATTATCTCGATGAATTTTTTTTCTCCATGTCAATCTGAAGAGAAATGTACCCAAATTTGTAGGATCCTGATTCAGAATCAAGTTCAGATGCAAAAAATATTCAAGTACCAGTTCAAAAACGACAGAAGGTCTTATCAAGAGAAACATACCACAAGCACTTGGTAGATGAAAATGGACAATCGATTTACCCTACCAATTATGACATTCCATCTTCCAGCCGCAATCCTGGGTCGACAGTGGTAATAATTGTTTGGTATAATGTAATTTGAACAAAAAAATTATTGCATTGTGCTTACTAATATCATGGATGTACTAATGTTCAATCTTTCTGAAATTAGGATTCTTCTAATGATGAGTGACCTATCTACCATATTTGGTTGCACCCCACAACAATGTCAACCCAAGAGAAGGCTGCAATGAGAGCACAGCTCAGAGAGGAAGGGTACCAAGAATGGTTGAATCAACCACCTATTCAATTCCCACTACGTCCATATTCACCAATTAGGAATGAATACAACAATAGTAGTTCTTCAGAACTTGGCAATGGATATAATCAAAAAGAGGTTGGTATGGATGATTACTTACGGGATATGAATGCCATGGAGACAATTTTGTTAGATGCATTCTAGAACGATGAGCTAGAGGATGATGCTCATATCAATGAGACCATTTTCGAAAACCTAAAATTTGCTTCCACCACCCCTCCCTTTGGACCTAGTGCCTAGTCAAAGTCTACCCAGCTTGAGACAAAAATGTTACTTTACAACGTGAAAGAAATGTTTGGCATGTCAAACGCATGTTTCTCGACAATGTTGAGGTAATTGACAAGAAAGTTCCTTATATTAATTTTTCAAAATCTTGTCACAGTACAATCAACATTAGAAATGGTTTCTTTTATAAATTTTAAATGACCTTGTACATTAATTCTATTTCCCACTAACTATAGGATATTCAAATATAAGGTTCTTCCTAGTGATAATGTTTTTCCTGGTAGCTGCGAAGAGGTAAAGTAGTTGTTGAAAAAGTTAGGTGTTGAGTATATATCATATCATGCATGTCTGATGATTGTATTATATATAGAGGAGAATATGCAGACAAAGAGATATGTATGAAATGTGGGCATGACAGGTACCATAAACCAAATAAAAATGGTAAATTGCATGTTCCTCCTCATAAGATATTGAGGCACATGCTTATAATCCCAAGGATTCAAAGGCTCTTTTGTTGCAAAGAATTAGCTATGTTGCAGGGATGGCATGTCTCACACAAAAGTGAGTCGGGAGTTATGTGAATCCCAACAGATTCAATAGCCATGAAGCATAAAGAGAATACATGGCCAGAAAAATTCAAGGATGAAGTAGGAAGTCTACGACTAAGCATAGAAATGGATGGCGTGAACCCATATTCCCTCCAAAACACCAACTATTATGTTTAGCCTATAGTAGTGATCAATAACAATATTCCCCCCATGGTTGTCTGTGAAGAATGAACATCTTATGTTGGCTCTTATATTCCCTAGTAGAAGACAAGTGAATAATATGGATGTCTAACTACAACCATTGATAGATTAATTGAATGAATTATGGGAAGGGATACATGTATATGATGTATCAATACCCATCGCAATAGAGAGGACTTTTATGTTGTATGACATATTTGATTGCACCACACAAGATTATCCAGGCTTAGGAGTTTTCTCTAGTAATTAACATATTTATTTATTTATTCATATATGTAACAATATTTATTTTCATATTTTATTTGTTGTGATTGACATTCTATTCTTAAACGCTAATGTGTTATGTATACAATAAATTTGCAGATCTTGTAACTAAAGGCTATCATGGATGTAAATGTTGTGGACCTTCTCTGAAGGCTAGGTTGTCTAACCACCTACGAAATCCAGTGTATGACTGCTCAAGGGTATTCCTCCTAGAAGAACACCCTTATAGAAGAGAAGCATCCTCTTTCAATGGTAAACCAAAGAGAACCCAAATTCATGCAATAATGACACCAGCAGAATGTCTTAGAGAATATGAGAGAGAGAAGGAGAAGGATATTTCATAAATGTTTGATTCAAATGGGGAGCCTATGTTCGATGATCCATAATTCTTCGACACCTATGTTGAGAAATTTCTCATTGGGATGAAAAGGAAATCTATCTTTTATGAGCTCCCCTATTGGGAGCATATTAAGATTTCCACTTACTAGATCCCATGCATATATTTAAAAATGTTTCATCTTCTTTATGGAGGCACATATCATCGAAAGAAAGTGACACATTGGTTGTGAGGAGAGATCTTATTTCTTCAAAAACTAAAAAGAAACATTGGCCAAGACAAGAAAGTAGAGGAGAGGTTGGTCCCTCTTGGTCTTTCAAAGAAGGTGATGTCCCATGGATTTTGAAGAAAGAATATCTTTCTTTGGAAAATGAAGTTATATTGGATGTGAAGGTGCCTTATTTATATGGGTCTTCCCTACAACGTTGCTTCACTATGTGTCAAGACCATTTGTCTGGGTTGAAATCACATGACCATTTGAACATTCTAAAGGTATGACGTATGTCAAAAATATGATTTTATTATTTGTAATTTTTATTTTTATGCCATGGGATAAAACAAAATTAGTTTTTGATGTGTGTTCTTTGTAGTGTCATTATCCTTTGCTCGTGCATGGGTGTGTGAACCATGACTCCCCCCATGACCTAAGGCATGCCATATCTAAATTATCTACATTTTTACATTGGATCACATCAAAGGAGATTCATATGGCTATCATTCCACGGTGGCATCAAGAGATAGCTGAGATTGTTTGTATGTTTGAGAAGGAACTACCGTCGAGTTTCATGGACTTGCAGGTTCATCTTCAAATTCACCTAGTAGATGAGGTTGAATTATTTAGGGTGGTCTCCTGTCGCTGGATCTTTTTTTAGAGAGGTACATGAAGAAATTGAAAGGATTTGTTCGTCAAAGGGAAAAACCCGAGGGTTGTATGGCAGAGGGGTACATATCATATGAGTCTTTCTATTATGCCAGTGAGTACATCAAGCAGATCGACAACACACTAGCTGCATTGATTTGGGACGATGAAAGGGATGAAGACAAAAGAGAAGGGGAGCTTCTCCAAACGAATGTAAAAAGGTGCTTGATAAATAGTAAGTGACTTATAATTTGTCAAATTTCTACAAAGTAACTATTCACATTGAACTTCATAATGTATATTTTCACGATCTCATATGTACTATATGTTGGCTTGATTTCATAAATACATCAATGAATTCAAAAATTGATTCCATTAATAAATGCATTCTTTACAATTCGGACGCAACACAACTTTGGGTCGCATTATATGAACAGAAGATGAGGAAATGGGAAAGTGACAGGAAAGAATTCATATGGTTGAATGGTAGAAGCATGCCTTATCCTGATCATTTAAGAGAAAATATGCCAATGATATGCCCCAACAGTTAGGTTGTTGACAAAGTCAGAGAGAAATATGGTGCATCTAGTTGTTTCCCATGTGAGAAGTTAGGTTACGTTAAAGAGAAAACACCATACATGAGAAGTTAGGTTACGTTGGAAAGATACAAGAGATCATTTGAGTGGACTTCTCTTCATTCCAATGTGTTATTTTTAGGTGCAAGTGGTGGGACACCTTTAATCGGAATAATGTAAAGGAATATCATGTAGTGGGATGATATGTATAAACTCTAAAAATATGTGGGATGAAGTTAAGGAGCCTTATGTTTTCCCAAAACACTGCAACCAAGTGTTTTCTTACCCAAATGTGTTGGATAGAGATTGGTGGTTTGTATTAAGACATGACTCTAGATCAAAACATATTTTTGAGAACAACAATGTTATCATGACAAGCGAGGAAGATAATGCGGGTGATAACAACATAGAGTGATATGTACATGTTTTATTTCATCTTTAATATTGTTGTTGTATATTTTTGTTATATTCTTTATTTCACTAATTATATTTTTTTTATTCATCTTCTGACAAAGGAAATGTTAAGTTAATTATAACCAATCTTTGTAGTTGGTTAACAGTTAGTTTGATGTGTAATGTGTTTGTCTTTCAAATTATTTGTGATTGCATGGAACGTTTGTCATTTGAACATATTTATATGTCATTTCATATATTTAAAAATGTTTCATCTCGTTAAGTATTTCCAATTGTGAAATCCTGAAAAATGTTAAATGTCCAGTTGAACTTTTAATGAGATATGAAATTCTACTTTTTATGTTGATATAATTAGATGTAATGATATGGTTGATATGCATGTTTAATAGTACAAATTTTTTGAGGATATGTTAACATGATGATTCAAAAACTGAGTTTATGTTCATTTATTTTGTAGATTTAAAAGTAAGATTAACAAAAAATGTGGTTTATAATTAAAAAATTAAATTTATAACATGATTTTGTGATAATTTCGTTTTTAACTAAAGTAGTGTTTGTTAGTTTACATACTTTTATAATTGCTTTTGAAAATATTTATAAAATTATGCCCCCAATGTTGAGTAAAACCACAATTAATGAAGTAATGTTTTAAAATTTGATAGCAATCAATCAACTTATGAAATAATGAAAAAAATATCAAAAGGGAGATTTGCATCCATAAAATTTTAAATCCAATAGAATGCTTATCATTAGAGATCATAACTTTTTTATAATAACAATTTTTAGTGTAGAAGAGTCTATTCAAAAAGAGTAATTAGTACAATGGAAAATAATATGTATTCATATGTAATTTGTTTTTTGAAAAACAAAATAGTTAGAATGAATATGTATAATGAACTATCTATGCAATTATAGTTTCAATTTTATAATTATAGTTTCAACCATATTGAACTTTGTAATTTATAAAAATAAGCATGATGTTGATAACCATCCTATAACAAACATGAACAACATTTAAAATACACATTTATATTCGCTAGCTAACATCATCTAATTATATGTACCTCTATCACATATAAACATAGTTAATTAGCTAACACGCATATCTAATAATTTAATAGGGAATCATCATTGTGATCACATCTAACAAAAGACAAGCATTTTCTAGCATCATCATCATGTTAGCACTAATATTTTCATGATCAAATTGTGGCCTTAAAGGCACTACAAGAAGTTCCAGACCCTGGTAACAAAATTCACCAAAGTAGCACTGCAGTTGTTCTATTTGGCTCCATATGCTTGCCTATTTTATTGTTCTACTCCTGTCACTTCTTTGAAACGCCAGTTTCCAATGCCAATTTTCATTTAGTGGAATTATATTTTTTTATATAAAATATTTATGTTAGTTTTGATTTTATATTTTAAATAAAATTCCATTCATCTATCTACCCCACTCTTTCTCTCACCTCACCTACCCATCCACCTCAAGATTCCACTTTCACCTCCATTCTACGTTATATTATAACTACCATTCCATTGATAAAATTCATATTGAAATTGTCATGCGTTACTGATCCTCTATCATATGCCAAGTCACACAGAGCACTCGATAGCACTGGGGAGACCACCAAGTTTCAATGCCAGGTATCGACAACAGTAGTTATCATCGCCACATAGAGTGATTTTACAAACTCCAAAAAAGAGATGAACGTTGAGGGCCAAGTGTCAGTTCGTAGGCGTAATCCAGTCCTTCATCCGACAACTTGGATTTACATATCAGATGTAATCTAATCCTTCATCCAGCAACTCGAATATACATATCAGGTGAATCTGGACCTTCATCCAGCACTTAATACGGAACTCGAAGCGCAATGAGGCTGTTGGTTAGCATATCCGTGGGTCTTCTATGGAAAATACCGAACATGAGTTTTTTGTCTATTAGAACCCTCTTGCTATGAGTCATATCAGGATTTCGTTTGAGCAGTTGAATTATCCCCTATATTCGAGGCTATGGATGTTAATGAAGATGTTGTTTGTTTCCGTCTCATTGATGAGGATTAATGATTTTATGTTTTAGAAGAGTGTCGACCCTGGTTGACCTCTCAACCGTAATGAAACTCTATATGTAGGAGGCAACTAAAAAGATACAAAGGGGGGGATGCGTTTTTTGGCTTGTTATTTTATATCTTAAAGATTGTTTTGGTCTATCTTGACTATGTAAAGACTTCAGTTTCCAATAAAGCCAATGGTTAGTTATGTTTTCATTTTTTGTTTATCATCTTCATAATTTTCTCTGAAACACTCTATTGATGTTATATGATTGTATGGAAAATGCATATGTGTTGAAAAGATTTCTTTAAAGTATTTTTAGGAATATTTTCCACATTGCTGTTTCTTCTCCTTAAATATTATTTAGAATGGATTTATGGATAAAGGTTTATTCTTCTGTTGCATAAAGACATTAAGGGACATGATTGTTCATTGGTGGAATTATCATTTTTTTCTTTCATTTCTCCTAATTACACCACTCAAATATCTAAGTTACTAATAATTAGTTTTATTTGCCTAACTTGTTTCATATAGGAAAGTGATCTTAATAGATCATACCATTAAATCCTTTCAAACCAAGCAAGATCTATCCATCTCTAAATCCTTATTGAACATTTTGAAGTAAGATGTTCTAGGCTTGACTGAATAGTAGTCTTGAGTTAACTTCTAGCGCTAACAGTTTGGCATCATTGTCGAGGAGTGAAGACACAAAGAAAACCTTCCATGTGAGAAAGACATAGAATAGATCCAGCTCTTGATGGTAGACAGGAAAACGACACTAACTTGACTACAATTTTCTACTTGAAGAATCCACTCCATGAATAAAGAACCTGTTGGAGACTTCACTGATATGGGACAATAGTAGCAATGGAAGTTATCTTGGCTAGGAGGTCCGCACCTATTAATTTTTCAATTGTTCCTAGATTTCCTAATCTTGTGCTTTCTTTCTTAGAATGTGAATAATTTCTTCCTATTTTTAGTGGAAAGGAGGAAGATAATCCTACATAGCACCTCATGAAGTTTCATCGGTGCATAGATCAACAGGATATTTATCATGAAGATGGTCATATACTCGTTAGATGGTGATGCTTGAAATTGGTACTGGTACTGGTCGGTTGCCAGCATATTTTCTTTGAAGGAATTCCATGCAGCATTCAACAAGTATTGTAAAAGGTATTATTCCACTGACACACTTATTGAAGATTGTTGTGAAAGGTTTAAGTCTTATGTTCAGCATACAGTAGAGTGTTCCTCATGTGAATATCTATATGAATATCTTTTTGAAATATAAATTAAAGAAGAATTAATTCTTGAAGAAAATGCTTCAAATCCTTCTATTCAAGAGGGGATAGTCTCGTGCAAAATGAATTTGATCATGAAGTGATTGGAGATATTTTTCAAGATAAAGAGGTTTTTCATGACAATGTTTTTAAACGTCCTCCTTTATTCGATGACTATGGAGATAGTGATTTTCAAGAACAAGAACATGTTTCTTTCCTTTTCTCTAAATTTTCTGAATGTAATGAGCTAACATATGACGGTTTAAATCACATTCTTCAGAAGATGTTGAAGTAGAGAAGACAAAATTTGTGGCAAATCCTATTCTTCCTGTATCTTTCATTTCAGATTCCAATAAACAAAAATATGAAGGGAATATTGAAGAAATACAAGAGCAACTGATCCTATATTCACCACCAACAGTTGAGCAGCCATATCTGGGGATCAACAATACTGCGTTCACCATGTTTGAACCTGGATCTACATAAGATATCAAACAAGATTTTATCAACAATGACATCATCTTGGAACTCATTTATTTCAAAAATAAAAAAGAGGTATTCCTTTATGATTTTGATGATCACGTAAAAAGATATATGGAGTTGTATTGGGGCCCTCATTATTATATTTATGAATTCATGAAGGTAGATTTCCATAGTTGTAAGAATGGGCAGATTTTTCATTTCGTTTTCTATTCTCTAGTCTTCTCAGCTATATACATGCTTAAAGATGGAAGTATATTTTAGTTTGTGATTTGGTTACTAGAATGGTTGTATTGGCTTTTCCATATCACTTGAGAAGGCAGCAAAATTCGCTAGAAGTAGGAATGTATATAAATAATCTTTCCATGCAAGAATTTGGTTTTCGATTTGAATGCAACCTTCAGTTTCCATTTGGATTGCAGTGTGATGTTTGTTTTCAGTGGTGTGTTTTTAGAATTTGAATAAATTGCAGAAGTTTGGAAGGTGGTGAATGACTCCATAACCCAATGGATAAGACACAAGTCTGTTGATTTCTTGGAGTCTCACAGGGACAACTCCAACCATTGTGGAGCCAATGTTAGCACTAATATTTTCATGATCAAATTGTGGCCTTAAATGTGCTACAAGAAGTTCCAGACCCCGGTAACAAAATTCACCAAAGCAACACTGCAACTGTTCTATTTGGCTCCATCTGCTTTCCTATTTTATTGTGCTACCCTGTCACTTCTTTGAAACGCCAGTTTCCAATGCCAAATTTCATTTAGTGGAATTTTATTTTTTATATAAAATAATTATGTTAGTTTTGATTTTATATTTTAAATAAACTTTCACTCATTTATCTATACCACTCATTCTCTCACCTCACCTACCTATCCACCTCAACATTCCACTTTCACCTCCATTCTACGTTGATTCCATTAGAAGTATCATATCCACCTTATCTTATAATTACCATTCCATTAATAAAAGTCATATTGAAATTGTCGTGTGTTACCAAGCCTCCATCATATGCCAAGTCACATAGAGCACTCAACAACACTGGGGATACCACCAAGTTTCAATGCCAGGTATCGATATTAATAGTTATCATCGCCACATGGAGTGATTTTAAAAACTCCAAAATATAAATGAATGTTGAGGTCCAAGTGCCAGTTCATAGGTGTAATCTGGTCCTTCCTCTGGCAGCTCGGATTTACATATCAGGTGTAATTTGGTCCTTCATCTGGCAACTTGAATTTACATATCAGGTGAATCTTGACCTTCATCCAGCATTTAATATAGAAATCGAAGTGCAGTGAGGATGTTGGTTAGAATATTCACAGGGCTTCTCTGGAAAATATCGAAGGTGGGTTTTTTTTCTATTAGAACCCTCTTTCTATGAGTCGTATCAGGATTTCGTTTGAGCAATTGAATTCACCCCGGCATTCGAGGCTATGGATGTTAATGAATATGTTGTATGTTTTTGTCTCCTTGATGAGGGTTAACAATTTTCTATTTTAGAAGAGTGTCAGCCCTGGTCAACCTCTCAGCTGTAATGAAACTCTATATGTAGGAGGCAACTAAAAAGATCTAGAGGGGAGGGATCCTTGTTTTGTCTTGTTATTTTATATCTTTAAGATTGTTCTAGTCTATCTTGACTATGTAAAGACATTAGTTGAAAATAAACTCAATGGTAAGTTATATTTTCATTCTCTATTTATCATCTTTATAATTTCCTCTGAAACACTTTGTTGATGTTATATGATTGTATGGAAAATGCATATGTGTTGAAAAGATTGCTTTAAAGGATTTTTAGGAATCTTTTCCACATTGGTGTTTCTTCTCCTTAAATATTATTTAGAATGGATTTAAGGATAAAGGTTTATTGTTCTGCTGCATAAAGACATTAAGGGATAGCATTGTTCATTGGTGGAAATATTAGTTTTGTCTTTCCTTTCTCCTAATAACACCACTCAAAGCTCTAAGTTACTAATCATTAGTTTTATTTACCTGAATTGTTGCATATAGAAAAGTGATCTTAACAGATCATACCATTAAATCCTTTCAAAGCAAGTAAGATATATCCATCTCTAAATCCTTATTGAACATTTTGAAGTAAGATGTACTAGGCTTGACTCAATAGCAGTCTTGAGTTAACTTCTAGCACTAACACATCACACACATCTAACAAGCATAATTTAACATACACATCTATCAAGCACATTTAACATTAAACATATCTAACATGACCTAAAAATGTGCACATCAACATCAACATATAAATTAATTAAGTATATCATCATGATCAACAAGAAACAAGGATGATTTTAGGGGCTAAATTTCGCTCATGGGCTCATTTTCCATGGTTTTTCCAAAAATGAGATTCACTATTTTAAAAATGATTCGCCCAAATTCTATAGGATAAAATTATTTTACCTTAAAAATCGCCAAAATTTTATAAAAACTATATAAAATAATTAAAATTTTGGATATTTTTACAAAAATATAGCCAAACATTTATAGTTGACATATAAAGGATTAGTAAGATTCGCTAAGGTTTCTACATTTTAAAATAGATTTCCGTCCTTAAAATCATTCCTGATGTCAAGACAAATGCACGTCTAATGAACAATGTAATTATAACATACACATCTATCAAGCACATTTAACATCCAAAACTAAAATGACCTACCAATATACACATCAACATCAAAATATAAATTAAGTACATCATCAACATGATCAATAGAAAAAA
>JASDQU010100627.1:647080-681453 GCA_032191745.1 Picea mariana | reverse complement strand
TGTGTGTGTGTGTGTGTGTGTGTGTGTGTGTGTGTGTGTGTGTGTGTGTGTGTGTGTGTATGTATGTTTTTATAAACATTTTTGTATTATAAACAAGTGCAAAGGTGATGGGGAGGGGGAAGAGAAAGTAAGGAATGGCCAAGCATGAAAAGTTTTCGGACGGGTTTCAAAATAGGGTTACAAGGGATTCTCAAGAGAAGTGAGGGCCCGACGGTCAAACTGTATGTCTCGGAAATTTTGACTGCAAAAGGCGTAAAAGGGAAGAGTGCATGATGGGGAAGTTCAGTGGTCGGTTTGTATATTTGCAGAATTTTGGGTGTTGTTTGCAGGTCGTGGAACAATGGAAGGGAAATATTGAGCCTGTCTATCCGGGAACCCGCAATCATAAAAAGTGGTTAAGTATGGAATAGGGAAACGGTCGGTCAGACTCATTTTCACTACCATATTGAAATTTGTAATATATATCTCATTACCTGGCAAGATATTTTTTGCATGTATATCACGGAATTTTGGGTGTTGTTTGCAGGTCACAGAACAATGCAAGGGAACTCTTCAACCCACCTATCTAGGAACCCACAAGCAAAAAAGTTAGTAAGTATGGAATAGGGAAATGGTCAGTGGAATTCATTTTCGTTAATATATTGATATTTGCAATAGATATCCCATTACATGACAGGATATTTTCTGCATGTTTCTGGACAAGTTGTGTAGGGACAATTATTATGACAGTCTCCTCAAGGCATGGTGAGTTTTCAGGATTAAACCTCATTTATTGCATACTTGGAAAGAAGTATGAAGGTGGAGGGCATAGGAAACAACGATTAGGTAAAGAAATTATGTAGGAGGAAATTATGCAGGTAAAGAAATTGCGTAGAAGGTTCTTAGAGCTGGCCTTTGGTGGCCTACCTTACACAGAGATGCTAAAGATTATTCCAAATCCTGTGACATATGCTAAAGATTTGGGAAACCATCTAGAAGAGATGAAATTCCATTAACACCAAAGCTAACCCTACAAGCATTTGAAAAATGGGCCATTGACTTCGTTGGACCTATAAACCCACCAGGAAAGCATACAGGAGAAAGGTACATAATTACAACAATAGAATACTTGACCAGATGGGTCGAAGCAAGAGCAGTTAAGGACTGTAGTGAAACTACAGCTGCGCGCTTCATATTTGATGACATAATAACTAGGTTTGGCCGCCCAAAGATCCTTATGAGTGATCAAGGCACACAATTCATAAATAAGACAGTTGAAGCCGTGACTGAAGAATTTGCAGTCCACCATCAGAAGAGCACACCTTATCATCCACAAGAAAATGTGAGAGTGGAAGCATTCAACAAGATCTTGGAGACAGCACTGACGAATATTTGTAGTGTGAACATGGACGAATGGGATTTAAGGGTACCAGCAGTATATGGGCCTATAGAACCACTTGCAAGAAGCTAACAATGCAGACCCCCTTCAAGTTGGTTTATGGTCTTGAAGATAGTGTTCCAATGGAATATTTGGTGCCAAGCTTAAGAATTGCTTGCTTTACAGATATGGATGACACTGGCATTGTCCAAGAGAGGCTTGCAAAGTTGGTTGAATTGGAAGAAGACAGATTTGTTGCAGGATTTCATCAGCAGGTACAGAAGGAAAGAGAGAAGGCCTACCATGACAGACACATCAATAAGAAGACATTTAAACAAGGTGATCTAGTACTAATATATGACAGTAAGTTCAACAAACATCCTGGGAAGTTCAGAACACATTAGCTAGGTCCATATGAGATCGCCTATGTTACAGAAGGAGGAGCTGCACATTTGAAGACCTTGAAGGGAGAGTGGAAGGAAGGATTAGTGAATGGGAGTTGGTTTAAATTATACTATGACAACTAGATGCCTTGTGGCTCTCAATAAACGCAAGAAGAAAAGGGTCTAGGTACCAGGTGTAGTTGAACCTGGGTACTAGACACAGAAAAGACAATTTGCACAAGGAAGGAGAGTAGGCAAAGAGCAGAAAGCAAAGCTTACATTGTGTAGTCTTAAATCGAAGTAAAACATGAAGTTGAGATCTGAAGTGCCTCGGGACGAGTCACAGGTGAGTGTTGGGGGCCTGTTGGCCCTTGGGTATGGAAGTACGTGAAGATCAAGGAAGAAAAAGGAGAATGTGAACTTTGCAGAAGACACAGTGACTGTTACTAGGTCGAAGTGAGAAAAAGAGAAGAAAAGACAAAGCAAAGCCCGAGAAAGAAATTCGTTGGACAAGGAGATTGAGAATGATAGATCAGCAAGAAAGAAGGATCATGGAAAACTCAGCAATAAGAAAAATCCACCATTATATGCTTTGGAGCACCGCGTGAAAAGGAAGGAAAGACAGGCTGGCAAAGCCCTGAAAACGCAGGTCAAGTTGACCTAGGGTTTTGGTATCTAGGGTTTTGGACACCTAGGTTTCGACCTAAGGATGTCGGTAAGTGATTGTAATGTATAAATAAGAACCTATATGAGGGAGGAGCGTTCATTCAAGTTCAATTTACTCGATCTAGTTGTTGTTGGTATGTTGTGAGAGATCATTATTGTGTGAGAGAAAAGTGGTAAGTGTGAGAGCCTTTTGGTATTGTAAGATCCTCATCTAGGTGTGAAGATCAACCCTGCAACTGGGTGCACAGGGATGGGAGAGAAAGAGAGGAGAAGAGATAAGATCTGCTAGCTAAGAGTGCAGACAAGAACTGTATGCTTCGTCTTAATATATTATAAAGCACAGTTCTATGGATGTAGCCCTAGAGAGGGGGTGAACCACATATATTTGATGTTATGTGTGATTGGTATTCTGTCTCTATCCTTGATATACTGTGATTGCATTATTATGTTATATTTGATAAGTAGATGTGCAGAATATATCTAAGTTGATAGGTGATATAGGAATGTTGTGTTTTTCTTGTATTAGATCCACTTGAATTTCCCCTTGGTTGTAGACATCCCTGTCCTGCAACCCCCTCATAAATGCTTCGGGTGAGACTACATCTACTTCGCAGGTGTTTCTAAAAGGGCTAGTAGGTAGGGCTTGTTGGTGCGCTCTTGGAGCTGAACCCTGGGTCTACCCCTGTGCTAACAAGTCCACAAGTAAATTTGCATATCACAGAAGTCGGAGTGTTGTTTGCAGGTCATGGAACAATGGAACTGCAATTTAGATACCGCCTAGGCGGGAACCCGCGATCAAAAAATTGGCTAGGTATGGAAAGGGGAAGCGCTCGATTAGAATCGCAATATAAAAGCATGAATGAAAATGTGAACCCGTGAATCCACCAACCCGCGCAGCAAGACATTTTCGTAAAAAAGACTAAGTAACCAAAAAGAGAAACTACAGGGGAAAAATAAAGGGGAATTTGGTTAAGTATAGAAGAGGGAAAAGAAGGGGATAAAAAAGTGGGAAAATAGAAAAGTGGAGGGAAATTTTCGTAAGTGGGAATTGGTCTCAAACAAGCCCCATTGTTGCAAAACCATCATTTTCTAGTCCAATATTTTATCCACTTACTCATTTTCTAATGTGCTTGTACCATTAAAAAGGGTGTGAGCAAATGCTTTGTTGAAGATTGGTTTTTATTTTAACTTGTGGGAGTAATTGTGTTCTTGATACATTCTTCTATGACTTTGACATATTAACTTAAGTATTAAACTTCTTGCATGATGGGTTGTTAGCATTAAAGCTTAATAATTTCATGTCTAGAAACAATAATGACGATCTTGAATTTTAATATTGTAGTTGATTTCATAGTCCCATTTGACTACAGCCACCATAGATCAGTTTTTTTGTTTTTTCTTACTTGGGAATAAGAAATTTGGTAATTTCATTAATAAAGTAAAAAGTGCTCAAACAGAGGTCAGGGGATGGACAACTAATAAAATGTTCCCTTTTGGAGTAAAGGAATCAAGGAAGCGAAAGGGAAATAAGAAATCATTTTCTTAGCAAGGCTGAGATGAAAACGAAATTTCTGAGGGATGACACAGGCGTGCCCGCTAGGCACGTCCGCTCACAGGATCTTTCCTCCTTCCTCGGCCTGAAGAACTGAAAGGTTCTTCTATTTCACTATCGGGAAATTTTCACCCACAGCAACTCTCTCACGGGATCTCCCTTTCTTCTAAATCAATGCTGGCCTTTTATTGTGTTATCGGGGTTACTCCTATCAGGATTTTGGTGCTTGCGATGTCCAAACAACTTGTTTTACCGATCCTCGATCCCCAATACGCTCCCCTGTTGCCTTAGCCTCCCGGACTAAGCCTTTAGTCCACATGACCGCTTTTCATAAGACCGCAGCCTTATATTCCTTCTCGTCGAGGTTTTTGGCTTCAAAATCCCGATGCGCTCCAATCTCTGTTAGCCCTCCAGGCTAGACTCTTGGTCCACGTGACCTCCTCTATATGACCGCAGTCATACCTCCCATCGGGGTTTCAGAATTTTTGATGTCGAAATGCAATCGTCCTCCGGATTTGCGATTCCTCGAATCGCGATGCGCTCTTTACGCACTAGCTCTCCTGGCTAGGCTCCTGGCCATATGACCGTTGTCCCCGTGACAGCAGTCTTATCCCTCATCGGGGCTACGGGGTTTCAAATGCTGAAAAACATTTTCCCACGGGATTACCGATTCCTCGAATCCTGATTCTCCGCTATGTTGACAGCTGGCTTCCATAATGGCGCTTCCCTCCTTATCGGGGTTCCAGACTTCGCGATTCTGAAATGCATAAACACCTTGTCACCAGGATTCTCGATATCCTGATGATCCAAATGCCGATAGATGACTTCCCTTTCGGGACTTTCCCGATGACTCCGATTGCTACCATGCGTCCGAAGAATGGACGGTCCAGATTCCTCCTCGGGGTTTTTGAGACTTCTGATGTCCCATCTTTCACACCCTCAAGAACTCCGACAACCACGTCCCCGATTTAGATGACCACACGACACGTGTCCTCCCTGAAATCCTACGGCTATGATCCTTTCGTTGTTCGGGGATTCAACAGGTCTCGGGCTCTTGACTTCTGAATCTCTGAAATGCCAATGGACTCTCGATCCACGCCACCTGTCCCGACAGATGGACGGCTCTGAACTCGTCAGGATTTTCATGATGGATTTCCCCGACTTCTAGTCCACGTGACTCTCAATTTTCCAAACTCTGAAACCTCGATATCCTAATGATTCTTGGGGTTCTTACTCTACTCACGAGGATTTAAATCCTGTGCAACTCCTGTCAGATCGAAAAACTAACGAGTAACTGATCAACGATCCAATGACTCACGATCCCTGGAGCTTGAACTCTGAACGTGGCCATAACCTCCTTGCTTCTTTGGCAGATCCAACGACGGGCGGGATTTTGCAAATCTCCTCCACAAGATACTAACTGTCGATTTCTTCCTCTTTGTTATTGTCTACAGGGTGAACCCAGTAATCCTCTGTGAAAATTGGTCCTCTTGTGCGTAACTTTGTGATGCTTGTTCAAACACTTCCACAGTACAAACTCCCTGTGCTTCTCTTCGACAAACTTGAAAGCCTTATCCCTCCTGAGCTTCCACACAACTCTGAGTCTCCACGAAGACTCTTGCACGCACCCCTTGCGGCAATCCTCAAACACTTCCAAGTGTTGAATTCTTTCGACTCTGTGCACACCTGCACCAGAAGTCCTTCAATACTTTGCTCAGATTCACAACTGAGACTTTCCTTAGCCTGCACACTCCTTGCACGGCTCCTATAACCCAATTTCACTTCTAGGTGAATGAGAACAAGAGTTAAAATATCTGAGCCTTCTGTCAACGCACTCCTTGCAGACGACTTCAACTGCACTTCTTGCAGGAATCCTTGCTCAGATAGAGAAACAATTGAAACTCATTTCCTCTTCCTTTCAGACTTCACTTAGAACATGAAATCATATACACAGCATATCAAAGAAATTGTATAACAAAAAGAAAACATTCATGAGCATAACATTAATATACAGAGAACAACACAAACCATGAATTTGAATCAAAGCTTTCTATTAATCCAAATATCTGTACATGGGTGTTTTTACACAACTCTCTGCTTCTCTTCTATGCTCCAATGCTTCTAACTATGTTACAATGCACAATGAGGGTGTCTATATCCCGTTTCCCTCTTTCTTTCTAAAACTGTCTATTCTAATATTAAATTCTATCTACCTAATTCATCTCAACATAAATGCCTCTATCTGCTTCAGATGAGAGCGGGGCGCTCAAGGTCTGATTACATTATACCAAGGTGCCTTCATTAAATGATCTCATTTATATTTGGCGCAACAGCTCTTCAAAAGTTTTTAAACAATTTAACATATGCTCAAAATGTGTGGCGCTTGCCCCCACGCTCGCTTGATGTGGGTGATGCTCTTGCATCATACTCCCTTGCTTGAAAACTTTCATGGGCTCCTATCCATGAGCTCCTGCACGGTCTGTCCATGCTTCAGAATCTCTGCTTCAATCTCCCAGCTGGCATTTTCAACTGGATGGCCCTTCCACTTGACCAAATATTCAAAATATTCTTTCCTTCTGGTCTTCTTACCCACTCATTTATTCAGTATCTGCTCCATCTGTGGCTTCTCTGCAACTGGCATCTGCTTCTGCCACTGAACCTATGGTTGTTCACCTTCTTCTCCTGCTTCCTCAAGTTTATATGGTTATAAATCTGAGACATTGAATATCGGAGAAATTTCGATCCCATCGGGTAATTTAATCTCATAAGCATTGTCCCCAAATTTCTTCAAGACCTTACATGGCCCGATTTTCTTCATCTTCAATTTATTGTATGTTCCTCTTGGGAACCTTTCTCTTCTCAAGTGCGCTAGAATCAAGTCACCAACTCAAATTGCAGTCATCTTCCATGCTGATCTGCTCTCCACTTATATTCCTGACTTGAATTCTGCAGTCACTCCTTCAGCCGACTGTGAAGTTCTTTCATCGCCTCCATGAATTCTTCGGCACTAGCGCTCCTAGTAGCAGTCTGTTGCGAATCTCTCAATTCAGAAAATCCTCTCGGCTGCGTTCCATATACAACCTGAAATGGACTCTGGCATGTGCTCTTGTTCACTGAGTCATTATAAGAAAACTCCGCCTGTGGTAATATGTTGTCCCACTGGATGTGGTGCTCCACCACCAGGCTCCTCAGCAAGTCTCCCAGACTTCTGTTCACCACTTCTGTCTGTCCATCCGTCTGTGGATGATAAGCCGAACTAAACAACAAGTTAGTCCCCAGATTCTTCCATAATGTCCTCCAAAAGTGCCCTATGAAATTTGTATCTCTGTTCGAAACTATACTCCTTGGTAAGCCGTGAAGTCGAATGACTTCTTTGAAAAACAGATTTGCTATGTGCGTCGTGTCACTGGTTTTCTGACATGGGATAAAATGTGCCATCTTGGAAAATCTATCCACTACCACAAAGATTGAATCAAATCCTCTTTGCGTCCTTGGCAATCCCAATATGAAATCCATGCTAATTTCATCCCACGGCTTCTCAGGTATGGGCAATGGTTGATAAAAACCCGCATTTCGCTTCCTTCCCTTTGAATGCTGGCAAATTCTGCATCGGTCTACAAACCTCTTGACCTCTGATCGCATCCCTGGCCAAAAGTATGACTCGCTCTGCTTCGTGAATGTCTTATCATGACCGAAGTGTCTGGCCAATCCTCCACTGTGTTTTTCCTTCAGCAGATTCTCCCTCATGGAACAATTTGGAATACACAGTTGATTGTCTTTAAATAGCAATCCTTTCTGGATCATGTATTCAGCCCATTTGCTGCTATCTCTGAGAACTGAATTCTCAGTTGCTTCATACGCTTCCTTAAAGTCTGGATCATCTGCATACATGTCTCTGAGATCATCAAAACCTAACGTCTTGACTTTGAACTCCTGCAACAGCAAACACTTCCTGCTCAAAGCATCAGCAACTTTGTTAGCAGCACCAGAAATATGTTTTATCACAAAAGTGAAATTCTGCATGTATTCAACCCATTTAACATGCCTCTGATTCAACTATTCATGTTGAGTCACAAACTGCAATGCATGGTTATCACTATATAAAACAAATTCCTTCGGAATCAAATATTGCCTCCATTTCTTCAATGCCTGGATGATGGCATAAAATTCCTTATCATATGTGGAATACTTCACCTTCGCTTCATTCAGCTTCTCGCTGAAATATGCAATTGGTCTGTCATCTTGACTTAAGACTGCTCCTATTGCAAACCCTCTTGCATCACATTTTACCTTAAATGTCTTTTGGAAGTCTGGCAACACCAGAATTGGTTGTTCTGTAATCTTCTGTTTCAACAAATTGAAACTCTTCTCAGCCTCTTCAGTCCAATGAAAAGATTTATGTCTTTTCTTCACTGTATCCATCATTACTACACTAATTCCACTGAAATTCCTAATGAATTTTCTGTAGAAGCTATCCAAACCGTGAAAACTTCTCACCTCAAATACATTCCTTGGTGACGGCCAATTCTTGATTATCTCCACCTTATCTGGATCCATCCTCAACTCATTTGCTGAAATAACAAATCCCAAATAAACGAGCTTTGTCTTCATGAATGAGGACTTCTTTATGTTTATCAGCAACTTCTCTTGCTATAATCTCTTCATCACAATGGCTAAATGCTTCAGATGTTCAGCTTTCGTTTTACTAAAAATAAGTATATCATCCAGATATACGATAACAAATTTTCCGATGAAATCTTTCAGGACTTCATTCATCAACCTCATAAAGGCACTTGGCGCATTTGTTAAGCCAAACGGCATAACAATCCATTCATACAAACCTTCCTTTGTCTTGAATGTTGTTTTCCATTCATCACCTTCTCTCATGCGAATCTGGTGATATCCACTTTTCAAATCAATCTTTGAAAAGAATTTTTCTCCACTTAAGCAATCCATTAAATCATCCATTCTTGGAAATGGAAATCTGTACCTGATGGTTATCTTATTAATCTCCCTTGAATCAGTGCACATCCTCCAGCCTCTGTCTTTCTTCGGACTGAATACCGTCGGAACAGCACACGGACTCAAGCTTTCCTTGACCAAACCTTTTTCCAACAAATCCTGGACTTGTCTTTTGATCTCTTCATTCTCCTGTGGCGTCAACCTGTACGCGGCTTTGTTTGGTAAACTGGCTCCGGGTATGAGATCGATATGATGACTCACACTTCTCATCAGTGGCAACGAATGAGGTAATTCGTCCACTACTATATCAACGAACTCTTCCAGCAGTCCCTGAACTTCTTCTGGCAAATCATCCACTCTTGTGCTAGTCAGAACAATCTTCGGTTTTCTGACCACAATGAACTATGGATCCTCCTTCTTCTTAACCTCGGTAAGGAGTTCCCTCCCACTCATGAGAAGTACAGTATTGCTTACTTCTGGTTTCACCTCCTTATCTTTAATCGGAAGCAACATGTGTGTCCTCCCATCCTTATCTAGGGTATATGTATTCATCCTCCGATCATGAATCACATTTCTATCATATTGCCATGGTCTACCCAGCAATAGATGACAAACATCCATAGGAATGACATCACACAATATCTTATCATTATATCCTCCTATATTAATGTCAACTAAGCATTGTTTGGTGACATTTACCTTATGTCCTTTTTGTAGCCACGAAACTTTATATGGACTTGGGTGATCAGTCATCTTCAGCTCCATCTTTTCTACCATCTTGGTTGAAACAAGATTATCAGTGCTACCGATGTCCACAATGACCTTGCATGCCCAACCCTTGGTCTTGCAAGCTGTTCTGAAAAGTCTGGTCCTTTGGACTGAACTTTCCACTTCTTTCTCTGGTGTCAAAAGGACTTTTTGCATCATCAGCGATCTTCCCCCTTCAGCATCTTCTGCCTCAACATCTCGCCTCTGTGCCTCGGCGATGTGAGTTTCTCCTCCATATTTCTTTTTCTCTAGACACTCATAAGACTTGCCCATTCTTTCCACATGTGAAGCATGTGATTACTCCACCTCTTCCTCTTCCTCTACCTCTGGTACAAGGAAAAGTGTTGTTATCAGCATAATCTCCTCTCTTCTCATTATGTTGTCATCTTTTTTCATCATATCACCCTCATTGTGAGGTTCCACCTCTCTCAGTATGAGTCTGAGGTTTCTTCCAGTTGTCCCTGGGCTTCTGGGTTCTTTCCTGGGCAACTGATTTGCCTCTGGGATGACTCCTACCTCAGCCCCTCTGACTCTGCTTCCGGCTCAGCTTCTCTTCTGCTTTCAAAGCCATTTGATAAGAATCCTCCACCGTTCGGATGGTTGCCATACTCATTTCATCCTGAATCTCATACCTCAGGCCATTCATATACCTGGCCACTTTTTCGTCATTGCTTTCGCGATGACCTGCCCTGATATTCAACCTGTAAAATTCCTCAGTATATTCCTTCACTGTCATCAGCTTCTGTCTCAGGTTCTGCATCCTCCTGAATAGAGAAATTTGATAGTCCCTGGGAATAAATTTTGCCTTCATCTTTGCAATCATCCTGTCCCAGCTCTTAATTTTCTACTTGCCTTGGCAATGCCTATCCGCTTGTAGTTCATCCCACCACAAGGCTGCATGTCCTTTTAATCTCATGATGGCATGCCTGACTTTGTTGTCCTCTTCGATATATTCATAGTCAAAATAGGTGTCTAGAGCTCTAATCCAGTCTAGAAGCTCTTCTTCATCTAGATTTCCCTCATACACTGGAATGTCCATTTTCACCTTTGCACCCATTCTTGCAACAGCTTTAAGTAAGCGCTCATTTGTTGCATCTTCCGCTAGGATTTCTTCTTCTCCATGTTCAGCATCATCTTCATTTTCAGACTCACTGATATCTCCTACATCAGCTTTGCACCTTTTCCTTATCTCCATGTCCACAATCATAGCGCGTAAGTTATGCAGATCTCTTTCTACTTCTGGATTCTGCACTTGCCTACCCCTTCCTCTAGACATTTCCCTTTCCTCCCCTGGATCAGGTGATTGTCTATCCCTTCTCCTTGGCGGCATGGTGAATTCTCCTTTTTCTCTGCTACAGAAAGAAAAGAAGCTTTTATAAGCTCTGATACCACTTGATATGTGTATCAGAGTGCTCTTTACCTCTTGCCTCTCTTGCCTGAAATATACAGATAAGAATCAGGCTCTGATACCACTTGACGCAGGCGTGCCCGCTAGGCACGTCTGCTCACAGGATCCTTCCTCCTTCCTCAGCCCGAAGAACTGAAAGGTTCTTCTATTTCCCTATCGGGAAATTTTCACCCACAGCAACTCTCTCACGGGATCTCCCTTTCTTCTAAATCAATGCTGGCCTTTTATTTTGTTATCGGGGTTCCTCCTATCGGGATTTTGGTGCTTGCGATGTCCAAACAACTTGTTTTACCGATCCCTTATCCCCGATACGCTCCCTTGCTGCCTTATCCTCCCAGACTAAGCCTTTAGTCCACATGACTGCTTTTCATAAGACCACAGCCTTATATTCCTTCTCGTCGGGGTTTTTGGCTTCAAAATCCCGATGCGCTCCAATCTCCGTTAGCCCTCCAGGCTAGACTCTTGGTCCACATGAACTCCTCTATATGACCGCAGTCATACCTCCCATTGGGATTTCGGACTTTCCGATGTCGAAATGTAATCGTCCTCCGGATTCGTGATTCCTCGAATCCTGACGTGCTCTTTACGCACTAGCTCTCCTGGCTAGGTTCCTGGCCATATGACCGCTGTCCCCGTGACCATAGTCTTATCCCTCGTCGGGGCTACGGGGTTTCAAATTCTGAAAAACATTTGCCCACGGGATTACCGATTCCTCGAATCCCAATTCTTCGCTATGTTGACAGCTGCCTTCCACAATGGCGCTTCCCTCCTTATCGGGGCTCCGGGCTTCGCGATTCTGAAATGCATAAACACCTTGTCACCAGAATTCCCGATATCCCGATGATCCAAACGCCGATAGATGACTTCCCTTTCAGGACTTTCCCGATGACTCCGATTGCTACCACGCGTCCCAAGAATGGACCGTCCAGATTCCTCCTCGGGGTTTTCAAGACTTCTGATGTCCCGTCTTTCACACCCTCAGGAACTCCGACGACCATGTCCCCGATTTAGATGACCACACGACACATGTCCTCCCTGAAATCCTATGGCTATGATCCTTTCGTCGTTCAGGGATTCAATAGGTACGGGCTCTTAACTTCTGAATCTCCGAAATGCTGATGGACTCTCGATCCACGCCACCTGTCCCAACAGATGGACGACTCTAAACTCGTCGAGATTTTCACGATGGATTTCCTCGACTTCTAGTCCACATGACTCCCGATTTCCCGAACTCCGACATCTCGATATCCTGATGCTTCTCGGGGTTATTACTCTGCTCACGAGGGTTTAAACCTTGTGCAACTCCTGTCAGATCAGACGACTGACGGGTAACTGATCAACGATCCAACGACTCACGATCCTTGGAGCTTGAACTCTGAACGCGACCATAACCTCCTTGATTCTTTGGCAGATCCAACAGTTGGCGGGATTTTTCAAATCTCCTCCACAAGATCCTAACCGTCGATTTCTTCCTCTTTGTTGTTGTCTACAGGGTGAACCCAGTATTCCTCTGTGAAAACTGGTCCTCCTGCGCATAACTTTGCGGCGCCTGTTCAAACACTTCCACGGCACAAACTCCCTGTGCTTCTCTTCGACAAACTTGAAAGCCTTATCCCTCCTGAGCTTCCACACAAATCTGAGTCTCCACGAAGACTCTTGCACGCACCCCTTGCAGCAATCCTCAAACACTTCCAAGTGTTGAATTATTTCGACTCTGCGCACACCTGCAACAGCAGTCCTTCAATACTTTGCTCAGATTCACAACTGAGACTTTCCTTAGCCTGTGCACTCCTTGCACGGCTCCTATAACCCAATTTCACTTCTGGGTGAACGAGAACAAGAGTTAAACTATCTAAGCCTTCTGTCAACACACTCCTTGCGGACGACTTCAACTGCACTCCTTGCAGGAATCCTTGCTCAGATAGAGAAACAATTGAAAATCATTTCCTCTTCCTTTCAGACTTCACTTAGAACATTAAATCACATACACAGCATATCAAAGCAAATGTATAACAGGAAGAAAACATTCATGAGCATAACATTAATATACAGAGAACAACACAAACCATGAATTTGAATCAAAGCTTTCTATTAATCCAAATATCTGTACATAGGTGTTTTTACACATCTCTATGCTTCTCTTCTATGCTCCAATGCTTCTAACTATGTTACAATGCACAATGAGGGTGTCTATATCCCATTTCCCTCTTTCTTTCTAAAACTGTCTAATCTAATATTAAATTCTACCTATTTCATCTCAACATAAATGCCTCTATCTACTTCAGACAAGAGCGGGGTGCTCAAAGTCTGATTACATTATACCAAGGCACCTTCATTAAATGATCTCATTTATATTTGGCGCATCAACTCTTCAAAAGTTTTTAAACAATTTAACATATGCTCAAAATGTGTGGCGCTTGCCCCCATGCTCGCTTGATGTGGGCGATGCTCCTGCATCAAGGGACCCCGACTGCTGCATCGTGATTTGGTCTTGCTATGTTCTATCTACATTGCGAATATAATTGAATGTTGGTTTGAAACTTTCTGAAATTCATTTTTGTTTCCATAAAATTATGCATTGTCATATAATTGTTAAATGCTCCATATTAGATCAAATTACTTGAGCCAATACAATATTCAAGAACTACGAAACTATTGAACCATGCCAATGAGAACAAGTGTTAAATTCAGAAAATAAGCAGCAACCAAGATTCCAAGGAAAAAAATTTAATAGTAAATCCATTAAAAAAAAAAATTATTGGGCAGTGTATATTAATCCATAGAAATTGGACCGAGTTCTTTGCACCAAAACATTGAGCATGTTTTTCATAAACACAGGTACATGATATGAAACGTGCAGGAGCCATCGACATGCTCTTCAAAATTCATACAAAACTCATTACCATGGTTTTTTTTAGGAAATCATTGCAGTCTTCTCCTCGGAAGGTCAATGCTCGTTGTCGCAATATCAATATCTTATGGAAGACCTGAGGCAAAAAAGAAACAAGAGAGTGGTTCCATAGTGGAATAAATCCTTGGCTTGAAGCACGTGAACAACACGCCTTCTCCTGACGTTGGCATGGCTCCAATGCTGCACCCCAACAAGAAAGCAACCCATAATTTTTCAAAAGCAGGAGGACATAAGAACCCATCCTCATGGTAAAATTGATAGTTCTCACAATATTCCCATGAGGAAGAAGATTAAAAACATTACAGGGCAAGCGGAAGAGCCCGAAACTTAAATTTAGGAAACACCAAGAGACCACCTCCTCACAGTCGAAGACTTCAAGGACACAGGTTGCACGAACAATTCCAGAGGCCCAAATTAGTCCATTATGGGCAGAAGGAGATGAGTAGTAGGAATATGCCTTGCACCAGTGGGAGTTATGGTCCTCATCATCTAAGATGTTAATTGTATATCCAGAGAACAGGAGAGTGGTCCCCCAATTGAATAATTATTTGGCTTGAAATATATCTCTAGGAGCATCAAGAGACCATTTCCTCATAGTGAAAGACTTCTGCCCAGAAAGGACTAATTTGGACCTCTAGAATTCCTACTCTCAAGCTGCAAAGAGCCTATTTCATTCAGCGTTGGTTTCTTTTCTGAAACCCTTTATTTTGGTCTTGTCAGGGTAGCCATTGTCGAGCCAGGAAGTGCCCCCCATTATGGTTGATTTCAATTTGAGCACAGAAGTGGGAACAAAGTCTTCATTGCCATCATCCATTGACGTATCATCGTCCATAAGATCATCTTCTCCCAGCTCGGAATCGACTGCATCAACCTCTGCGCCAGCCATCAATGCAAGCGGGCAAGTTGTCTGAGTAGGAGGGATTGCCTTGGGATTCTTTGGCTTGAAATATATCTCTCAGTGCACCAAGGGACCATCTCCTTTTTTTCTCCTGGGTGGAGGGAGATGAGTAGTAAGAATATGCCCTGGAGTACTGGAAACTTTGGTCATCATTCTCGAAAGTGTTTACTGTATCTTGACAGAACTGATGTAGAACTGTTGCCATAAGTTAACGAAAATTTTTGTTTTCTCCAGATGATGTTTGAAATGAAAATTTGGAAGGGATAATATAACCCTCCACAAATATTGGTTTAATGTGTATCGATGGAATATCTCCTCGAGCCTTTTTCTAATCAATGACAATCTCCACGGTTTGTGCATAATGAGTTGTTACCATTAAGGATTACTAATTGCATATTTAGGAAAAAATGTGAAGGTGGCGGTGACGATGAAGAGCAATTAAGGATTAGAAATTTGGTAAAGGCACCAACTAGACGACGCACGAAATATATTGCATGATGATTGAAATGAATACTTGGAAAGGATAACACAACTCTCTGCAAATATTGGTTTAATTCGTATTAATGACAAATCTTCTCTATCCTTTGGGACATTAATGACAATATTAATGGTTCCTGGACAATGAGCTATTAACATTAAATATTAATAAATGCATATCTAGAAAGAAGTGTGAAGGTGGCAGGGATGGTGAAGAGCGATTAAGCATTGCACATTCCATCCACCTGCCAACCTGCAAAAGAGATTCCAATAAATGGCCAAGTATGAAAAGTGGTCGGGCGGGCTTCAAAATAGGCTCACAAGTTATACCCAGGATATGTGAGGGGTCGATGGTCAAATTGTATGTCCCTGAACTTTTGACTACAGAATGTGTAACATGTAACAGGGCACAATGACGGATTTCGGTGGTCAATTTGTATATCGAAGAATTTCGGGTGTTGTTTGTAGGTAGCGGAACAATGGAAGTGCAATGTTGAGAAATCCTGGCCAACAACCGGCGATGGAAATAGTGGCCAAGTATGAAATGGGTAGGCAGTTGGTCAGACTCGTGATATAAAAGCATGAGACATACTCGGAACAGGGAATATTAACGGGCTTGAAAATAGGGCCACAAGTTCTACTCAGGAGACATGAGGGCCCGATGATGAAATTGTATGTATCCCAACTTTTGATTGCAAAATGTGTAACACAGAACAGGGGACAATGATGAACTTCAACAGTCAATTTATATATTGTGGAACTTCGTCTGCTATATATAAAATCATGAGACATTTGGAAAAATGACTAAGTAACCAGAAAGGGAAATCAAACGAGAAAAAATGAAGGGGAATTTGGTTTCCAAATTGTAGATCGGAGAAGTGCGGGTGTTTTTTGCAGGCAGCGGAACAATGGAAACACAATGTTGAACCCGCCGCGATCCAAAAAGTTTTTTGAATATGAAACGAGGAAGCGGTCATTTAGAATCATGATATAAAAGTATCAGTGGAAATATGAATACGTGAATCCGCCAACCCTCGCACCTAGACATTTTTTGAAAAATGACTAAGTAACCAGAAAGGGAAAGCAGAGGGAAAAAATAAAGGGGATGGCAATTTTCGGAAGCAGTAATTGGTGTAAGAAATACCCATTGATGGTATTAATAGTAACTATGAAGTGCATTAAACAGGTGAATAGGCTCTTCAATCAAGGAATAGATAAAGTGAGCCATGCTTATAGTTTCTAGGATGTGTTTGTATAAGAGAAGCATCGAAAAGCCACAAGGAAAATCAATTTTGGGATGTTTAAGTAAAATTATTGTACTGTCAACTTCACCATAAGTATAACAACGACAAATTTTAATTTTAATTTCCTGCCATTGATATGATAGTTCCATTGGACTTTACATAGTATATATCCTTTTATTTCAAAATATTCCTGGAGATGAATTTTGCTAAGTCCATCGATCAAGGAAAAGTGCTAAAACAAGACACATACTACATTTGTGTCAGAGAGCTTATACTAAAAGGAAAAATAGGTCATGTATATTCTTTAAGATCATAGAAAAAGTGCCAAGATCCTGAATGTATCATTAATTTTCCAGAACAAAGTATACAACCAAGAGCCAAGCAAACACCAAATGTATTGAAAGTCGAGGCACAAAGAAATGCATGAGCACAGAAGGTGCCAAGTGAGATCCCACAAGGGTCCATAGAGAAGTACGCATTGACTTATGCATCAAACAATTTGATATATATATAAAAAAAAACCTATGGCATTGGTTTTCTCTTACATCTGGTATATGCTCCCATGAGAAAATAATCGGGGCCATGAGATATGAACAAAAAGTCTGCCAAACACAAGACAACACAAAACCATAGGAGCTTCACCATTGTGTCCCAGCTATAACCAAACCCCCAAATGGGGAACAATAAACTTGTTGATTATTATTTCACCATGAAGCAAAATCACTATGGACACTTTCTTCTAATAGTGCCATGTTCTATCACTATCAGTTTTAACAATGCCAAATTTCCAATATTATTGGAAATGCCTGATGGTTCTGCCCAGAGTAAAAATTCATTTCGATCATTCAAAGGATGGGCCTAAGTTATTCATAGTTGGATACTTTGTATGGGGTTTTTCCTCATGCTCCCCATTTCTGGACTGAACAATATTATGCGCTTGCACATCAGCAATAAATGCACTTGCCTGTATGAATTCCAATGCCCGAACTCCCCAATCTCTATAGCAATTTCTGAATATCTCAAGCTCATGCTTCAATCCATGTTGAGCCCTTTTTTTTCAATTAGGGCATCAAGAAAATGCAGATATCATACCATAAATGTATAGTTGGAGATCATCTTCTTTTTTATTTGGGTACACAAAAAATGTAGAATTCATGCCATGGCTATATAGTTGGAAAACATTTTCCCAATTTGGGCACCCAAAAAGGTGCAGACTCCTCCAACAAATCCACATCTAGCCGCCATTTTTTTTTCATTTGGACACCCCAAAAATATGCAAAATTCTTACTAGGAGATGTAAGAAAACATCAAAATAACAAAAACGATTTGATTTGTAGTTAGATTCTCCTTATTTTTTCAAGTGCACAAAAAGAGACAAAATATCTGGAAAGAACATTTTACAACCATAGATGTAAACTCCGAAGAACTCAAGTCCGAAGAACATTCATCTGGGTATTGAAGAAAAATTCCAGACACACATGATATATATATATATATATATATATATATATATATATTATTATTTTTTGTTCATCGATATGCAATATTGCATTGTCCGCATTTAAGGTAAATTTGTTATGTATCCAAAAGTCGCGCAACGTGTAGACACTTTTTGCCTTTTTCTGTAGGTATACTTCATATGGAAATTCTACTAACCCAGGAAGCACGTCTTGTAACATAGGTTTT
The DNA here is from genome assembly GCA_032191745.1 of Picea mariana. Classification (NCBI taxonomy): domain Eukaryota; kingdom Viridiplantae; phylum Streptophyta; class Pinopsida; order Pinales; family Pinaceae; genus Picea; species Picea mariana. Next base: position 663,141 of record JASDQU010100627.1, on the reverse strand, counting down.
CTAAATGTACAATGTACGATCATGTTGCCCACGGTTCGGATGGTAGCATTGAGGAAAACTCTATATATGTAAGGGCATTTTTTACTGAATCGCGGACAATCAATTGTATCATCATTTATGAAAGAAGAAGCAGAAGCAGGAGATTTTCATTTGGCACATACAGGCTCGAAGGGGGTCGAGTATGCATTCGATGCAACCAAAACACCCTCAACCTGGGCACATGAGCATAGTATTTAATATATTGAACAATATAATATACAATTGCACAACAAAATATATATAACCTATAGAGAATTGGTGAAGGCAATTTGTATGAGCAAAGTGAGAATGAAATTGTAGATGTATACGCACAACAGTTGTAGAGCTAGTTAGTTTCTTGAGATCCTGTACTATGTCCGTTCGCAATTATATTACAAATGTTGCTTGGGTTGTGCGAAAGATACTTTCTTTAACATCTCTTTTCTTTGTTATATTTTTTAAGCGAATAAGTGGAAATTTCCCTTTATGCAATTTTTGTTCCATTGAGGAAAACAAATTTGAATAGGTGTCAAACAATGGAAGATGGAACATGGAACACTGCAATAGTTTTGTAACATAACCGAGATACATGGACATGTGAAAGTAAAAGGACAAATTGGATATGGAGAACGATACCATTTCCTTGGCATTGTCTAACTCTCTATAAGCCAAGTTTTCTCGTGAGTGTGACAACTGCACCAATGGTTTTGATTGGGTAAGTGTTGTTTCTCTGTGCAAGTTGGTTGATTGTTTTGTCCGGGACGAAACGATATTCTGAACAAATCACGGGAATTTTTTCCATAATACTGGTTTCGTTGAGTGATATAATACGATCACAATCACCATGGTCATATACTGTTTTGGGAAATATATTAAAATTTGTAATGGATATCCCATTACCTGGCAATATCTTTTCTGCATGTTTTTGGACAAGTTGTGTGGGAATAGTCAGTGTGACTGTCATCRGGGCCTCGTTGTCTGTCATGTTAGCATGCATAATGAATCTATTTTTGTTTCCCTTTTCCAAGTAGGTGCTATAGACGACCATTATGTCCCCAACGAACACTTKTCCAGTTCAACAGTTATTCAAGCCCTCTATTGATAGTATTTTGGGTGTTATAAGTTTAGACCTGGTGACATTTTTTGAACAGGAAAAGTAATGTGAATGGTAGTCTGCATTATTTTTTTGTTTTCTTTTTTTCTGGCATAAATGTACAAGTAGACACACAACTTGGATGAAGTATGGAGCCAGAGTTTTTCAACCAGACCTCTTAATCTGTGGAATTGTGCTATGTTCATCATCTCATTTGCGCTCGTTGATACTTCTTGTGAACTGCAAAGTATGTGTTGCAGATGACATCAGCATATTTACCATGGCATAGATGAATAAATAGTTGAGGATATTTTTTTGGTAAACATATGAGGAACACAATGTATGAATCTTTACCCTTGGCCTTGTCGGTCTGTTGATGTTTTCGATGATTGACTTATCATGGCCATGTCACTGGTCCAAATTTTTTTGATGCAAGCATGTGTAGATGAACATCAGAAGGACTAAATAAGCATATGCATTGTATATTTTCCATAATTGTTCTGAATCTCATATATAGGGTTGAAGGAGATGGAATACGAAATAGGGTGTCAAGGGATACTCAAGAAACATGTGGACCTGACGACCAAATTGTATGCCTCGGATTTTTTTACTGCAAAAATGTGTAACAGGAAATGGGGCATGATGGGGGGCTATGACGGCCAATCTGTATATTGCAGAACCTCTGAAGCTAGAGGCGCAATATTGAACCCGCTATCCYAGGAACCCGCGATCAAAAAAAGTGGCTAAGTATGGAATGAGGAAACCATCAGTCGAAGTCGTGATATATAAGCATGAGTATAAATGTGAACCTGTGAGTCCGCCAACCTGTGCACCTAGACATTTTTAGAAAGACGACTAAGAAAAGCAACCAAAAAGCCAAAGTAGACTAGAAAAAATGAAGGGGAATTCGGTTAAGTATAGAAGAGGGGGCAAAAAAGGGATAATAGGAAATGGGAAAATTAGAAACGGGGAGGGAAATGTTTGGAAGCGAGAAGTCTCAACAAAGGCCCATTGTTGCCAAATCATCATTTTCTAGTCCAATATTATATGCACCCACCCTTTTTGTGTGTTTGATTTACTAGCATAGTTGGTATTCCTTTTAGAATATTGTACTACATCCCCCTCTGATGTGGCATATAAGAATTCATCTTCATGTCCAGCCAACATGTTTCTTTCAATGTAGAAACATCGAACATACAGTGGACATGAAGGTAAGTTAGTATGCAGAAAGACATGTAAAAGAAAGAAAAACAACTCTATTTTTTCAATGCAGCAGCAAAGAGAATACAATTCACATGAGGATAAGTTACTATGTAGAAAGATACGTAGTATCTACATACAGTAAAGTAGGTGCAAAGAAGCAAAAGAAGTAGAACAAATATACAGGCAATAAATGAAATACTAAACACTGGAATATGAAATAATATTAGAGGCATGCACCTTTGTAACTCCTCCTCTACATTCGCGGAAAAGAGTCCATCGTCTTCTCCAGCCACTCTGTTTGTTTAAATGTAGCAATGCAGAAAAATACAATGCACATGAAGGAAGTTGGTATGCAGGAAGACATGTAAAAAAAATAAACATAGTTTGATTTATTTTAATGCAGCGGAATAGAAAATACAAAGGACATGAAGATAAGTTAGTATGTAGGAAGATATGCAATATCTACATACAATAAATTAGGTGAACACATATCCAAAACAATGGAATATGAAATAACAGTACAAGCATGTACCTTTGTATCTCCTCTTCCACACCTGTGGTGAAGACTCCTTCGTTTTCTCCATCTATTTTGTTTGTTTCAATGTGGCAATGCACAAAATACAATGAACATGAATGGAAGTTGTTATGAAGGGGAGAACAAGTAATATGTACATACACTAAATGAGAATCAATGAATAGAATAAAATATAGTTAGAAACATGAACCTTTGCTTCACTCCATCCATGGTTGTAATTATATAAATTTTTTCCTGCTCAAAATATATTACAAGCCAGAAAACATTAAGAAATTGTATGGTCATAGCTGAATGATTTTGGTTTTCTGCAGTAAAGTATCCAGATATGCTTTGAGAAATGGAAATATAATTTTGCAGTATCTTTGGTGTACATCTCATATTTCAATTACAAGACAAATTGTATCACGATTACACCAGTCTCTGTATAGGATAAAGAGGGTGTATTGTGATATGGGCACATTTCACCATATATGGTTAATAATTGCATTTTTCACATGTTTTGTCTTAACAAAAAGACAGCGGACATTGTAATTGCACATGTAGTTGTCCAATTATTTGTTATGCCATTATTTTGTATCATGTCAACACTGAAGTATCCTAAAACGATAATGGTTTTGTCTAAATGTAAATGGTGTGATGCATTTGAGAACACATCATTATTCTAGCAATGTTGCATGCCAAACAACATAGAAACCAAATACTGTAATTTGAAATCCACATAACACCACTCTTGCTAGCACCATCTCAGTATCCTTTTCTTCTACAAGAACATTTTGCAAAGACATGTAAGTATGGTCCAGACCTATGAAAAATAATTGGAGAAAAATTGAAGAGTGGGATAGACGGGCACGGGACAGGCGCCAGTTCTCGACTTTGCCAGACACGGAAAACGACAGAACCACAAGTCCACTTTCGGGTGCAGGACCTGAACACCGCAAAGTGAAAAAAAAACATCTCCAACTATCAGTGTAGGACACCAACCCCGCAAAGTCGAAGTAAACAAAAGAAAACAGCAAGCAACAAACCAGTGAGCAAGAAAGAATAGGCCCAACTGCAGCCCCAGGACCTCAAACTTGCAAACTTGAGCCAAACAACAACAAGAAGCAACCGACGAACCAATGAACCAACGAACACGCAACAACCAATGAAGCAATAAACAACATATGTATCTCCAATTATTACCAAACTGTATCCCAAGCACAGAAGGAATCGGAAACATATGACGAGCATGCCAATAGAAATAATCAAACATTCTTACTTGCAAAATGCAAACAGTGAACAAAAAAGAACAAATAGAAATGAAATTATGGCATCGAAACTTACTCCAAAACAATGAACGACAGAAGCGCAGGTCGAATTGTGGGTGCATCACCTGGACCCTGCAAAGTCAAAAAAAAAATATCTCCAACTACGCATGCAGGACCCCAACCCTGCAAAGTTGAATTAAAGAAAAGCAAGCAACAAGCACCAACAAGTCCAACCGCAACCGCAGGTCCTCAACCTTACAAATTTGAACCAAACAATAACAAGAACCAACCAACGAACCAACGAACAAGAAGAACCCACTGAACCAGTAAACAATGTATGTATCTTCAACGATGACTAAATTGCATTCCAAGCATAGAAGAAGTATGAAACATACAATGGCTATGCATTGTCCAAATTCACTCAAACATTGTATGGAAAAATTCGAGGAAAAATGTACTCTAAGAAGCCTATTTAGGTAAACATTTAAGGTTGTCAGGTTGTTTAAAGGCCTCACAGTATGCAAACATTTAAGTTGTCCGGCATGTTTCAAGAACTCATGCTATGTAAACATTTAAGTTGGCAGGCTTATTCAAGCACCTCAAAAAAAGTGTCAATGTTATAAACCTTCGGTATGTAAACATTTCAATACAAATAGAAATAATAATAAAAGAACATATTAAAATGAAGTCAACGAATTAACAATTACTATAGTTCCTCTACACCTTCGCAAGGGACTAATAATAATAAAAACATTAAAAAACAATGTTAATGCTCAGAGCTTTCGATATGTAAACATTTCAATAAAAATGTAATAAAAATTAAAAAATAGCCTCTAAGCTCAAAACTTTGGATATCTAAACATTTACAACATTGGGAACAACTAAGCTGTAAATAAGATGTCCAATATATTATCCAATGAGACGATGGCATATAAGGTTGATTTAATTATATAAAAAATATTTTTTTTACTTCTATAGTACGAACAATACAGATGATGCGAAAATTTATCGTCAAAGAACATGTTAATATGAAGTCAATGAATTATCGATCACTATAGTCCCTCTACACCTTCGGCAGGGACTAATAAAGTAACTTTCAACCAAGTGAACTAATGCTAAATGTATATCAAATATTATGAAAGAGGAGGGGGGTTTTATTTTTATTTTTTCCTTTTTTTACTATTTTTCTCGAAGTCTGTGCTTACCCCAAAAACCTTGTTTTACCTACAAAAAAATTTCACACAACTACACACAAAAAAAATGGAATTTTCAAGATGTTGGGGATTGGGTGTAACATGATATGAAACAAATCAACAGAACTGCAAATAATTGAAGAAGAATAAATTTCAAAGATAACAGGTGGTGTCTAAAGACAATGTTACAACACTTACGCATGTCACATTGTGATCAGAACTTCACAATGCATATTGAGCACACACACCATGTTGTTATAGAAATATTTGCCTCAACCTATGCAAACTTGCACAAAGGGCCTTTTTCCATTTCCCTATGCAGACTTGAAGTCCCTTTTTGCAAATCCCAGAGCTAAAAACATTATTTTTCCACATGTACGTTCCCTGCCTATTATACAACATGAGTATACTCAGGTTGCACCACTACAGCCCGCATACATCGGGTTTTGTGCTCAAAATTAAAAAATGGTGTTGGGTTTCCATGTCACATCATGAGATCCATGATCCTTGACCTTACATATATTGGAAACGTTCTGACTCGACCCTTCAATTCCACTTGAAGGCTACAACTAGGACAAATCCAAGCTATTGAAAGGAGGAGAAGAATTCAACTTTGAGAGCAAAGTTACTCTAGAGAAATTATTCACTTCACATTGAGTCTGAATCCCTTTGTCCTTTTATGTCTGAACACATTGTTCAGCCCCCAATTTGTTCCCTACTTGATTGAGAACCTCATTTTCTCTCTTATATGAGCTTGCCTTTAGTGGAGGAATGAGGTGGTCGAGGCCCAGCTGGAAGGGACTTAGTTTCTTAGTTCCAAACCACGTCGACACAGAAGTTTGTAATTCATTCACTTCTATTGATTACATTTTAATAGAAATACTCTTTTCTCGTCCAATTAATATCTTACAAATATTTGAATTGTTATTCCATGGGCGTATTTGTTATGAATGTTGATGGATTATTCTATTGAATGTGATAACAATATATATTATCACCATATGCTTGTGTTTCTTGGTTGTTGAGGACAAGTTGCAGGTGTATTGCTTTGAGTCAAGTGCTCAACGGTGGACTTCATCAAACATCTGGATGACGTAGGCCTTTTATCTTGTCTTCCTAGCATATTTGTTTATATAGCATACCTGGTATTAGAGTTGACTTATGCAATCATTTCCATCTATTGTGTTTTACCCCTATCCATAGAGATATTTTCCTCATAAAACATTTTCAGTATTGGTATACGGTACACTTGTATCGCTCATATCATGCTCGAATAATGATCCATCGGGACTTCTATTTATAGCCTCAATATCTAACCAACTTCCTTGGAATCGGGAAGATCTTATCCATAGACAACCATCAATGGTTAGATTTGACTCCATGAAATCAACTTTATCTAGTTGGCTCAACAAGGATGCTTGACCTGACCGTCCATGTGTCCAAATCATAGTTGATTTCTCTGCTAGTTGATCCATCGATCGATTTTATTCGATTTTTGGTTGATTGTCCGACCGATACGCTTTTCGACTACTCAACCAACTAATGTACTGTTAGGGTCCTAACCCGCACATAGGTAGAACAATATATTCAGTTTTAATAAAGGTCAATATTAACAAGGACTTGCAATAAAATATAATAAGTCGAATGTAAGAAGACCTAATAGAAGATTCTGCTTCTAGAAGAATCTTCCACTAGATGCTTCTTTTGATAGACATATTTAGTATAAATAGGAGTCGAGGGTATGAGAACCCTAGCTTGGAGATTATTGTAATAGAGCTCTGCTCGACTAGAGGTTGCCCCCTCGAAGAGGCCCGTGAACATTTCTCTCAAAATCAAAGTGATATTCTGTTGTTATTCTTATATCATTTCAGTGTTATTGTGGTGATTGTTCTACTTATATTACTATTATTTAGCCATTTCTAGCATTTTATTTTTGTTTTGCATACTTTTAATATCTATTATATTACAAGTGGTATCAGAGCACTTTCCTTGGCAGAAATTGTGCGTAATTTTTTTCCAGTGTAGATACATATTCTGGCGTCTTTAAGCGACAGAGATCTGTCTTTACGTGCATAAAACCGTGGTTGAGGGTTTCATACATGCAGGAAATACAAGTGGTTCTTAAGCGCACATCTGTTGGCCACCCTTGTAACCCCTGTTGGTACCCCTTTGAGTGGTAGTGCATCAGACATCACCTGTGTACGGATCAGCCTAGATTTTCTGAAGCCCTCTTTAGATAAACCAATCGGTCGCCTGACTACTATAGTGCCACTGAGAACAACACTCGGGAAGATAATCTCTAGTACCTGGGTAGTCAGGTAGTACGGCTAAGGGTACAGTCTATCCTCCTTAGTTAGTTCCCTGAGATATTGGGCCGAGTACTGCTATTGGACCCCACACGTATATCAAAGAGCTATAGAACAGGGCAAACCCTTGTCTGTAGAACCCTTGAATACCTAACCATTGGGGATAGCAACATAAACAAATCAAAACAAACAAGATCTATTGTCGCGCAACTGAGTTCGGGTTTCCAAGTAACTACACATTTCTTCCTAGTTAAGAATTTGGGCATTTCATCACTATAGTATTCTTCATACCGGAGTATAACGTCGCAGGTGTAAAATAAAAATAAAATAAAATAAAGTGTGGAATTTTTTTCACCATTATTTGAGACCTATTCCATTGGATTCATCTCTTCTCCCTTATCACATTCATACATATCATTTTTCAGAAAAAAAAAAATTTGACCCCACCTGCCCCTTTTCGGTTCCCTCATCCTCATGGCCCATACCCATAGCCAAGACTTTGAAACTCACTTCAATACCTTGCAATCTAGTCTCACCGACACAAACAAGAAGTAAAACAACTCAGTGCCAATGTTGTCGCCATCAATACAACCATACAGTCCTCAATGGAGGAAATCAAACAAGACCTGACCACCTAGCTTGAATCTGTCTTTTCGTTACTTTGCACCAAGCTTCATATCCCTACAGATAACCCTTCCTCTGACTCACCCCCACATACTGAAGGTGAACATTCTTCTCATTCCCATAACTTTCAGCACCATCACTTTCAACGTGACCTACGCCTTCCGCGGGTGGATGTGACCAAATTTGATGGCTTGGACCCCACTGGTTGGGTAGCCCAAATGGAACATTATTTCTCTTTATATGGCATTACATATGACTTGGCCAAACTCAGGTATGGTGTTCTCCATCTAGATCAAGAACATTGGCAATGGTGGAAATGGAGAAAAACTTCTCGTCAAGGGTATATTTCTTGGACACACTTTGTGGTAGAGATTTATGAATGCTTTGAAACTGACACCAACCATTTGGGTTGTTTGACAAAGTTTAAACAATCAGGAACAGTGGAAGACTTTATAGCTGCCTTTGAGCACCTAGATTTTCGGACAGAGGGCATGTCTGATTCTTTTTTTCGAGAGTGTTTTATCAGTGACCTCAAGGATGAGATTCGGTCCCATGTCCTCATGGCTTGGCCTCAGAGTTGGGTGGAGGCTACTAAAAGAGCTAAAGAATCACAATAGGTTATATCTTCTCAAAACCAAAAACCCTCCTTTATCCCTCGCCCTAAACCAGTAAATCCCACTACTCCCTCCGCTCCACTAAAGATCCAAAAATTGACCAGGGATGAAATGGATGAATGCCAACTCAAAGGCCTTTGCTACAATTGTGATGACAAATATTTCCTGGGCCACAAGTGTAAGGAACAAAATATTTTTATGGCCATCTCCGAGGATATTTCAAAAGAGGATGTTGAAACTCCCCTTGTGTCTGAGTCACCTGAAAGCACTGACATAACCCCTCCATCATACCCTCCCGAAGTAGAACCGATCATTTCCCTCAATGATCTCACTGGCTTCACCGCCCCCCAAACCCTCAAGATAATCGGTTACATCAAGCATCAGAAGGTCATCATTCTGGTTGATAGTGGAAGCACCCATAATTTTATTCATCATTGCATTGCCTAAGAAACTCATTGCTACATCCATGCCGTCAATAATTTCCAAATCATGATTGTCAATGGTGGCTCAATGAAATGTGGAGGGTGTTGTGAAAATGTGTGTCTCCAAATTGGTGACTACCACCTGAAATATCATATGTTTGTTATCGACATGGGCGGTTGTGACATTGTGTTGGGTGCAGACTATCTAAGGACTTTGGGTCCCATTCTCATGGTTTCTAAGGAATTAACCATGCAATTCGACCAGTAGGGCCACCAATATAAGTTCCAATGCATCACTGCCAGTTCACCTGAGATCATTAGTTCCCATCGCATGGAAAAGCTGCTCAAAAAAGGTCATTTTGGTGTTATTGCCCAACTCCATGCCATACAAGCAACAGAGACACCCTCGATGCTGCAACACCTCCAAGCCATCATTTCTAAACATCAAGTGGTCTTTTACACTCGTCAGGGACTCCCTCCTTCCTGTGGTGCTCATGATCATTCCCTTCACCTTGTACCTGGAATCCTTCCTCCCAATATCTGTCTGTATCGTCACCCCTTTTCCCAAAAAAATGATATTGAGAAAATGGTCCAGGAACTCCTCAATGCAGGAGTTATCCGCCCTAGTACGAGCCCCTACTCTTCTTCTATGGTCATGGTATTGAAGAAATAAGGTTCTTGTCGAATGTTTCCTGACTTTCGTGCCCTCAACAAACTTACCATTAAAGACAAATTTTCCATTCCTGTCATTGATGACCTCCTGGATGAATTGAGTGGTGCCCAATTCTTTACTAAACTTGATCTTCATTCAGGCTACCACTAGATACGTATGCAAGAGGCAGACATTCCCAAGACTACCTTTAGAACTCATGAGGGCCACTATGAGTTTTTGGTCATGCCCTTTGGCTTATATAATGCCCCCTCCACCTTCCAAAGCCTCATGAATCATGTCTTTCGTCCTTTTCTCTGTAATTTTGTCTTAGTTTTATTTGATGATATCTTCATCTATAGAAAAACTTGGACAGACCATCTTTCTCATGTGGATCGAGTTCTCCATCTACTCTCTCAGCACCAACTTTTCCTAAAATACTCTAAATGTGATTTTGGTGCCTTAGAAGTAGAATACTTGGGTCATCTGGTTGGCAAGGATGGAGTCAGGGTGGATCCAAAAAAGATTAAATCTATGCAAGACTGGCCTCACCCAAAGACTCTCAAAAGCTTGCATGGATTTTTGGGCTTAACCGGTTATTATCACAAGTTTGTTAAGAATTATGGAAAGATTGCAGCACCTCTCACTACTCTTCTAAAAAAGAACTCTTTCACTTGGACTCCAATTGTTGATCAAGCTTTTCAAACCTTGAATATGGCCATGTGCACCACTCTAGTCCTGCCCCTTCCCAATTTCATAAAGACCTTTGTCTTGGAATGTGATGCCTCAAGGAAAGGAATTGGTGTTGTCCTTATGCAAGAGGGTCAGCCTTTGGCCTTTACCAGCAAGCAACTATCTGAAAGAAATCTAGGCAAATCAATCTATGAAAAGGAAATGTTGGCTATTATGCATGTCATTGATCAGTGGTGCCCTTATCTATTGGGGAAAAAATTCCAAATTAAGATAGACCATCAAAGCATCAAGTATTTTCTAGAATAACACATTTCCTCCCCGGAGCAACAAAAGTGGGTGACTAAGCTCTTTGGATGTGATTATGAGATCATTTACAAGAAAGGTAAAGACAATGTGGTGGTGGATGCACTTTCCTGAAAATATGAAGATGAAGGATCCCTTTTTTCTCTTTCCTTCATTGTACCAGATTGGCTCCAAGCCATTTGCCAGGAATGGCTACAAGATCCCAAAAGTTCGCATTTGATTCAACAATTGTAGTCCAATGCTCCAGCTTCCTCAGGGTACTCTTGTCTCCATGATGAGCTTCGATACAAAGTTCGTTTGTATTTAAGTAAACAATCAGATCTTAAATCCATGATACTTTCTGAGCTTCATGCTACACCCACAGCGGGGCACTCCGGGTTCACCAAAACCTATGACAGGGTCAAACATTCTTTTTTCTGGGATGATATGAAACAATACATTCGTAATTTTTTCGTTGAATGTGATGTGTGTCAATGCAACAAAGGAGAAATAGTCAAATCCCCGGGCACACTACAACCGCTTCCGATTCCACCTGCTATTTGGAAGGATATCTCTATGGATTTTATTACAGGCTTACCCAAATTGGGAAATAAATCAATCATCATGGTGGTTGTTGATTGCCTTTCCAAGTATTCTCATTTCTGCGCTCTTCAACACCCGTTTATAGCATCCATGGTGGCTCAAATTTTCATGGATCAAGTCTTCAAGATTCATGGCATGTTGCACTCTATTGTTTCTGATCGCGACCCAACTTTCACAAGCAATTTGTGGCAAGAACTGTTCAAGCTATAAGGTACCCAATTTCATCTCAGCACAGCTTATCATCCCCAGACTGATGGTCAAACGGAAGTTTTCAACAAGTGTTTGGAAACATATTTGAGGTGTTTTTCCTCGAAAAAGAAAAATCAGTGAGCTCAATGGTTACCCCTAGCTAAATGGTGGTACAACACTTCATACCATACATCTACACGCATGACTCCTTTTGAAGCAGTATATGGAGAGAATCCACCTTCAGTTTTCACATACTTACTTGGTGTCTCAAAGGTCCAGGCGGTTGACCAAACATTTATAGTTCGAGAGGTTATTCTTCGTACCCTCAAAGAGAATTTGGTCATGGCACAGAATTGCATGAAGCAACAAGCAGATCAATTTCGCTCTGAACGTCAATTTGCAAAAGGGGATCAGGTGTTTCTTCGACTGCAACCTTACAAGAAAACTTCCCTCAAGTCCGAGCATTGTCAGAAGCTAGAGCCCAAATTTTATGGTCCTTATACCGTTCTCAAGCATGTGGGACAACTAGCCTATCAATTAGCTTTGCCTAGTCATTCGAAGCTACATCATGTTTTTCATGTTTCATGCTTAAAGAAGGTGATTGGAACTAAGTGCCAAATTCAAACCAACCTTCCCGAGTTAGCTGAAGAAGGATGCATTTGGCTACAGCCACAAACATTTTTGGACCAACGTGAGCATTGCCTGCATCAAAGAACCATAAAGGAAGTGTTAGTCCAGTGGAAATATACAACTCTAGCAGATGTCACTTGGGAACCAGCTACCATTCTGCAACAATTTCCACATCTCAAGCCTTGAGGACAAGACTGTTTTTAAGCGGGAGGACATGTTAGGGTCTTAACCCACACATAGGTAGAACAATATATTCGGATGTAATAAAGGTCAATATTAATAAGGCCTTGAAATAAAATAGAATAAGTCGAATGTAAGAAGACCTAATAGAAGCTTTCGCTTCTAGAAGGATCTTCCTCTAGATGCTTCTTTTGATAGACATATTTAGTATAAATAGGAGTCGAGGCTATGAGAACCATAGCTTTAGAGATTACTGTAATAGAGATCTTCTCAACTGGAGGTTTCCCCCTCGAAGAGGCCCATGAACATTACTCTCAGAATCAAAGTGCTATTATGTTGTTATTCTTATATCATTTCAGTGTTATTGTGGTGATTGTTCTGGTTATTTTACTGTTATTCTGCCATTTATAGAATTTTATTTCTGTTCTACATACTTTTTATATCTTGTATATTACATGTAGATATTTGGTTGATAGCCAACCGACTATTTTCATATGTTGTTCGACCACCCAACCGACTGATTTCAAGAGAAGTGTGATGAACCATTAGAAATTGAGGTTCCAACACCCCCCCATTAGAACATGGTTCTTGAGATTCAGGAGGTGAAATTAAGTCATCAAGACACCCCCCCATAATTGCAAATTCTCAAATCCCAAGCATCAAATGGAGCTTGAAAAACTTAGCTTCAAACAAAATATTTGTAAATATATTAGAAATTTGATCATGTGTTCTGCAATAAACAAGAGATACAACATTCTCATGAACCAACTGTCTCAAGTAGTGAGCATGGAGCTCAACATGTCTCATCTTACTGTGTGCAACAGGTCTGTCATCAACTTGAATGGCACTTTGATTATCACAGTAAAGTGTATTCAAGGTCTATACAGGAAATCCAAGTTCACCCAAGAGTTGGTGAATCCATAATGCTTTTGTACCTGTATGAGCAGTGCCACAATATTCTACTTATGTAGTCTATAGAGAGACTACCTTATGTTTCTTGCATGACCAAAAACAAAGGTCCAATGCTGAAGAAAAACACATAGCCAAAAGTGGACTTATGATCATCATTGTTACCTGCCCAATAAGAGTCAATGAAGCCAACCAACAAATATGAACTTCAACAATACTTGATACCAAGGTGAGTGGTACCTTTGATATAGTGAACAATCATTTTAAATTATTTCTAGTGGCTTTCTCTGGGATTTAGCATAAAACAAGAAACCACTCTAATATCAAAGGAAATACCAGGTCGACCATGAGTAAGATAAATGATACTACCGACCATTTTTTGATAGAGAGTGGCATCAAATTTGGGAGTTTGACAAGTTTTTCTTGGCTTATCTCTAGATTGAAAAGGAGTAGCACGAGGCTTACAATCCATTGACTTTTTGTAGCTTCGGGAAGGTATTGTCGCATGACTCTAGGTGTTTGGCATGAAAAAATCATCATGGGCACCACATAACACTTTTGGTTTGGTGAAAACCCCCTTGGATTTGATTTGGAGCTTCATGGGTTTGGACATGGGCTTTGTGGGCCTATGTTGGGGCTTCACACCCACAAGGAAAGCCTAATTTGATATTGACTTGTGGAGGGGATTCTATGGTTACCCCTAAGGATTGTATATAAAGGAGAGAGGTCATTGTGACATTACACATAATGTAGAGTGTGTGGAAACATGATGTCGCTAGCATAAGTGAGTCTACATTTTTTCTATGAGGACTAGTAATCGCAGCAAATGGAAAGTCTACAAGGTGGAGAATATATCCTTGAAGAGATAAGTGAAGAAGGTCGCATGTGTGGAGTGAATTTTTCATACAATACATGATTTGCAAGAGAAAAAAATGCATATATACATGGGTTTCAAAAGGACAAATCACATATAGGGTATATGTGATTTGCAGTGGAGAAAACAAAGTATGTCCATGGGTTGCTAGTTGGTGAATCGTGTATATATTTTTGGGGAATGTACGGATCTGTACAGGTTGATAGGCGATGTCAGTAGGTCATATAGGTGATCTATATAAAATTCTTAGGAAGAAGAGATTTCCAGAATATTGTTGAGGTTTGGTTTTTTGATTTGTTTATTGGAGAACAAGGGTGTTCTCAGTTTTGGTCACTTTGGAGGAAAAGCTTGTCCTTGGATTTTTGGTGATATTGTATTGTCTAGGAGGGTTGATTTTTCCCTTGGGATTTTTTATGATAAAAAGATTACAAAACTGAATTTGTGACTCATGTGTGTTGATGATTCATCTTCAATATTTTGTGTTTCCACTAAATATGTTTTCAGTCAATAATTTTCAGTGTAGAATTGTTTAGTGATAATATCTAGTGTGTTACTATTGGTTCACTAGGAAGCAGTTTCTCATATATGAAAATTAGTCACATAGAGTTGCGTGTGAAAATTGACATGGTATCAAATCTTGGGATCTGAAGAGAAGGGGATCATATTGAGACACATATTGTCTACAACATTGAAGGAGTACCATTCGTGTTCTTGTTCTTAATCCGGGTAGGTCACAGGTGATATTTATGAGAGGGAACTATAGTGATAGTTGTAGGTGGAAACAAGTTAGATGGTCTCTAGTTTGAGACATGGAGAAAACTTCCTAGACAAGGATTTATGGACTATTGTATCTCAGTGGTGTGGTAGGATGTGAGTTCTAGTGGATTGGCAGAGAGCCCTAATCACAATAGTATGTTGTGTGGAATATTTCCAACCCTATGGTTGGACTTCCAGTGGCTTGTCATGGTGAGTTGTGATGGGTGCAACTCGGATTCTTTGGAATGGATGAGACAGTTTTGTGTGTATCACAGGTTGATGAGATATATTCTTCATCGGGCCAGAGAGTTTCACATATTAAAGGTATGACAATGTATGTGGTATTTTACCTAGGAGGATTAAGACAATTGCATAGATGAGTTGCGGTGGTCTAGAGTAGACTAGACCGAGTGTCCATCTATAGCTTCGAACTGTTCAGAGCGAGGACACAGGTTCAGTTATAGTATAGGTATACAAAGAGAGATTTTGACTTGGGTATAATTTCATTGGATGGTCATGACTTGGGTAAGCAGGATGTTTTCCTTAGAGGATTGCATGGTTCTTATCCAGTGAGAGCCATCGACACATGCCAGGGGCACAGGATTTGTTTATGATTTTTACAATGTTTGAATCAGGTATGTACGAGGATCTTGATAGGAGAACGAGGCATGTGGTATAGGGATATGGAGCAATGTTATTCCATATGGAGTCGGGAGGTGTGGGTGGAAAATGTACTATGAGTGCCAAGAGTTTGTTCTCAACCTCAAGGATTGAGGATTAGGACTATGCAGTGTTGTTCTGGGATGGAAATATTTTATTGGATGTGGAGTTGGTCTTCCCAAGTTTGGGAACCTTTTTTGCAAGGGATATGTGCATGAGATACATTTCCAAGGGTTTATAGGATACAGACTAATTGCATCCAAGAGGAGACTCAGTTGGTGTCTAGGGAGGATACAGAAGCATAATGAATATGGTCATTTTTCTTCACAGTTTCCACACCATGGGGGAAGGGGAAGAAGGAAGCAGGCATCAACAATAGAG
>JASDQU010100627.1:628131-647060 GCA_032191745.1 Picea mariana | reverse complement strand
GCCAGAGAGTTTCACATATTAAAGGTATGACAATGTATGTGGTATTTTACCTAGGAGGATTAAGACAATTGCATAGATGAGTTGCGGTGGTCTAGAGTAGACTAGACCGAGTGTCCATCTATAGCTTCGAACTGTTCAGAGCGAGGACACAGGTTCAGTTATAGTATAGGTATACAAAGAGAGATTTTGACTTGGGTATAATTTCATTGGATGGTCATGACTTGGGTAAGCAGGATGTTTTCCTTAGAGGATTGCATGGTTCTTATCCAGTGAGAGCCATCGACACATGCCAGGGGCACAGGATTTGTTTATGATTTTTACAATGTTTGAATCAGGTATGTACGAGGATCTTGATAGGAGAACGAGGCATGTGGTATAGGGATATGGAGCAATGTTATTCCATATGGAGTCGGGAGGTGTGGGTGGAAAATGTACTATGAGTGCCAAGAGTTTGTTCTCAACCTCAAGGATTGAGGATTAGGACTATGCAGTGTTGTTCTGGGATGGAAATATTTTATTGGATGTGGAGTTGGTCTTCCCAAGTTTGGGAACCTTTTTTGCAAGGGATATGTGCATGAGATACATTTCCAAGGGTTTATAGGATACAGACTAATTGCATCCAAGAGGAGACTCAGTTGGTGTCTAGGGAGGATACAGAAGCATAATGAATATGGTCATTTTTCTTCACAGTTTCCACACCATGGGGGAAGGGGAAGAAGGAAGCAGGCATCAACAATAGAGATTGAAGAGGTTGCAGAAAGGTTCTAGAGGGAGGTATTGTTGGTCTCCACCCTTTCAGGTATAGTCTCCAAAAGAGGGGCCTATTTGGTGGATTACAAGGCATCTTGCCATATGACATGTGTTAGATATTTATTTGACATTTTCATAGAGACTGGATCAAACTTGTGTGTGGGGATTGGCATGGGATTCAAGCATGAAGTATGAGGATCTGGTACAATATTTTTTTGATTGAATTCAAGGTATCAAATGTGTTATGGGTGTTAGAACTTAGGAGGAGTGTTCTCTTAGTATCAGAGATTGAGAGGAGTACCAGATATTATTTTGAGTTAGACAGGTGTTGTTTATTCCCAGAGGATATAGCTTCATATCAGTAGTGGTTCTTAGATTTAGAGAGGGCCATCCTATGCGTGTTGTGACTAGTAGGAGTAGAGAGAAAAATGAGAAGGAGGAGGTAGCTCCACTAGTGGTGAGGTAGGTGGCCTCACCAGTAGCATAGGTACAGAGGAAGTAGTTCATAAGGATCCAACCCTCAAGATCTAGTAGGGAGGAGAAGCCTCCCAGGACTGTGCAGGGGATAATGGACATGAAGTAGGTAGCTCTGACGATTGTGTGGACTCAAAGGGAGTCAGGAGACTCAGAGGGAGTATGACTTCAAAGGGAGTTGGAAGGCTCAAAGGGAGTCAGGAGACTCATGGGGAGAGTTAGTCGCTCAATTGGAGCCAACCTTCAGGTTCATATGGGAGAGAGGCATCTTCCAATACTATCAGGTAGGTGTCATGGTTGATACAGATAGACAGGTTCCTCAGTAGCAGGGTGTATTCTAGGATGGGATCATATCAGACAACGGGATTTGCTTCAGTGACCAAGGATGTGGCCAATCAAGAGGACTAGAGAGAAGGATTTTCTTCGGTGACATAGGGAGCAGCTAATCAAATGGATTGGAGAGAATTTGTGGTAGAGGATATAGTGCGGTAGACAAAGATACTTCCAGGTGATGATGGAGGATGGAATTTCTCCCTCTCCAAGAGGGAGTGTTGATTTTGTTTTAGCATTAGGAGGCATTCCCACTTGTGAAGTGTGGTGAGAATACCTTCCTCACTAAGAGGGAGTGTTGATTTTTTGTAGCTTCGGGAAGGTATTCTCACATGGCCCTAGGTTTTGGGAATTTGGGACTCGTCTTGGGAACCACATCACACTTTCGGTTTGGTGAAAACTTGCTTGGATTTGAGTGGGGTATTCATGGTTTTGGTGATGGGCTTTGTGGGCTTGTGTTGGGGCTTCATACCCACAAGGAAATCCTAATTTGATGATGACGACTTGTGGAGGGCCTTCTATGGTGACCCCTAAGGATTGTATATAAAGAATAGAGGTCATTGTGACATTTCACATCATGTAGAGTGTGTGGATACATGATGAAGCTTGAATAAGTGAGTTTGCACTTGTTCTAGGAGGATTAGTGATATTAGCAAAGGGAAAGTATGCAAGGTGGTAAATTTGGACCTGAAGAGAGAAGCAAAGAAGGTCGCATGTGTGGAGCAAATTTTTCATACAATACATGATTTGCAGGAGGATGAAGCATTTATATACGCGGGTTGTAGAAGAACAAATCGTGTATATGGTATATGTGATTTGTAGTGGATCAAACAACGTATGTTCGCGGGTTTCCAGTTGGTGAATCATGTATCTATTTTTTTGGGAAGGTATATATATGTATAGGCTAATAGGTAAGTCAGTAGGTTGTACAGGTGATCTAGAGAAGATTCTTGGGAAGAAGATATTTCCATAACATGTTTAAGGTTTGGTTTTATGATTTGTATATTAGAGAACAAGGGTGTTCTCAGTTTTGGTGACTTTGGAGGACAAGGGGGTCCTCAAATTTTTGGTGATATTGTATTGGTTGGGAGGGTTGGTTTTTCCCTCAAGATTTCTGATCATAAGAAGATTACAAAACTGAAATTTTGTCTCATATGTGTTGATGATTCATCTATGATCTTTTGTGTTTTTGTTGCATATGTTTTCAGTCAATAATTTTCAATGTAGAATTGTTCAGTGATAACAACTAGGGTGTTACTCTTGGTTCACTAGGAAGAAATTTCTTAGATATGAAAATTAATCGCATACAGTTTCATGTGAAAATTGACACTGATCTAGGTGGATATCGGTGGCCACCCACCTTTTCCGACTGGCTCAAAACAGTTTTCTGGCAATTTTGGCAATTTACTATTTTTAGCAAGTTTTAACTTCCGGGGCCATTTTGAGGGCCTAAATGAAGGTTTTTTTTAGATCAAGGTTCTCAATGATAGCCGAAGGCATGATTGAGCCCCCAAAATGAATCTCCTCAATGATACCTTTCCAACGAGCTATCACACGCCTAAAACGGAGATCGTATGCAAAAGTTACGACCCCGAGAAGTTGATGTACTAACTTACCCAAACAGGGCCCACATGACTTTTGGTGCTTCATCTCCTAGGGTTAGGTTTTTGGATGTATATGACTTTTGGCATTCTCTTCTATTGTAAAAAGGCCTCTAGAGCCTCATTTTAATCATCTTCTGATGGATGCGAGTAGCAGCCACATCTCTTCTCAGAGATAAGCTACCAGCGCCCTAGCTAGTTATTTCCATTCTGTCTGTAAGCATATTTCAGTCATTTGTTATTAATGAAATGAAGTCTTATTTCTGCTGCATCACTACGTTTATGTGTATTTTTGTATTTCATTGTGTTCCTACATAAATCCGGATCAGACACAATGTACCATCTTGAAATGTGTCAAGAAATCCATTACATATTTAGATTGAAAAAGGAAAAACCATCAGATAGTGGTAATACTTGAAGACCCAAAAATAATGCAAAATACCAAGATCTGTCATGTCAAAGGATTCGGCAAGTTGTTTCTTCAATATAAGAATGAGATCAATGTTATTTCCCATTATGACAAGGTCATCAACATCTACAATAATAATCAGAATTTTTCCATGAATATGAAGTACATATAAATTGTGATTAGATTCACAACATTTGAAACCAAGTCAAAGAAAGAAATGAACTATCTTAGCATACCAAGGTCTGGGAGCTTGATTCAAATGATAAAGAGACTTCTAAAGTCAACACGTGAGGTTAGAATCTATCACAAAAATAGTGGGTTGTTCCATGAAAATTTCTTCAGATAGGTCGCCATGAAGAAAGGCACTCTTCATGTCCATCTGGTGGATCTGTCATCCAAAATGAGTAGTAAGGGAAAGAATCAGTTGAATAGATCTCATCTTTGCAATAGGGGAAAAGGTCTCAGTGTATTCAATGCCTTCTTGTTGAGAAAATACATTCGCAACCAAGCGATATTTGTGACACTCAACAACACTTTTAGAGGTAAATTTGGTCTTATAGACCCATCAACACTTCACAATGTTCTTCCCTTTCGGTAAGGTAACTAAATCCCAACTTTGATTCTTCAATAGAGAGTCCATTTCTATATGCATAGCCTACTTCGATTTAGGTTTTCCTTATGTATATTTCTACATCTTGCTTGTGATTGTGAGTTTTTCGACCTGAAGAAACATCACCGACATCAAGACCAGTAGCTTCAATTTTCTTGGCAACCCATCTGGATAAACAAGAAAGGGCGAACCGTTGTTCACTATAGAAGGTCATTCAAAAGTCAGAATAGTTTCAGTTGAATAAGATGGCAGAATAATCGAAATAGAAATTGACTAAATAGTTGACTCAGAGGTTGATGGCTCAATCGAAATAGGAACACAATTTGACTATCAGTCCAAGGACTAAAAAAAATAACAAGAGAAACAAATTCAGAAACAACATCAAAGTGATCATCTTGTAACAATTTAGAGGAGGCATTCAACAAATTGATGCCAGAAGAATTCTCTTCAAACCATACATTTCTTCTAATAATGATCTATTGTTTGGCAAGGTCAAATAATTGATAGGATTTACACTCTTTAGAGTATCCCATCATAATGCAAGCATGACTCTTTGCATCCAATTTATTTCTGCAATCATCATAAATATGAGCCCATGAAACACATAGGTGGCTGAATTAGAGCTTCATTCCACACCATCATTCAACTGGAGTCACCAAATGAACAGATTGATTCAAGATGTGATTGAGTATATAGTTCGCACAATAAACATCTCCAACCCAAAAGTGAGGAGGAAAATCTTTGGCATGTAAAAGAAATCTATCCATTTCGACTAACATCTGATTATTGCATTTTTCAATGCCACTATGCTAAGGGGTATGATGAACCCATCATTTCCAGTCAATAACACATTTAACCAGGTATTAATCAAAGGGCCAATGCACATACTCACCACCATTGTCTGATATCAATAACTTAATGGGTCGACCACATTGATTTTTAGCCAAGGCCCTGAATTCTTTAAACTTTTCAAAGACAAGATTCTTGTTTTTCAGAAAATAAACCCAACTGAAATGAGAAAGATCATCAATAAAGGTCAAAATATACCTTGCACCTACTAAGGAAGGTATATTGATGTAGCAAAGATCATTTTCAACTAGCTCCAGGAGTTTATTTGCCTGTCATGCTTTGTCGGAGTCAAAAGGTTCTTAATGATGCTTTCCAAGGACGCGTCCTTTATAAACTCCATTAGGGTGAAGAAATTTAGGGACACCAGCAACCATATTCTGATTATCTAGTGACTGCAAACTTTGAAAATTTAGGTGTTTGAATCATTCATGCCAAGTTCAACTTCATTCATTGTTGTAAGAAATAAGAGAATTTGGATCAGAGATGGGTTGAGTGGTGTCACAAAACTTATACAAATTGTCCTTCTAGTCAAGAAACCCTCTGGCAACAAACGACCAACATTTCTTCAAATCTTGAACAAAGAACCGATTGCTAGCGGGAATATCCCCCCCTTATCTACACCAGGGTTTAAGATGTAGATAGAGCGAATGACCATCTAAAAGTCAATCTACATTCTACTCTACCCCAAATATACCAAAACAAATGAAAAAAATAAATAAATAAGAGAGAAGATCGGGTAACTATACCTTTTATCCCATGTCTCGTGATTATCTCATCAAGCTCTGTATTTCCAACGACTGTAGGCCTAATCCCAAGGTTTACCTTCATCCAAAGATAGGCAAACAAGCACTACAAGCATGCTATTATATTCATGAGTTAGGGTTAGATATCAAGTGTTATGTATAAATCGAAGAGAATACACAAAACATCAACATTTGGTACAGGGAAAAGAGATTTTTTTTATTCATCAAATAAAGACTGAAACTTACAATCTGTGTCGGCCACTGTTCTGTGAACCTGGTCCGGGCTCCTCCTGTTGGACACACCTACCACACTTAGAGGGGGGGGTGAATGAGTGTGGGGATATTTTTCCCAAAACTTCCCTCTTACACAAAAACTCCTTAGTTAACATTCAACATTTCCTCATTACTCATTGTTTTCATTTATAATCAGTTAGATGTGAATACATATCATCAACATATATCAGCAACATATCATCAACAAATCATCTCCATAAGGAACACAAAGAACATAAGATGTATGTACAATTTTTCTTTTTATTATGGACTTCAATCCGGGGGTTTTTCAGCAACAACTGAATAGCTTACAACTCTACAAGAGCACTAGCTCTATATGCAAGACTCAGCTTACGTTCTCAGCACCAACTGAGATGAGGCAACAATCCTCAACATATATCAATCTGTCAACATAAACAAGTGCATCAACGATGCACCAACCTGTGCCAAACAATTTGTAATCAACCTATACCATAAACAAGTGCATCCAACCATGTAACAAGTATATACCAATAATGTGTAAAATAATAATCAGCCATGACTCATCAATATGTACCAACATCATCAACTGTACACCTCATGTATGTGCCAACTCATCAACTACTTGTCTCAACCATGACTAGTTTTGGATTAGTCAACAACCCCAACTTGAAATAATCATAAATTTGTACCTGTAATGAATAAATATCTGAAACTGATACACAATGTTCTTCAGTGTTTTTTCTGCAATTTCTACAGGTGGAACTACTTGGAACCTCTCAGAAAAGGCGTTACAGCAAAAATGGCATACCTTGCTGAATTCTGTCTTATTCTAGAGAGTGACCTTGTAGAGCGTGGCCCGCACAAAATATTCATTTAATTGATATGAAACTGTTACACAATATACTAAATCATGTACCCTAACCAAAAAATTTTCTCTCACATAATTTGGATCTGTTATGAAGAAGTTATGACGTTTTTACCCGAAACACCTGTTTTTGACTAGTTTCAGAACTAGCCACAAACCCTATTTTCCACGGAGTGTAACTCCCAAAATACAATGACCCACAAGCTGAATTTTTTACCACAGATACTTGGGTATGTTTTCTCAATGGAATATAAATTTCATGGTCTTAAGCATTATAGAAACAAATTTATAGCGACAATGGTGAGATGACATGTAAATAACATACCTTAGAAAGCACCATCAAAAGAATTTGTCCTTCCTTGCATTTCGGCCTTCTTTTCTTCACCTTCACTCAGAATTGTAGTTTAGATATCCTTGGTTACCTCAGACACCTATATATATTCAATATGCTCAAGTATTTATTAAATTAGAGAGCCTTGCCTCTTATTTATACTCTCCAAGTAGCTTCCTTAAAAACATCTTCTAGGTCACTTGGCCGACTTTCCTTATTTTAGGGTTAACCCACTTCTAATTTATCCATTCAAATTATTATTGAAATAATTTATTTTGTATTCAATTTGAATTATAATACACTCATCACTTCACTTTATTATTTATCATTTAAAAAACTCTTAAACCACTTTGACTACTTTGACCTTTTGGGGCTTCTAGATGACATATGAGGGTCCTCCAACTTCGTAAGGCCATAACTCTCAAACCGTGAGGAGTTATGTGACATTCCACATAACACCAGAAATGGCATGACATGTACTATCCATATAGAATAGTATTATTTGAACATATATCATAACTCATACAGTTACCCATCAAACAAACTTGGGTCCATTACCCAAACCTGGGGTCTCCAACTTTTTCATGGCCATAACTCTCTAACCGTGAGGATTTATGTTACATTTCATATACCATTGGAAATGGCATGACATGCATTATCCATCTAGGATAGTTTCTCTGATAAATTCATTGTCCTTCATCTCATTATTCCACAATTAATCATGGTTTCTCCAACCATTCTTCTAGGATAACTCAATCCGCAAAGCGTCTTCCCATGAGGGATTTCACCATAAGGGTACCAATTTGGAGTTCATCCATTTGTGCACCTTATCAATCATGATAAGACAATAATGATATCATGGGTCCTCCAACCATTCTTCTAGGATAACTCAATCCGCAAAGCGTCTTCCCGTGAGGGATTTCACCATAAGGGGACCACTTTGAAGTTCATCCATTTGTGCACCTTATCAATCATGATAAGACAATAATGAGTCATCTATACATTTTTCCAACAATGCATCATATACCAATGAAACCACATCGATCCATATTCATCATGTATCAATGAAAACTCATTGATCCATCTTCATCATATCAATGACAACTCATTGATCCATCTTCATCTATGCATTATCATCAAGGACAATACATATTATATTACATCAATCATAAATCAATCAATCCTTTGACATCAATCAATCACTTGACATCAATCAATCAAACCATTGGCATCAATGACAACATGATCCAACAATCTCCCCCTTTGGCATTGATGGCAATACCACCATTGGCATCAATGACAACATGATCCAACAATCTCCCCTTTTGGCATTGATGGCAATACCAACATTGATTTCAACACCAATTACCAATTATTGATGTCAAAATGTAGATAAGGCATGCTCTACATCAATAGTCAATGTGACTATCTCTCCCCATTAATAAACATCAATCACATAAATGTGATTAACTCTCCCCCTTTGACATCAATGGCAAAGGTCCATTCTCATCTTGGGGCTACTCCCCTTGCTTGAACTCTCCTTGGGGCTGCTCCCATTATCTGAATGCCTTTGATCTTCCTTTGAATAATCTCTCCCCTTTTGAACAAGGGATATCACTCTGAAGTAATGCTGAAGATACATCAAACATACTCCCCCTGTGACCATTGCTCCCCCTAAAATTATGCTCTTGTGCTCTTTATTCAAGTATAGGGATCTTTTCTAGGTATGCATCTGATAAATATATCCTCCTAGAATCATGGGAAGAATAATGACCCCCCTATGGGTATGTCTCCCCTATATTTTCTGCAAGATGAACATTGTGCTACCATATAATGATCCTTGGACCTGTTCATGCATCAAAATCATGCCATAACAAGCATCATGAAGAAAAAGATATGTCAACAATGAAATAAAGAATCATGAGAAAAATATCAACCAAGTACATTCTGTACAAAATGTGTGCTCATCATGCACAACACCTATGTACATCAACATCATGCAATGTGACAAAATATATCATCCATGGAATGTATCAATCATATGCCTTTATCAACATTCCAACATGTGCATCTATCAATATGCCAACCATGTGCATCCACCAATATGCCAACCATGTGCATCTACCAACATGCCAAACAATGTATCATATCACTCGTGATATGTCTCCATCATGAAACAAGTGCCACAATCATGTATCTCAAACAAATGCCAATTGTTGTGCTAATCAAGTAGTACCAATGGTGTAGTATCATCAAGCATATACCATCTATGAGTGTACCAAACATGTACATTACCATGAACATCACAAAATTATTAATCCCAACAGATCAGCATCAATCCATACTCTTGGGTTAGTGCCATGCACCCAATATTTATTTTTATTATACCATTGTGTGATATCACGATGAAAACCTGCAGCAAACAGTGTCAGAACATGTAATAAACAATGTCATACCCTGCAATACAGAGTTATACCATCACATCAAACTCCAAGCCATGTGCATTGCCTTTTTCCCAAGGCTTTACAACATATATGCGGCCTGCTGCACAACAAAGCACGTGTCTACACAACCTATTCAAGGTCAGCATGCATATGCATGTGACTATCACCACTGTCACCCACGTGTGACTCAGTAGATTACACTTGTGTACTTCCCTTCAGTCTTTCATTCTGATCTGGCTGCTCTGTCTTCTTCACCCACTTCTGTAGATGACCCTTCTCCTCAGAACTTGAGCTCTGAGCATCCATCTTTTCAAAGACATCTCCCTTTCTTACTTCATTCCTTCGTCTAGCCATGTTATGTGAAGTCCTCATCATGGAATTTCTTCTTGTGTTCCAGCACTCCTGGGATTTGTGGCCAAATCCACTACAGTTGTAGCATCTCATAGAGTTACAGTGAACAGAAATATGTCCTACTTGATCACATCTCCAACACCTTGTGGTGTTATAGAATCTTCCATTATATCTCCTTTCATAAGATCTACATTCAAAAGCTTTGTGACCATATCCATTACATGAATAACAATGCCCAAGAAAAATAATTTCATACCTTTTCTTTGATGTCCCAAAAGTAGCTTCTTGATGTCTTCCTTGCTTTGTTCTTTTAAAATCTTCTTTGTCTTGTGTAGATGGTTGTTTTGCAACATTGTCTTTCTTATTTGATGGACTCACCTCATGCTTCTTTGAGGTGCTTGCTTCAACATGTGTATCTTCTCATTTGTATCCAAGACCTGATTTATCACATGGTGGTCTTTGACTTTCCAATATCTCATCCAAGATTCTTGAGCTATTCAAGAATTTGTTTGACTTCTCTACCTTCTTTCTAAGGTCAACAATTTCACCTTCTAGCTTACAACATGACTCTTCCTTTTCATTTATTTGAATCTTCAATAGTTCCTCTATTCTTTTGGCTTCTTCAATTTGGGTCTTGAGATGAATAATGGTTTCAAAACTTTTGCTAATCCCGTCATCTATATTCATGTCTTCTTTTCAATTCTTTAGTCTTGTGATCTATTCTTCCTTTTCTTCTAATTTAAAACTCTCTTCTTGTTCTTTGAGCATTACCTTTAACTTCAAGATGTGCCTTTGACTCCTCCTAAGAAACTTCTTAGTGTTATCCGAAAGATAGTTATAGTGTGTATAAAAATGATCACTCCTATACATGTATAAACCCTCTTCAATTTCCTTTTGAAGTTCTAATAGATTTTCTTCTATTCTTTCCATGGGATAACTATCATCAAACTTTACACAAATTGTTTCTAGATCATCTTCTTCACTTGAGAAAAATTCAACATCATCGCACTTTGAATTATTGAAATCAAGAGTCTTGGGAGATTCTTTATCTTCAATATCTTCCTTCTTCCCAACACCATCACATGATTTTTTGCCTTCATTTGAAATGTCTTCAAGATCTTCCTTTGTGCTATCATTACTTGATTCTTTATCTTCACTTGAAATGTTTTCAAAATCACATTTAGAAACAATACATTCAAGAGTTTTTGATGATTCTTTACCTTCGATGATCTTGATGGAGTGGTCTTCAATTTCTTCCTTCTCCTTCTTGCTTTGATATGTCTCCTCTAGCTTTAGCCATAGATCCTTGGCGGAAGTGCATTGTCCCATTCTCTCTTTGATAGGGCTTGAGAGTCCACTAAGAATGGTATTGAGAGACAATGCATCATTCTCCTTTCCTTTCCTTTGAGCTACAAACTTTGACTTGTTCTTCAACGGAACATATCCACCGATGGTTTCCTTCCAAATAGTTGCACCCATTGTCTTCAAATATAATGTCATCTCTATTCTCCAAGTGGAATAGTTTTCCTCATCAAGGATTGGAACTTCATCATCCATTTGTGTGTCTATGGATCTCCTTCAAGCTTGTTAAGGCTTGTAGTGAAGGCCCGCTCTGATACCAATTGTTGGACACACCTACCACACTTAGAGGGAGGGGGGGGTGAATGAGTGTGGGGATATTTTTCCCAAAACTTCCCTCTTACACAAAAAATCCTTAGTTAACATTCAACATTTTCATGCGTCTTCACAACCCTTGATAGATCGACTGGTTCACAAACCTTCTTCACTTTGATATTGATTGCACGGGCTTGCTTGTGCGAGCACAGCGGATAGTGAATCTGGCATTCATTCGTTGACCCGCCCGGATCAGAGAAGTACGAGTTGCAGTGAGTGACAGCATAAAAACCAACACTATTGTAAACATCGGATCTATCGAAACATATCTATAGTCTTCTACATATTGACTGGCCCCAGCAGCCAATAACCGATTGATTCAGGTTGTTGGAGGGGAAAGGAGCATTCTAAATCCAAAAGGAGCATTCTAAATCCAATCATTACTCATTCCTGTCATTTATAATCAGTTATATGTGAACACATATTATCAACATATATCAGCAACATATCATCAAAAAATCATCTCCACAAGGAACACAAAGAACACAAGATGTATGTACATTTTTTGTTTTTATTATGGACTTCAATCCGAGGGTTTTTCAGCAACAACTGAATATA
Source organism: Picea mariana (assembly GCA_032191745.1). NCBI lineage: Eukaryota > Viridiplantae > Streptophyta > Pinopsida > Pinales > Pinaceae > Picea > Picea mariana. The sequence goes on along the minus strand of JASDQU010100627.1, from coordinate 634,816 downwards.
GTACAACTCTACAAGAGCACCAGCCCTATATGAAAGACTTAGCTTGCATTCTCAGCACCAACTGAGATGAGGCAACAATCCTCAACAGATATCAATCTGTCAACATAAACAAGTGCATCAACCATGCACCAACCTGTGCCAAACAACCTGTAATCAACCTGTACCATAAACAAGTGCATCCAACCATGTACCAAGTATATACCAATAATGTGTAAAATAATCATCAACAATGACTCATCAATATGTACCAACATCATCAACTATACACCTCATGTATGTGTCAACTCATCAATTGCTTGTCTCAACCATGACTAGTTTTGGATTAGTCAACAACCCCAACTTGAAATAATCATAACTTTGTACCTGTAATGAATAAAGATATGAAAATGATATACAATGTTCTTCAGTGTGTTTTATGCAATTCCTCCAGGTGGTACTACTTGGAACCTCTCATAAAATGCATTATAGCAAAAATGGCATACCTTGCTGAATTCTAGCTTATTCTAGACAGCGACCTTGTAGAGAGTGTCCCGCACAAAATTTTCATTGAATTGATTTGAAAATATTAAAAAACATAATAAATTTTGTACCCTAACCAAAAAATTTGGTCTCACATAATTTGGATCTGTTATGAATAAGTTATGATGTTTTTACCCGAAACACTTGTTTTTGACTAGTTTCAGGACTAGCCACAAACCCTATTTTCCACGAAGTGTAACTCGCAAAATACAACGACCCACAAGATGAATTTTTTTACCACAGATAATTGGGTATGTTTTCTTAATGGCATAGAAATTTTATGGTCTGAAGAATTATAGAAAAAAATTTATATCAAAAATTGTGAGATGACCTGTAAATAACATACCTTAGAAAGCACCATCAAAAGAATTTATCCTTCCTTGCATTTCGGCCTTCTTTTCTTCACCTTCACTCAGAATTCCGGTTTATATATCCTTGGTTACCTCAGACACTTATAGATATTCAATATTCTCAAGTGTGTATTAAATTAGAGAGCCTTGCCTCTTATTTATACTCTCCAAGTAGCTTCCTTAAAAACATCTTCTAGGTCACTTGGCCAACTTTCCTTATTTTTGGGTTAACCCACTTCTAATTTCTCCATTAAAATTATTATTGAAATAATTTATTTTGTATTCAATTTGAATTATAATACACTCATCACTTCAATTTATTATTTATCCTTTAAAAATCTCTTAAACCACTTTGACTACTTTGACCTTTTGGGGCTTCTAGATGACATATGAGGGTCCTCCAGCTTTGTAAGGCCATAACTCTCAAACCGTGAGGAGTTATGTGACGTTCCACATACCACCATAAATGGAATGGAATGTTGTATCCATATAAAATAGTATTATCTGAAAATATATCATAACTCGTACCGTTACCCATCAAACAAACTTGGGTCCATTACCCAAACCTGGGGTCTCCAACTTCTCATGGCCATAACTCTCTAACCGTGAGGAGTTATGTTACATTCCATATACCACCGGAAATGGCATGACAAGAACTATCCATACATGATATTTTCCCTGACAAATTAACTATCCTTCATCTCATTATTCCATAATTAAGCATGGGTTCTCCAACAGTTCTTCTAGGATAACTCAATCCACAAAGCGTCTTCCCGTGAGGGATTTCACCATAAGGGGACAAATTTGGAGTTCATCCATTTGTGCACCTTATCAATCATTATAAGACAATAATGATAGCATGGGTCCTCCAACCATTCTTCTAGGATAACTCAATCTGCAAAGCGTCTTCCCGTGAGGGCTTTCACCATAAGGGGACCACTTTGGAGTTCATCCATTTGTGCACCTTATCAATCATGATAAGACAATAATGAGTCATATATACATTTTTCCAGCAATGCATCATATACCAATGAAACCACATCGATCCATATTCATCATATCAATGACAACTCATTGATCCATCTTCATCTATGCATTCTCATCAAGGACAATACATATTATATTACATCAATCATAAATCAATCAATCCTTTGACATCAATCAATCACTTGACATAAATCAATCAAACCATTGGCATCAATAACAACATGATCCAACACCTCCTTACAATGCTCCAAGAAGACCTTCAATATCCCTCTTCTCACAATATTCGTATCTCCTCAAGGAAGGGGAATGGATTGAATCGAAGAAAAGGGGTTGAATGAAGGAATGTTGAGGAAGTTACTCACAAAACCTTGAAAATGATTGGGCAAGGAGGGGAGTGAAATTGGGCAGAGTTTCACTATTCTTATTCTTTTGATGTGAAATGAGACCCCAACACCTCCTTTTATATGAAAAAAGGATGGTTATTTAGTTGAGTGATAGGCTATAGCAGTTGAATTGGTTGGGAAACCTCCAATAGTCCGTGAATTTCACTGAATTCCTTACAAATTTTTTATTTTTTCAATTTTTGCAAGCATACACAGGTTGTTTAGTGTGCATCAAGAATATGTACGCAGGTTGTCTAACATGCAACAAGCATATGTACGCGGGTTGTAGTAGTGCAGGGCACGTACGTGCTCTAAAAAAAATGTTTTTTAAGAAGATCTTCTCAACAATGATTTGGAAAATGATGCAAGTAAGAGGGTCAAGTTCATGTATGCATATATAGGTAATTTTAGGGATATAACAGATGCCCCCTAATGTGTCAGGTCAGAAGAGCAACTGATGTCCAAAATACATTACAACATCTTCACCAATTTTCAAAATCGAGTGAGCCCGGGACCAGATTTTGGGAGGTGCCATCTACAAAACAACAATTGTCTCCTTGAGGCGGGCATACCCATGCTCGGGATGAAGTAAATCATGGTTTTCAATCAAATACACTGAATATCCATGTCATATAAATATATAAAGTGTATTCACGAGAAATACACAATAGATCTACACCTCAAAATCAATCGAAGATATACAAGCATAGTATTCATCTTCGAGAAGCTAGTGACTCATATGGATAGAGATGAGGCCTTCAGAGCTCGAGAAAATACTTCAAGATCTTAAAAAATCAGGTAGGAGTATAATGGGAGTGTATAACTCACTACCTTGAGGTCTTCGATAGCTCGTCAGGAAAATACATGAGGATCTCAATGATCAAGAAGAAAACTTCATCGATTTCGAATCTAGACTTGATTGGATTCTCGGGATGGTCAACTCATGGAATACAAGAGACAAACTACAGAAAGGCTGACTCAGGTTGAGTAAAAATTCCCTTGGACAAAAGCATGAAAGATGATCAGACTCAGGCAGCATGACATTGACATAAGTTCATGATGCAGGAGGCAACGCAAACTCTCCATGTGTTTGGAAGAGTAACTAAATGGAGGAGGACACAACTCTATGTATCAAGAAAATATTCCTAAGGTCATACTAGATACCAATTCTTGACGAACAAATGGAAGGATGTGTTTTTTCCAAGGGTGACTCTTTCTACTGCTGAAAAAAGAATAAATATTTCTCGTCCCTTATTTTTGGAATATTTGATTTTTTTGTCTTTTTCAATTTTTTAATAGCTTGAAAAAGAATAAAAGAATGTTATGTTACAAAGGAGGAATGAGTGTCGCAAGCAAGCATACTAGTTCCAGGCGCAAGTAACACACTAATGCTCAGAGAAAGGAGACATGTGTAGGAAAAGGATACTCGGGGAAAATTCCTCCATGGGTCAAAGTGTCAGGTTACATAGGCAAGAAGTGCTACAAGGCTTGTGTATAAGGCATGATTCAAAGGTTCAGTTGAGAGGAACATGGAGCTGACATTAGGCCAAAGACACAAAGATGCAAATGTGATTGAGCAAGACACAATGAGACCCATTATATGTAATTTTTACGAGCCCAGAGAAGGTAAGCTCAGCATTTTTTTCACGTTTAGAGAGTCTGAAAAAATGCAAAAGAAGACTCCAGGGAATAAATTTTTCAGAGATAGTCTATTCCATTAGAAAAAGGGTTAAGATTGCACTGAAAAGATGTCTATTCAAAACCATTTTAACAAGTGTGACATAGACAATATCACTCGGAAATCTGTTCAATTTTAATGAGTCTGAAAAGAGATTAACTATGGACTCACGGCCATTTTCTAAGTTTAGTCTCCTTATCCTGAAAAAGTATAAAATTAACTAAGGAGAACTCTCTCGGTGAGACGAATCTCCCGAGATGTACTTTTTTCCACTATAATCTACAAGCTAGAAAGAGGTTTAAGCTCATGCTCATAAATGTTCTTCTGGACCAATTTAACGAGTGTGAAGGAACAAGGTCACTCGACGATATTTTCAATTTTAGGGAGTCTAAAAAGATCTTAACTATGGACTCTGGAGGGGTTCCTTTTTCGTAAGTAATCTCCAAGGCCTGAAAAAGGTAATAAACCAAAACCAAAGAGAATCTTCCTTTTTCGAAGATTTAGTCCCTCGGGCCCAAAAAAGGGTTAAACTTATGCCTGAGAATACTCTTCTAGCAAACCGAAGTTCCTAGAGCATACCTTTATTTGTGAAATTAGCCATCCAGACCGAAAAAGGGGTAAACTACCGCCGGATAGATGTGCCTTCAAATTTCAGTTTGGCGAGCGTGAAGGACAACAAGATCACTCAGAAATATTTTCATTTTTAGAGAGTCTAAAAAGGTCTTAAAGAAGACTCCAGGGTGTTACTTTTCTCAGTTAATCCACGCAAGATCGAAAAGAATAAATACATTCTTTTTGGATGTTGCTTTCGAATTTCAAAGCAAGCTTGAAAGACAACAAAGCATGCTCATTACGGAGTCCCAAGGGTAAGACCTAGAATGATGATGCATCAAACGGATGAGGATTTATCTCATAATCATGACAGGACTAACAAGGAATCCCAAGCCTATAGTCATTACTGACAGCATGGACGCCAAAATGCAGTAAGGATCTACTTAGGGCATCCATGTAAAGGTAGGCTCTACCACCAAATTACGACACTTCTAGAGCAGCAATGAAGGTTTCGTGTCACACTTCGGTGGGGTCGATCCTATGGAAAAGAGGAAAAGACAACAAGATGCAAAAAGTGGAAATGAATACCTACCCTATATGCAAAAAGTTGGAAAAAATGACTTTTACCAAAGGATACCCAAAAAGTGAACCATCCCAAAAATTACCAAACCAAAAGAAAAAGAGTACCAGATCGACCAATAAGAAACTTAGAAATGGAATCAAGTGATCACCAAGCCCAGAAAAATGACAAAGGGGGTCAAAAAGGGCCAAAAAAGCCTATAAATAGAAGCTGACAACTCATTTTTACCATTGCAATTTGAAAATTAACCAAAAGGTGAAAAAACCCTTCGCTAAAAGAGTTGATTACAAGAGTTTCAGTGGATGAAACGACCTTGTACTTGGACCAAGTAAGTACAAATCCATCCCTCTTGCATTTCAATTCTTCCTTTATGCATTAATTTTAGTTTTTGAGGGGGAATGCTCTCCTAAAAAGAGTGGCCCTGTGTGCGAGCTATCCAAGGACATCCCACGTATGTACTCGGGTAGAAAACAATCATCCTACGTACATACGCGACTATGTCTAATACAACCCACGTACACCTTTGCAAGCTTTCAAAAAAATAAAATGTAAGTACTAACTTCCTCCATTGTTTCCATGAAACGGGATGTATGTCCATTGGAGGGAGAGGGAGCATGAGTACATTGATATTATGGTCGAAGAGGACCCTATAGCCATCGTCGCACTAGAACAATGTGGGCTATGGAAGTTCTTCCAGTCTTCATTTATGAGGGCACATCCTAGAATTCTCAATGCTCTTATGAAGTATTGGCACTCGTATCCAGAGGCTTTTATGCTAGAGTCTCAATCAATGACCCCCATGACAGAGGACATCTACTTCTTGACTGGCCTCTCCAGGAGAGGGGAACCAATCAACCTAAGGAAATTTCCCCCTGGGCCTTTCAACATCGAGGATTATATCTGGATGTACTGTGAGGCCGACACTAAGAAGGTAGGTTCTCAGGTGTCAATTCACAAGATCACTAGTTTGTCTCTGTGCATGATCTTACTATTGATTGGGAGGATTATTGGATCTGCAGCCCTACATCACGCCTCCCAGGCACACATGCATTGTCTCATTCAGTGTCTGGAGGAACACATTTTGTACTGGAGTACGACCATGTTGATGTGTAATGACCAGTTTTAAATTAACAGCTAATAATTCTATCAAATGTACAGTAATTTCTATAAGCTTTATAAAAAAATAAAATTTTCAAAATTTTCTCAACACTTACGCAAGTAAAATTTGTCAATGAGTAATAAATCTAAGTAAACAATCCATAAATTTGAATTTAAATACCTTAACTCTGATGCTATCCATAGCTTGCTTCCTTAGCTTGCTTCCTTAGCTTGCTTCTTTAGGACGCCACCCAAAACCAACCTCCCTGCCGACTAGTTAGCTTCTAGCCCTAGGATATCAACGGATATCCTAGCCCTCCGAGCCCAAAACCTCCAGAAACCCCCCGGTGCACTGTAAATTCCTCCCTCTGTCCAAAACTCAGAGCTCTCCCAAAATCCCTTCTCCACTCTCGTAGAATGAATCCCCTCTCAACTCCTTTCCCCCCCCTTATTCCTCCTTCACCGCCTTCCCTACATTAACTCCTACCTAACTGCTTTATTACACCTTATCCCCCCGCCGTTAATACCCTTATCCCTC
>JASDQU010100627.1:589862-613831 GCA_032191745.1 Picea mariana | reverse complement strand
AATACTTTATTAATTAATGAATTAATTAATAATTAAATCAATCATTAACCCTCATGAACCACTATTTAATAATAATCTATTAGAAATGTTATTTTAAGACATAAATACAGTTTAGCTAATCTTTTAGGATTATATTATTAAATTAATTATACTTAATAATCAAGGGTCGTTACATGATGTGCATGAAGAGACAAATTACAAAGTGTCGGCAACGTACCAACAAGAACTTCGGGTTCGGTACCATTTTGTGTTCCTTTTTCTTCGAGAGGGTGCCCAGTCTCAGTCCTAGAGAGACAATACGAGGGCATGTGGCCTCCTTCCCAACAGTATGCAAGTGGGCAGCATTGTTGCCATGACAGGGTGGAGGGAGGACCATAGAGGCCTTCTATGACAAATTATTTGACTGGTGGGCACGATAGATTCTGGTGATCAATGATTATCGTTATGTCAGGATCAACTTATCCAAAGATCCAGACATGCCCATGCCTACTGGATGAAGCGAGGCGAGATAGGTAACAAAATTTTTAATGTTATTTAGTTTTTAATTATTTATATATATATCATTTGTATATGTGTACAGAGTACTGACTCTTGTGTATCTTCTATGTACAGATGTGGGACTTGTGCACCCAACAAACTTCATTAGGACTCAATGACGTCCTCGACCAGAGGCCGGACCAACAGCAATCGGAGGACCAGCAATTGCGGGGGGGCAACCGAAGAGGCTAAGAGAGTTTTGAGACGAGTGGAGCGCAACCTCACTACGCTCACTCATACTGTACCTATGCTTGAGATGGAGGATATCCCACCTTTTATGTAGCCTCATGTAGTAGGGGTGCCTTGGACATGGTTCTAGTTATTCCGATGTTTTTCCAACATCATTTTACATTATGGCAGGGCCAATAGGCCCCATGCTTAGATAGTATAGACCTCTGATGTGCCGAGAGAACTTTTTGTATATGTATTTTTTTAGGGCATAATCCAAACAATGTATATTGAACAATTTTTTAGGCTCTCGCACCCACCTATGTACTCATGACACTTTTTGAGATATATATATATATATATATAGAGAGAGAGAGAGAGAGATTTTCTATCTTATGAATTACATATTTTACAAATGTATGTACATGTGTATGTGTGTGCTTTTCTTTTTATGTGTCCAACATACCAATCTAAAATTTGATTAGCTAGAGTATCTGTTATATGATTAAATCTCCTAGGAACATGGATATACGTAATGTAATCAAAATAACGTTCTAAGAGACGTACCCTAAGGAATCGTCGGTGCAGAGTAGGATCATAAACGCGATAGACCCAATTTAACTGGGACACAACCAACTGAGCATCTAAGTAGACCCGGAGGTGAGAAATGTCGTGTGACAAAGCATCACGAAGAAGTTTTATCACTGTGTTGTATTCGACAACATTGTTTGTAGCGTCACCTAGACAAATACCTCTGGAAGATAACAACTGGTCTCTAGGTACAAAAATCACCCAAGTTGCAGAAGCAAGCCTCTGAGTGTGTCAGCTAGTGTCGTCCGTGAACCCAAAATACACCTCCAATTCACTTGACATCTGCCACAGTGAAAAAGAAGACATAAATAACTACACGTCCACAAAACAAAAAAGATAAAATATGTATAAGAAGCTATACATATATACAAGAAATCACCTAGGTGACCAACCTAAGAGTAATACTTCTTGAGGCAGAGTGCATTTCTAGGCTCCGCCAAGGTGTTTCCTTCAAAATCAACTAGACGATAAGCGCCCTTATTCAAGACCTCTTTCACAATGAACGGTCTGAACCACGTGGGTTTGAACTTGCCTGCCCCCAGGGGATATTTGTCTTGATCATAGACCAAGACAAGATCTCCTTTAGAGAAATATGAGGACGAACAGACCGATCATAATGACACTTAACTCGTTGCTTATGAGCCTCATTAGCTGAGGCTGCATCACGACGCTTCTCATCGAGCTACTCAAGATATAGTAGGCATTCCCCAAGTGGTGAAGTATTTGATAATAATTCCACTGCCAACTTTAAAGAATGAATATGACACTCAATAGTTAAGACTTCTTCCAACCCGTATACGAGTTGAAAAGGTGAAAAACCAGTGGCAGTCTTCACAGATGTTTGTTAGGCCCACAACATTGAATATAACATCAAATGCCAATTTGACTTGGCAGAATTGATCATTCACTGAAGAATAGTCTTGAGAGAATTATTCATAGCTTCAACCTAACCATTCTCTTGCGGGTAATAAGGCAATGAATGCACATGTTTAAACCCAAGCTTTGATGTTAATTCAGTCAACATTTTGTTTTGGAAGTGACTGCCATGGTCAGTGACAATCTCCTTCGGGATACCAAACCTTGCTACTATCTGATTAAAGATGACAAGAGTCATTGTTTTGTCATAATTGTTGAAATTTTTCATAGCTTCGACCCACTTGGTGAAGTAGTCTACTGCTATGATGGTGTAACGATTCCCCATGGCTGAAGCCAAGTGACATGTAGTAAATTATATCCCCCACTTGGTGAAAGGACCAACGATAATTATAGGAAACATAGAAGCATGATGTGCTTCCATCTTTTGACATAATATCTGGCATGGGTGGCACTTCTTGACTGCCTCGACACAATCCTTGATTAACGAGGGTCAGAAGTAACCTGCACGTAGAATATTTTGGGTTGTTTCCAACCTAGACAAATGACCGCCACATGATCCAGTGTGACAGTCATTCAAAATGAGATCTACTTCTTCATGGATAAGGCATCGCCGAATAATGCAATCTACACCTCAATGATACAAAGTGTCATCAATTATAAGATAGTTTCAAGTCTGATGTCGAATTTGTCGATGCTCATCATGGGAAGCAGAAGTGGGGAACTTCAAAGTCTGGAGCTAGACTAGTATATCTCCATACCAGGGGTCTGAAGATGTAATTAGAAAAATATCTCCCTTAATAGGTGATTCTTCGGGCGTGATATCACTAGACTCGACCGGAAGTTCCGAAATGAGTTCAAAAAAGTCCAACAACAAATTTTTTGATTTTGCAGAAACAAATTCCAAGTCAAACTCTTGTAAGATGACTATCCATATACAGATATTTCCACCAATGACCCGTCATGTTAACACATATTGGAAAGGGTTGACGACGACAATGACATTGGTCTTGCGAAGAAAAATGTAGCGACGGAACCGTTGGAGATCATGAATTGTTGCGAAAACAATCTTCTCAACATGAGAATAGTTGAGTTTCAGCCCAACCAGGCCTTTGGCTAAGGTAATATATAACGTGCTCTTCGAGCACATCATCTTATTGAACCAAGACCATGCCGATGGTTATTTCCGTAGTGGCCAAATACAACAAGAAATCTTTGTTATAATCGGGAGGTCGGAGCAGAAGAGAAGACGTCAGGGTATGTTTAAACTCTTCAAAGGAGCATTGAGAAGTTTCATCCCAACATAATGGGACCCCTTTTTTCAAGAGACACATAAACCCTTTAGTGATCTCGATGTAATTCGCGACAAAAATTGAAGATAATTCGCATTCCCCTATAAGCTCTGAAGCTGGGGTATCATGCACGGGGGAGGAAATTGAACTATCAACTCAACCTTCATAGGATCGACCATGATCCCTATTTTTGATACAATAAAACCTAAGAGACGACCTGAAGTCACGCAGAAACTGCACGTGTTAGGATTCAATCAAATTTGATAATAGCGACATTGCTCAAAGATTAGTCGAAGATGGGTGGGATGATCAGATCTCTTGCGAGAGTGTGATGCTAGATCATCAAGATATGCTTCAACTATGTGTCTAAGGTCATGAAAAGAAAATGACACGGCCCGCTGAAAGGTAGCTCTAGCATTCTTTAGGCCAAAAGGCATCTTACGATACGTGAACGTGCCCCAAGGACAAATAAAAGCTGTGTTATGTTGGTCCTCGGGTTTGATCAGAACCTGATTGTACCATGAGAAACCATCCATGAATGAAAAGACCATGCAGCCTACGCACTCATCGACAATCTGATCAATGAAAGGAATGGGAAAGTTGTCTTTCGGACAAGCCTTATTCAAATCATGGAATTCCATGCACACACGAATCGTACCCTATTTCTTGTTAACTAGAACCGGGTTTGACACCCATTTCGTCAACTGTACAGGGTAGATAAAACTGGATTTCAGCATTTTTTCTACTTCTTCCTTAATTGCTACCGCCTTTCGAGGATTTACCAGACGAAGATTATGTTGGACCAGTTTGGCATCATGCTAAGTCACGATTTTATGCTCGACAATTTGTGGGTCAATGCCTGGCATTTCCTCGTAAGATCGGCAAAAAAAATCGCAGCATTATTTGAATAACTCGGTGTAAGTTTGAATCTCTTTGAGGGAGAATTTCGCTCTGACAAAAAAATTCTCAACAATGCTAAGGGTTTTGGAGATATTGATTGGAATCGTTGTAGCAATTCTTTCCATGTTACCTCGGCATAAACTTTGTGTGTAGCCAAAGGATTGATAGGACAATAATCATCTACATTCATGGTCGAAACAAATTCTCCTGCCTCTATTCTCCTTAACTTGGGAAGGAAGTAAGATCTATGATTTAGATCATCCCAAGGTCTATCAGGACCAATCATTGCCTCGAGAATTGCCTCGCCAGAGGGCAAGACCAATTCTAAAGGATATTGAGTGGAAAGAGAATCTTGAGCCCAAATAGACTTAAGAACCGGATCTAACTCCTGTGCGCAAGTCGGATTGGGGTTGGTCGATGTCTACTAGAAAATGTTGTACACAACCTCAGCCGCATACAAGGGCATGGCCATGCCAGGATGCCATTTCCCTTCCATCGAAGTCAATGGGGAAGGTAAATTCCATGGATCGTTAAAGTAGCTCGTTTGAAATGACTACACTTGTAGAATTGCAGCCCTCGGCTGGTTGGGAACAGATGATATAAGATTTACATCACTAGAAGGCGACGAGTAATCAAAATTTCCCATCAATGACGAAAACAAAACAAGCACCTAAATTGACAATTTCGGGTTACAGACTATCAATCATCGAGATCGTGGAAGCCCTTGATGAAGGGTCGAGACGAGAGAAGGACAAATGGTCAATGGTCACAATCCAACCCTCGTACGAAAAACACAAGACCCAAAAAACTGTGGCAACCAATGCATGCATCACATAAGTCCAACCCCTTCCTAACAACAAGCTGTAGTTGAGAGGCACATCGACCACTTCAACTTAGACATACACAGTTTTTCCTCCCAACTGCACTGGGAAGAAAGGAATAATTCCATGTGTTCTAAATGACTGACCATTAAACATTGTAAGCAACATAGGTGAAGGAGACAACCCAGGTTTTCCAATGTCCTTCCAACATGCCAATGACATTACGCAATTCGAGGCACCCTCCTCAACCACTGTACGAAAAATGTTTCGTGTAAAATATTTGGTGGTGTAAGCCACTACTATCTGAAAAGCGATGTGGTAAGGAAGATGGGGTTTCAAGTCGGTTGGATCGAAAATTCTCACTTTTGGTTTACAATTCTTTGTCGCTCCCAAGGTGGACAACAGAGCTTTTCTCTGTGAGGAGCAACTCTGGAGGAATTCCAAAGAAGACATCATGCAAGGGTTATGTGCCAAATATTCTACAATGGAGAAGTTTTGGGCGGCCCTCACGTTTGGATTATGAGAAGCCTTCTTAAACACACCTTTGGGCATGCGAGTCATTGTTTCGCCCATCGTCTTCTTGATTTGGAGAGGACTCAGTGGGTTAGTGGCTTCCTTTCCCTTCTCATCATATTCTGGCATTCTGTAGTCTCGAGCCATGGTCACTAAATGAGCCTCGACATTCATCATGTAAATATTCATGGTCGGGTTGTTATTGGTAGGCACGGGGGTCCTTGACTACCCCCTGTCGTGCTTGTGTATGCGGAAGCTTGAGCCATGTTTTTCTCTTGTGGAAAAGGGTTCGTCAGCACAATGGGTTGTTGTTGCGCTAATAGCTTCTAGGATTTTACAATCCGAGGGAACAGATGAGTTGGGTGGTCTTCCATGCAGAGATTACATGGATACTTCGACTTCTTCTTCTTCGTTTTCCCCCCACCAGCATTATTGGTAGCCTTTTCATCACCCTTACCCTTCCTATTTCGTTGTTTCTTATTTCCCTCAGGCTGTTGTTTGGCCTTAGGGTTCATCAACTGCACATTCTGTACGTCTGATGTATGGGTAGGGGGAATAGCCAACCTCGGAGTCTGGCTGGAAAAAGTCTGTTGTATCGAAAATTGTTGTAATTGATTTGAAAATAGGTTTGTAGACTTGCCTTGTGTTGAGCCCACAGTACCATTGGCATGGGGTCTAGACTTTTGATTGGCCTTATTGAGAGTATACCGCAGTGCATCTAGAAAAATATCATAGAGAATGTTGGACTAAGAGTAGATCAGTTCAAGCTAATGTGCTCTCATAATTGCCTCCTCTTCTGAAAACACTCTGGAAGTTGCTACATCCTTGGATACGTAGGGCACCAAAGACTTTAGGAACCACTCAAGAAATAAGGAAGGAGGGACTTAACCTTAATTAAGCTCTTTATACACCACCATTCTCAAATATGATCAGAGATATGGTGGGCCTTGGTTTGCTCAAAGTTGTCCAGCAAGTCGGTGTCGGCATCATATCTCACAAGTAACTGGAAATGGTTCAAAAATACCATTGACAAGTCCTTGAAGTAATAATACCTCAAATGTTTGAGCTCAATATACCATTTTGCAGCACCCCATATAATATTGCGTTGAAAAAGGTGCAACTGGACAGAGTCATTCTTCAGCAAGTTTGATGAGCACCATAAATGGAAATTCATCACATGATCACTTAGATTCTCACTAGGCTTGCCTTCAAATTTTGGAATATCTGAGGGCAACTTAGTCGGCATGGGGGGCCAATGTGGATCATGACAAATTGTGTCGTTCAATAATCTCGACAAGTCTGGAAGATGTAGCATTGCCAGAAATGGTAGTTTCGTTTGTGAACTATTTACAGGAAAAGAGGCTCCTGGAGTTTGTCTAGCACCAGGTTGCCAGGAAAAGTTGGACTGTTGGCTAGATTTTTGGTAGAAACCATGGCCTTGACTAGCGTACGGTAACTACATCTGTTGGGGTGTCATCAGCTGACTCCCGAAATTGGATGACATAGCTTGTGTGTGGATTTCTCCCTACATTGTGTTCCAGGGACCATGGAAGAAGATGCCCCCAACCAATCTGATGGGCATGGGTACAGATCATTTCCTGGGGTTCCATTGAGAATGGAAGGGGTTTCCCCCGACCGACATTCCTTGTAAGGGAACCGATCCCTTCTAAGGATTCCAAATACCCTGTGTGTAGAAAACTCCATTCGTCACTCCCTGTGAAGCAATAGTACCTTACACTGGGTTCTGTTGACCAAAACTAGGGTTTCCCCATTTGAGACAACAATCGAAGAAAAATCATTATTCCCAAACGCCTCGAATAAAGAGAACGACATAGATCCCTCCGAGTATACTCTGTGAAGCGCGATCTGAAATCTGACCTAAGTATCATGGTATACCCCTGCATTCACCTGTGTAAGTCCCTAAAATATGGGCAACTAGGTTGCCAGCTCCCAGTCAGTTACTAAGCGAGTACAGTCGACAGTCGGGCAAATCGTAATGAGCAGGATAACAAGTTTGAATCCTATCAAGGGTATCGAAAGAAAATGGTCTGCAAGAAAATAGAGGATCCCCAATGAATTCGAGATCCACGAAGCTCTATGGGAAAATGCAGTCGGTATTATTCCCGAGAAAGACCCTCAATATACAATCCCCACTACGTTTAGTCCAACTTTGGAGGGGTTATCTTCGTTTCCTTTCCTCACGTGACATTTTTTTTATCCCCTGTGTTAGAGGGGGGTCCCAGCTAACTTTTACAGAACTGGACTTAAAGCACTCCCTAACTCAGACTCCAATGTTTGATTTAAGTGGCCTTGAAAGGTTTCCTCTCCAAACCTAATTCAAGGCCCTAAAACCCTAAACTAGTTTGTGAACCCTACAAACAGAAAATTCTAATGTATTTTAGATTAGGCATTATTTTTAAGGCTTGATTTACTCAAAATGTACAGTAGTGAAACTAATGGTGTTATCAAGAGATGAATAAGGAGGAGAAAATTAAAGCACTTGAAAGCAAAATTACTTCGAATTTAAAAGAAAATCTTGTAACTAACTCTTTGTAAACTCAACTTTTCTTAACTGATATTTCAAGAACTTGTAAAGAAAACCTAAAACTTTATTTTTCTTGACTACAAGCTACTTATGTTTCAATAAATCAATAATAACTTGAAAATAAAGACTATTTTTCCTTTTTTCAAATAACAACTTTAACTACTTTACCAAACTGAAATGCAAGAAAATGAAATTCTTTTTTTTTAACCGCTTTAAAGAGGAAAACTGAAGTAAACTTTTTCTTTTTTCAAAGCAAGTAAAAATGATAAAAGGAAAACTAAAACAAGACTGCAAAATACCTTCAGCCTACTGTGGATCGCATGGAATCAATCAAGAAACCAAAAAAGGTAGATCTAAGACTCAACAACTTGCTCAAAACCTTTTTAGGGTATACACAAGAAGACTCAGAAAACAAGTAAACTGGAA
Source organism: Picea mariana (assembly GCA_032191745.1). Lineage (NCBI taxonomy): Eukaryota > Viridiplantae > Streptophyta > Pinopsida > Pinales > Pinaceae > Picea > Picea mariana. The sequence continues at coordinate 605,165 of JASDQU010100627.1, read as the reverse complement.
CCTATACCCAACCGATGGCCACAAGAAGAGAATCTGGCTGATCTAAGAAAACCCTGAGAAGTGTGAAATTCAATCGGGAAAGAGGAAAACTCCCTCTTTTTCAAAAAAAAATCATGAAACAGAGATGTGGGGTCTTACATCAACAACCTGCGTATGTACGTGGGATGTTTACTATGCAGAGCATGTATGTACATGGGCTGACCCAATACAGGGCACATACACCTCTGTGTATTTTCAAAAATGAAAAAGACTAAGCAGTCTTATAGGGCAGGGACAACTGTTATGCACCCTGGAGGTGACCAGAACCCCTTGACAGACTCAACAAACTTGAAATAAACTCGAAAGGAAAACAAACCAATAAATCAACCCAAAATCCCCTAAAAAACCCTAGAGAGATCCCTAGTATGGTCTCCAGTTTTGTTAGCAGGGAAATCCCCCCTTTAACTACACCATGGTTTAATATGTAGACAGAGCGAATGACCATCTAAAAGTCAATCTATTTTCTACTCTACCCCAAATATACCAAAACAAATGAAAATAAATCAATAAGAGAGAAGATCGGGTAACTATACCTTTTATCCCACATCTGGTGATGATCTCCTCAAGCTATGTAGTTCCAATGACTGCACGTCTCCTCCCAAGGCTGACCTATATCCAAATATAGGAAAACAAGGACTACAAGCATGTTATTATATTCATGATTTATGGTTAGATATCAAATGCTAAGTATAAATCAAATAGAATACACAAAACATCATCATTTGGGATAGGGAAAAGAGATTCTTTTATTCATCAAACAAAGACTAAAACTTACAATGTTCCATGAACCTGGTCCAAGCTCCTCCTTACAATGCTCCAAGAACACCTTCAATAGGCCTCTTCTCACAATCTTCTTATCTCCTAAAGGAAGGGGAATGGATTGAATGGAAGAAAAGGGGTTGAATGAGGGAATGTTGAGGAAGTTACTCACAAAAGATTGAAAATGCTTGGGCAAGGAGGGGAGTGAAATTGGGTAGAGTTTCGCTATTATTATGCTTGGATTTGAAATGAGACCCCAACACCTCCTTTTATATGACAAAAGGATGGTTATTCAGTTGGGTGATGGGCTATAGCAGGTGAATTGGTTGGGAAACCTCCAATAGGCGGTGAATTTCACCGAATTCCTTACAACTTTTTAATTTTTGCAACTCTTGCAAGCATACGTTGGTTTTTTATTGTGCAGCAAGAATATGTATGTGAGTTGTCTAGCATGCAGCAAGAATATGTACGTGGGATGTAGTGGTGCAGGGCGCATACATGCTCTAAAAAAAAAAATTAAGAAGAGCTTCTCAGCAATGATTTGGAAAATGATGCAAGTAAGAGGCCCAACGCCATGTATGCATAGATAGGGCATTTTAGGGATATAACACCAATCTAGCTAAAACTCCACAATATTACTAGTCTATGTTAATTGATAAATCGACAATAGATTGGCACTAAGGTTTGGTATATCATAAACACCGAAAATTATCCCATGTCAACAGAGAACATGACCACGACCAGCAATGTTGAGAGAAAAGTCACCAGAAACATAGATCTTTCTCTCCATGGATTTATCTAAGGATGTGAACAAGGAATCACCCTCAACCATATGATGAGTGCAACTAGAATCGATGATTGATTCATTGTGCACATAATTAAAAAGAAATTCTTGAGAATTTCTGACTTGGAAGGTGAAATTACCAGTGGGTCAATGAACAGTCGACACATCTCCTTCAAGGTGCTAGAACTTCTCCTCTAGGTCATCTCTCTTCTTGTGGCATTTCGTTTCCACTTGTCCAGTCTTTCCATAGTATTGGCATGTCTTCTTCTTTCGATTCTTATGGGGTGCATTTGTATTCCCTTTAGGTTTCTAGTAGAGGCATCCAAGTTTTTTATAGGTGTATCAAACCATCCTATTTCCTTGTGATTCAACTTTCCCTTTCCCTTGAGAAAGTGAGCTTGATGTTTTCCACCAAGATTTCCTTCATAGAGAAATCTATGTTGATGAGTGATCAGTAAGCCATAGAAATATTCAAAGGTGTAATCCTTATCATCTCCCTTGCATGCCTTCCAGTTGGTGCATAAATTCAAAACCAACATGTCAAATGGTTTTCTAGAATTCATTAGTACCAACTCTATGAGTTGTCTGTCTTTATTTAGATAATTCTTTCCACATTCACTCAATTTCAACTGTAGTTCCTTCACATGCGCCAAATAGTCCTCAATTTTTTCGAAAGAATGAGGATCGGGAGATATCAACTCTTTTTCCAATTGCATGACATGGATTTCATCAACTCTGTTGAATAGAGACTTCAGCTTCTTCCAGAATTGATGAGGGAAGTCGATTCCACTAATGTGAAATCGAATCTCCCACAATATATAAGTCATGATGACCCCCATAGCCTCATCCTTCTACCCATCAACATCGAATTTTTCATGATCATATGTTGGATCTGGAATCATAGTCCTTTTATACTGGCATAGCCTTTTACTCTTCAGTAGGGTTTCCATGTCTAGTTCCCCTACAACACAATTTAATCCATTCAAAACAACATGATCGATATTTGAATCCATATTTGGTATCTTGAGAGATCTTATATGTTTCCATAAGTTACAATCAACAAATCATTGGCCCAAAGTCAATCACAAACGAATATGACTCAACAAGATTTGTGGAAAACATGTGAGGTCACAACCAGCCGCTCTAATACCATGTTGGGGATTGGGTGTAACCTGATATGATACAAATAAATGGAATTGCAGATAATCGAAATGAATAACTACATTTTTCACAAATGCTTCCTTTCAAATGAGTAGATCTTGACATGGGACTAAATTACTTCGGATTCCATTTGAAGAAAAACATGTATAAAAAATATAATTCCAATGGTTAATATCTAAAGTGGAAAAGAAGATAAATACATGGTATAATAGGTAGATTTCCCAAGGAGGACACCTGGTTCTGGTCAAATTTGTCTTGGAAGTAATTCCTATATTATGTATGTCGATGGATTGGATCCCACAAGGAGCACTGGAAGTCATTAGAAATTTATGCTATAAATTCATATGGTCTAGAGATAGTTGTAAAAAGGGTTTGTTCCATCTTCGTGCAAGAAACTATCCCTTCCAAAAGTAAATGGAGCATGGGTCTTAAATAACCCATTCCTCTTTTCAAAATAACTTGCATCAAAAAAAGTGTGGAGGTTAACTCAAGGATATGGGCTATGTGTTCAAGTAATTAAATCCAAATATATTACACCAAACATAGTGGAAGAATGGGTCGGGAACCCTGTAAAGCAAGTTCAAAATGTTTCAATAATGTGGAAAGAGAGTTCAATAATGTTTCAATAATGTTAAATTGGTGGGGGACTAGTTGATATGGCAAGTTGGAAAAGGAGATAGAGTACAAATTGGAATTGATACATGCATTGGCAGTAAAGGAAGACATATATTAACCCCATAATTGATATTAGAGTTAAGATCCAAAGGAATCTATATGTTAAGGAAGGTTGTAAAGTGGCACAGAACAAACCTCTAGATCCAAGAATGGTTGACTTGAAGGGAGTTAGGAATTGGGGAGGAGTATGCAGTTGAATGGTAGAGATACATAGGTAATTTAAGATATATTAATGTTAGAATTAGAGAGAAGGATGATCAATTGGTATGGTCCTTAAACCCATCAAGGTACCAAAAATAGGATATAAAGCACTTGTTTAAGAGGGAAGGGAGGAGAAACATGTATGGTGGTAGAAAATATTATGGAAACTAAAGATTCCAATCAAATCAAAAAACAAATACGTGGGTGATCTTAAACAACAAGGCTCCCACATGGGACATACCACAAAAAAAAAAATTGTTGGATCTATTTGGTGTAGCTTATGTCAAAAAGTAGAAGAAAAAAATGTTCATATCATTATGAGCTTCCCTTTTACAAAAGAATTATGGAAGGAAGAGGAAAGGATGATAGGGTATCAAAATTTCTAGGTAGTTGAAAAGGCCTTCAGGTTTTGGTGCCCCGGAAGGGATATAAAAAATATCATATATCTTCCCTTAAACATTGCATGGGGAGTTTGGTTGGACAAAAATCTAAAATTTCTTGAAGGAAAAGAGACATTAGCTTTAAAATGTGATGTCCTGAATTTAAAAATCCTAAATACATACCCACAATCACAAGAGAAACAAACCACATGTTGTCACATGGAAGAAGTAATAAATAAATACATTCCATGGGAATACTTTTTTCAACTAGGGTATGGTAGAATGTGTAGCTCCACACTTGTGTGATTGCATTAATGTGAAACTCAATAAATATACAAATAGTGACTATTGGTATTCCCTAGCAGGTGACTCTTCCCATCACCTATGCTTCTTCATATTTACAATTAATGTTACAAGTAACACAATCCAAAGGATTACATGAAAACATTCCCACCCTTAATCCAAAGGGGTTTTTGTGAGTCTAAGCATCATTCTAAACTTTTCAAATTTTTCTCTTCCAAGTGCTTTGGTAAATATGTCTGCAATTTTCTCATTTGTGGAACAATGTCTCAAGTGAATAGTCTTGGTCTCTACATGATATCAAATCAGGTGATACTTTGTGTTGATTTTCTTAGTTTGATCATGGAATCTGGGATTCTTAGCCAACTTGATTGCAGAAGTATTGTCAACTAGAAGAGGAGTAGAATTCACTTATTTCTCCTACAAATATTCAAGTATTTTCCTGAGCCACACAATCTCCTTTGTTGCTTCTGCAGTTGCCACATATTCTTCCTTTGTTGTGGAATATTTTGGAACTGACTATTTGTGTTATCTCTAGGAGACAGTTGTTGATCCAAGACTCATGAGATATCCTAAAGTTGACACTTAATTTTCCTTATCCCCAACAAAGTCTAAATCAGAATATATGATCAAGTTAAATTCATCCACCTTATAGTACCTGAGTCCAAAATCTTGAGTTCCCTTCATTTATTTTAGAACTATTTTTGCGGTATACCAATGTCCTTCACAAGCCTTTTGCATGAACTTGGAAAGAATCCCAACAACAAATGAAATTTCTTATCTGGTGGTAGTAAGATAGATAGTACTTCCCATAAGATATATGTACTTGGTTGCAACCTCAAATTCATTCCCTTATTTTTATGTGAGTTTCAAATTTTGTTCCATTGGAGTAGAAACGGGATTACACTCAGCCATGCCAAACCTATTCAATAGTTCTCCAATTTACTTATTTTGGGAGATGAATATGTACTTTGGATTTTGAATTACCTCAATTCCCAAATAGTAGTGAAGATGTCCCAAATATATCATCTTGAAGCCTTTATTCAACTCTTTCTTTATGGATGCAATGTGTCTTTCATTGTTCCCTGTTATCAATAGATCATATATATATACTACAAGATATATAACAATTTTTCTAACTTTCTTGAAAAACAAAGTTGCATCATCAAGATTGTAGTGTTTGAAATTTGATTTCAGAAGATGCTCAGTTAGCTTTTCATACCAGGATCATGGTGCTCGTTTCAAACAATATAAGGATTTGATGAGATTGCATACCTTATATTATTTTCTATTCACAACAAATCCTTATGGATGAGACATGAAACATTTTCTTTCAAGTCTCCATTCAAGAAAGAAGTATTCACATCCATTTTATGAATTTTCCATTCATTATATGCTGACATGGAAAATAGAGTATGGATGGTAGCCCATTTTGTTGTGGGGAAAATGTCTCCTCATAATCAACACCTTCTTTCCGTGAAAATCCTTTTTCCATGAGCCTTGCTTTGTTCTTTTCAAATGAGTCATTTGATTTGTACTTGTTATTGAATACCCACTTGCAACCGATTGGTTTGGTTCTAAATGGAGCATCCGCCAACTTCCATGTCCCATTTTTGAAGAGAGTATCACATTCCTTCTGCATGGCTTCTTTCCATTCATCATGAGAAGTGGCTTCTTCAAAGGAATTTGGTTCAAGGTTAGTAGATAAATTTAATTCAAAATCATATGAAACATCCATGTCATCTACATCACCTGAACTTGAACATGACCTCCATATTTTCTTGGGGAAATTCTAGTTCTTGTCTTTCCGACCTCATTAGGATGAAAAATTTCAAGTGTTTTTGTGAGCCATTTTGGTTGACTTTTCTGAGATGGTCCAATTTTTTCAGTTGATTGAGATGGTGTTGAGTTCTCATCAAGACTCGTCTTTACAATCCTCTTGATAACATCATCCAAATTAACTTCAGGTTATGATGAAGTGGTTGGAAATTCTTCATGTGGGGAAGATGGTGCTTCAAAAGGAGATTCCATAGATTGACCCAAGATAGGGATCCCCCCTTCAAGATTTGGAAACTCATCATCAAATTCATGATATGTCTTTACACGAGTGAATATGTCCAAATGATTAAGCCGCCTCTCAACAGTTTCTTCATTCTTGGAGGATTCAAGAAATATTACATCTATGGAGAGGATAAATGTCTTGTTTGTCTCATTGTAAAGACGATATCTCTTGATGGTATTTGAGTACCCCAGGAAGATGCACTTCTGACTCCTTGCATCAAGATTTCTTATTTTCTCCTTAGGAATCAAGGAATAGCAAGTGGAACAAAAGACCTTGAGATGCCTCACTGAAAGAATGTAGCCATACCACATTTCATAAGGAGTTTTGTTTTCAAGAACATGAGATGGACACTTGTTTTTCACATACACTGTGCATAGAACTGCATCAACCCAAACCATCAATTTACATTCTTGAAAAACATCATGGAACAAACCATATTTATGAGTGTCATGTTAATTCGTTTAGCTACACCATTCTGCTGAGGATTTATGGAATTTTGGTTTGATGTTTCATCCCATGTTGGTGAATGTAGATTTCAAATTGTATATTATTTTCCATTACCAGTGCAAAGAGAGTTAATATGAGACTGACCTTCATTTGGAATCCATAAATAAAAAAAATTAAAAATTTCAAAAGCTTGTGATTTATCTTTCAACAAGTACACCCAACACATCTTGGTGTAATCATAAATAAAAGATATGATATATTTATTTCCATTTGCAAAAGAAACATGCATAGGGACACACAAATTAGAATGAATCAGTTCAAGTTTTCTACATGCTCTAGAAGTAGAATCATGAAATTGTTGTTTTCTATGCTTTCCAAGGATACAAGAATCACATTGCTTCAATTTCCTAGGAATAGTAGGCAAACTAGAAACACCATTATTTCTCAAAAAATGGATACTGACATAATTAATATGGCCAAATATAGCATGCCATAAAATACTAGATGGAATTATATATTCACGGTGATGAGAGGGGTATGCGTCATTTTGTGTATGGGAAGATGTCCCTTTCATCTTTAACAATCTTCCATATTCCATTCCAGTCATGACAACCTTGTTGTCAGAATCCTTTCTTATTTAAAACTTTCCACTGAACATATGAACAAAGTGGCCTTGCTATCAGATGTGCACAAGGGATAGCAAGTTTCTTTGTAGCTCAGGAAGATAGAGCACTTTATCCAAAAGAAAATCTAGGATATAAGAAACTTAATTCTGATGGTGGTCAGTCCCGAAGTTTTGAGACTTGATTTATGTGCAAAATACACTATGCCATCTGCATTGTCATTGAAGTATTCGAATAAATATCTTCATAATTTCATGTGGGAGGTTGCACCTGTGTCAAGAAGCCATGCATCTCTCCAAGGAGTATATGAAGTGTTAAAGAAATCTTTTGTTACTCCTATATTGCAATGGGAAACAATGAAATGAGAAGATTCAGGTTATTTACCTTTTGATGATTTTGAATTTTTACCTTTTTCCTCTTTCTGATTATGTCTGTCTTCTTTGATATTCTCCCAAGGGACTTTGTAATCATTTGCTTCATGTGACCCATTACTTTTGTAATGGGTATAGTGAATATTGGTTATATCACCTTGGTTGTGTCTACCCCCCTGCCTCAGAAAGTATTTCTTTCGCATGCTCTTTTGCTTCCTTCTCCTCTATAAGAATCATGGGTTTGAATCTTCCCTTTCTGAGCAAGGCACATGGTCTCACCGATGAAATTAGTTGAATTCTTTCCAAATGCTTTCTCATGTTCTGTAAATTTCTCCACCAACTTGACAATTGTGATGGATTTCATTTGACCACTTGCTTGCAGAGATTCAAGGTAGTGAGAATATGTAGGGTAGAGAGCCTAAATGAAGGTTGTGAGATGAAGTTCTATCTTCACCCTAGTGGCATCAATGTCATGCATTATGGCTTTAATCTCAAAAGTTAAATCCATATGGCCATAATTCTTCAACTCTAGGTTGAAGAGCTTCACCATGAATTGTATAAGTTCCAATTATGAGTGTTTGTCACACAAATCATTCAATCTCTTCAAATTACTTTAAGAGTCATTAATAGAAGCAATATGATGGCTCATATCTCCAATTGGTGTCTCACAAATCAAAACATATGATTCTTGGTCTTTGTCCTTCTACATGGAACGTTATTTGTTTGATATAGGAATGGTCAATCTACTACTCTTCATATTTTATTTTGATTCATCTTCTGTGGAAAATGAGTCAACTTATTCTTCATTGAGTATTGTTGCTTCACAAATTCCATTCCACGGGTCGTTGAATATTAATGTGCTTTTGAACTTTTTGTACCATTTTGTGTAGTTATCTTTATCATTCAACACTACGTCGACGATGGTAATGAGAGAATGCATATTCTACTACCTTCACACATGTGTAGTAGAAAAAAACTATGAACTAATAGCTATGTAGTCTTGGATATGGATGTAGTCTTGGATATGGATGAGTACCTCATCTGACAAAAGGAAGCAATAAATCACTAGTAACGATACTATCAAGGAATTCCCATCCACTGGTAGAATGAATACAATGCTGGACTAGCAAATCTTGAGTTATTTCATAGGGTCTCTCTTATGCTTCAATGTATATTGAATAAAATGGTGCCTGATGCCTCAAGGCATCCATGGACTCTCTACTTTCCTGCAGTTATAGAAGCAAATTTAGCCAATTGACTAGGTGTTGAAGGGAGCCTTCATAAACAAGAATTACACTCGCATTGAGGAATTTTATGTTGCATTCATAAGGGGCATTGAATATGCATAATGACGAAATGTTTCCCACATTATGGTATATGGATATTCAAGTGTGATTAGTTAAAAATTTCGACCAATGATGGAACACTCAGCTTCGCACGAGTGTGTGAGCCCTTGAGGAACGAGGTCACATAGCAACCACACCATGGACAATGAGGGGTGATGGGTGTGAGCTCAAGTGAATGAAAAATGTTGCAGTACAATTGTATGATACCATCAATGGGCATGAGCTAGAGTGCGTGAACAATGGAGCAGTGCAGTCGTTGGTGTCACAAATTAGGGTTTCTCATGGGAGGAACAGTCGACTGTTTGGAGAACGAGTCAATGGGTTGAATGAGTCATGGTTTCAAAAAATCCATACTATGGAACAGTCGGTAGGTGGTTCGAATGACTAAAATAGAGAGGCATGCCAAACTGAAATGCAGACTGGAATGACGCAAACATACTTCCAGAGGGAAAAAGGATCGACCAGAGAATGAAGAAGGATTGGCAAGCATAGAGAAGAATTTTTTCGTTCACGAGAAGAAAGGAAACGCCAAGGAATCAAATCATGGAGTTATCATGAGCTCGGATACCATTGTCAAGCTAGGTGTGGTAGATTGTGTAACTCCACACTTGTGTGATTACATCAATGTGAAACTCAATAAATATACAAATAGTGAATATTGGTCTTCCCTAACAGGTGACTCTTCCTATCACCTATGACTCTTGATATTTACAATTAATGTTACAAGTAATGCAATCCCAAGGATTATGTGCCAACAACTTTGATGGTGCTTCTCAGGGGACCCCTTTGAGGGGTGGAGCATGAGGAATATTGTATATATCACAAAACCATAGCATTTAATTCAAATATGGAACTAGTTAGGAATCAAATAATTTATGTGAGTTGATTTCCCTCAATTTGATTTTAAACATTGGCCCAAGAATCGGGAGTTTCTCATTTCCAAACTTATGGTGACTCACTTATTGTAATTCAATGGATATCAAAGGAAATAATATTGAGAAACTTTATATCACAACCCTTGTTTAATGATGTACAATCACGACTTTTAGCTTTCTCTCAAACATCCTTTTCACACATCTATAGGCATAGGAACATAATAATGGATGACCTTTCCAAAGATGGAACATAGATGGAACATGGAACCTGCATGGTATCAATAAAGAAAAAAGGAAACACCTTTGATTATTCACATGAGTCTTAGATATAAATTTGTTTACTTATATTTAAGTTTCTTGTATAAGTCTGAGAACTAATGATGGTAGATAAATAGGTGAGGAAGTATGTGTTTATTTATGGTTTAGTTGGAAATGATGACAAAAACATTTAGTAATTTTTGGCTATTGTATATAATACATTGTAATTTTGTTTATATCAATAAATTACAAACTTTTTTCTTTAAAAGAAAAAGAGATTAGATGCTTCAATGAATATTATGGACGTATATAAATACTCGTAGGGAATGATAAGTCATGTCCTTTAAAAAAAAAATGGCATGATTTATCATTATTACATCATTAATACCATATATATAACATATGATTACATTACACAATAATTATTACATTATAACCATATTTTTAATATACCCTAGGTATATTACATTCTCACCATCGATCGAGATATTGACCTTGATTGAGGGTTTAGTTAACCCCATCAAAACTTTGATCATGGCTTTTTTGACTTGTATAAAACCCTTAATCGAGGTTTTTTTTAAGTGCTCAATCGATGTTTTAATAACTCGTTCAACCACTTTACAAAATTCCTCAACTGAGAATATAAAAACATTATTTTTATGTGTTACATTGCCCAAAATTCATGGATTCACCCATTAACATCCTAAGGCATTTAAACAACTTTATGATTTATGAAAAAGCATGATTTTTTTTAACCATGAATATGGAGGACGAAGTTCTTATACACGTGAGGTAACACTAACATAGAAATAAAGTTTTCAAGGTTAAGCAAGGCTATAAAAAAATTAGATATTTCCATCACCAACATAGAACCCATATTGTGGGAAGCATTTTGTGCAACATAATATTCTAATATTGAAGCGAGTTATGGTATATTAATTGAGAGGAATTGGTCATCATTTCAACCCCTTCGAATTATTTATTTTCAGAAACCATTAACTTATGCATGTCATATAGGAGGAAATCACTAACCACTTGTACGTCAAGTTGAAGAATTAATTATATATATATATATATATATATATATATATATATATATATATATAGATATATATTTTACAAAAAATGAAAATTTATATATGACAAAGGCACGACCAAGGTCATATAATACAAAAGAGGGTGTTGGTAGAGGTTATCAGCAACAAAGTTTCCACAAAAAAACTAACAAAAATGAGTCTAGCATTGAGCCTACTTCACTGATATCTTAGTTTTTCAATTCTATTTTAGAACTATCTTTCTGAAAGATTTATTTATGCCATTTCTACAAAATTGTGGAGTGCCTCACTGGGCTTCTTAAGCTTGGTCTTCCTTTGGTGGGGGCTTGAGCGCTACGTTCAAATCGATTAGTTTTGGGTCTGCCTTGATTATTGTTTCCTCATTCTAACTTTATGTCAAAGAGTTGGATGGCCTGGCATCCAGTTGTTCTTCCATGCTCTCCCCTTGGCGTCTGAGGAATTCGACTTCATCTTGTAACTGGTTTATTAAGGTGCGATGTTGAGCTAGTGTGTCCAGAGTGAAGGTGAGTGTGGAGTTATGAGAATCCCGGAGGAGTGCCATTTGCTAGGTGGTGGAGAAGTTATATTCCACCAATTCATCCTTCGGTCATTCACAAGCTGGGCGTTGGGCCATTTTTGCAGCAAGACTAACTATGATTACCCCACTCCAATTGTTGGTGTTTCCTTTGGCTCAGTCATGGTTGGCACTAGATCTAATGTTGTTGTCTGTAGTTTTTCCTCAGTTGTGGTTGTCTCTGGTGTTGTCTCTATCTATGCTTCCTCTTTCTTCACTATTGTTGGAGCTTCCTCGAACAGTGATGTGTCTGACACTATTGTTGTTGACCAAGCTACCTCTGATGTTTCCCCTAACACAGTCTATGATATTGCACTTCTCGGTGATGTTCCCTGTGAGGCCTTTGCTCACAAATTTATCATTAGTTATCCCTATGAAATTCCAAACGGTCGCAGTCCATTGTGGTTGGCTGTAACAATGAATCATGAGTTGGCCTTCCAATTTACCTATTCTGGATATGTGTTGGGTGCATGTATTTCGTGCAAACTCAGAAATTGAGTGATGTTCAAGCGTTGACACAGTCTATACTTCCAGCATTTGCTTGCGCTGAATCATGGTTGATTTCCTTTCCAAATCCTTCACCTCAAGTGGAGTTAAGGGATACGTGATGTTGCAGTCTACAGAACGGGAGAGTATTGACGGGTATGATGGGTTCCCATGAAGGAGGAGCACCTTGAGATCCATTATATCCATTCTTTTTTTCTACTATGTGCAGGTTCCCATGGGCCAGAGGTTGCGTGGCTACAAGTTCTCCCCGAGCTTGACTCTCGGCTTACCTCTCTCTACATTCAGCTGAAGCGTCGCATGGATATTGGTGCCAATGGAATGATGATGGGAGATGGCTGGGGCATTATGGGGGGGGATAAGAAAAGGTTCATGCCCAACACCTTCATATGGCCTGGGGCCATTCTAAATGCTAAGTTTTCCTATTCATCCGCTTTCATATTATTTTCACGTGGGACATGGTAGAAAGAGGAGTGGATTGTGGATAGGATTGCTCTGGTCCTATCGATGATTATTTTCAAATTTGAATTATTTGGGTCCGTTCCTAAAAAAAAATGTCGGATTATATTTTTTGAATCCCCTATTACAATTATGTGGCTAAGTTGTCGATCTTGAGCTATAAGTGGTCCTTGATACATCACATAAGCCTTCGCCATGTTGTTGGAAGTTATGCCAAAGTTCCAGGAATAGCATAGCATTCTTTTTCCTTTAGGGTTGTACAATACCCCTCCTGCACCTACCTCCCTTGGGTTTCCTTTTGATGCACCATTGAAACAAAGAACATGACTATCTTGAGAATTTAGCCATTTTTTGAAGTCTTGGAGGGAATATTGAAGCTGCCAGCATGATTTTTTTGGAAAAATTAGGGGGGGGTAGTGGGTAAGTTTATTTTCGCCAACCATTTTTCTTCTTTTGTTGTCTAAGGGCCACCTACTTGGGCTTTTATATTTCTGGATGAGAGGAACTCACCCAGTTGGCCAATCGCATGGGTTGCGACTAAGGGGGGGGGACTACCTTCTCCTTAAAGATTATGTTATTCCTTGCCAGCCAGATTTGCCAGAACACATACTAATAAAATATATTACAAGTTGATGGCATGAAGATTTATTTCCTAGTAAAAATAAGAATAAGAGTATGTGGATCAAAAGCACATAAAGAACCACAAGTCAAAGGAGGTCTAGAAGGCATGACACTAAAGTCGTTAAATGTTAGTATTAGAACGAGGGAGGATTATATGACAATTACTCAAGAGCATGTGAATAATGCCCTATGAACCATCTCCATCTCACAATTATCATGTATGTGTGATTATTCAAAATTCACACATCTAAAAGTATGTTAACGCACACACACAATTTAGAAAATAAGTTTTAAACTATGATAAAATTTCAACAATATACCATAGTAGTGAAATAGGTTATAACATGACATAGATAAAAAAAAAAAAGAGTAATACATTAGTATAGCAAATGTCCCTCTTTGATAGGTAACTTTGATAAAATTTAGTGATAAAAAATATTGATTTTGATAATTAAATTATTTTGCAAATTTGACATTATAGATTATTCTCCACTCCCATTTTCATTGGACCAACTCTATAGTGTCATTTCAACGATAAAAACTCTTAATTCCAATAATCCATCAAAAATTGTATTGAATCTGTAAATAAAAAAACAAAAAAAATAAGATTCATAAACTACATAAATAACTCACCACAAATCCAAACAAATAACAAAACATAATTTCAAATCTCAATTTCATATTAATATAATATAAATATCTATTTTAACATTAAAATAAAAACCTTACACTTTTTATACAATATAATCCCATTACCATATATATAGCCACCGTATATGTAAGTACCCACTATATCCAAATTAAAGGGACCAAAACATACCAAACATTTCAAGAGACATGAGACAAATGGAATATATACAGACATAAAGTATCATAACGAGCTTTAGACTATAGTACCTTTAAAGTGACATTAATCTTATGCTCATTCTTTGCTCTCGTTGATCTTTTGAATGAGCATAATTGCAGCAGCAATAACATATGCATACATTGTATTTGGAATCTTCTACACTACCTTCCGTGCTCTAGGTACCCCTTATGTGGCCCTTTTTGTCATCGATGCAATGAGAGGGGTTGCTCCCACATCGAGTAATTGTTTTTTGGGTTGTTTCCCATCATTATATTGGTCGTAAACTTCTTTATGAAGTGTGAAAACTCCTCTCAATAAAGTTGTCCATCCAAAGTTTAGATCAAAAGCCTCCACCTCATATAAAAAAAAATTAACATTAAAAATCATTTTACAACTTGTGTAGATTCACTGCATTAAGATAAGGATTAAATTTAAATTCTTGACGAATTCATATTATAATAATAATAATAATCTATTTTTAAGGTCATGGCTAAGTCACACCAAATTGGTGTATGAGACCCCTTTGTTTGTGGGACAAGGGATCCCCATCGCCCAGTGATTTGACTGGTAAAGTCTACAGAGGTATACATACCCTACCCCCTCTGGATTTGAACTTATGACTTCTTAGGAGGAAACACATGTTCTTAACCATTAGGCCCACTCAGATTGTATATTAACATGAAAGAAAAACATAAATGCATAAGGCATAAATCCCTCGTCAAACAAACCTTTGTAAAATGTGATAATTGGCAGCAATAAATAAAAGGACTTAAGAAGTTATGGGTTCTCATAAGATTAGGTGTATTTGAATCATTGCAATCACATATATCAATCACTTCAAGATTTCATAGCACTTAAACTTGTAGAAAACAAATAAAATAAAAAATTACCAAATTTTTATGGTTGACAAATATTTTTTTTTAATGCTTCTCAATTTCCAGTCTTTTTTAATGCTTTTTCAA
>JASDQU010100627.1:503303-581069 GCA_032191745.1 Picea mariana | reverse complement strand
TAATTACCCACATCCTGTAGTTCCCTACATGTTTGTTTAGTTTTGATATATATTTAATTAATTACCTGCATCGTACAGTTCTCTGTATCGTACAGTTCCCTGCCCGTATCCTACAGATTCAAACTGAGTGGAAGCACCACCTGCAGATATAGTGGAGGTGATTTTCATGCCAAGCAAATATACCTTATTAAAGTTTAACTAATGAAAGCAACACTCCCTCATCCCTAAATCAAAATGCAAGGTACTAAATGTAATATAATATGAAAAAACATGAATATTTAGTAGATATTAGTGAAACAACAAAATATTGAGAAGAACAACACCAAAAATGATACCTTTATTCAAGAAAGCAATGTTCACTTTCCACTTCGAGGGGGGAAATTCCAGTAGACCAGAGCTCTATTACAATAATTCTCAAGACAAAACTTCTCATGTCTCCTACTCTTATTTATACTAATTCTATCTTCTAAAGAACCTTCTAGCGGAAGACATTTCTAGAAGTGGAAGCTTCTATTAGGTCTTCTAACATTGGCGTGTTCCCATTTATTAAATAGGCCTTATAAACTAATGTTGTCCTTTATTACATCAAAAATATATTATTATACCCATGTGAGGGTTTAGGGAGGTTAGATCCCTAACATGCCATCCCCCTTGAAAAACAACCTCATCCTCAAGGCTTGAGATGAGGAAATTGTTGCAGAATGGTGGCAAGCTCCCAGGTGGCATCTTCTTGAGTTGTATCCTTCCACTACACTAACACTTCCTTGATGGTGTGTTGACACAGAAAACGCCCTCACTGGTCCAAGACTGCTTGGGGTTTCAACCAAATGGAACCCTCTTCATCCAACTCAGGGAGACTAGTTTGAGTTTGGAACTTAGTGCCAATCACCTTCTTTAAGCATGAGACAAGAAAAATAGGATGGAACTTAGAATCACTGGGCAGAGCTAACTAGTAGGCGACTGACCCTACATGCTTGAGAATTGTATAAGGACCATAAAATTTGGGAGCAAGATTATGACATTGGTCAGCTTTGAGTGAAGTCTTCTTATAATGTCGCAGACAAAGAAACACATGGTCCCCTTCAGGAAATTGACTTTCATAACGACCTTGATCGGCTTGTTGATTCATGCGATTTTGAGCCATCACCAATTTTTCTTTGAGGGTACGGAGAATGGCCTCGCGTATTGTAAGATTTTTGTCAACCTCCTGAACCTTTGAAACACCTAGAATGTATGAGAGAACCGACAATGGTTTTTGTCCATATACTACTTCAAAAGGAGTCATGTGAGTAGATGTATGGTAAGATTTGTTGTACCACCATTCAGCTAGTGGTAACCATTGATCCCACTGATGTTGTTGGTCAGATGAAAAACACCTCAAATATGTTTCCAAACACTTTTTGACAATTTCAGTTTGACCATCAATCTAGGGATGATAAGCGATGTTAAGATGCAATTGGGTGCCCTGTAGCTTGAACAATTCTTGCCAAAAAATGTTGGTGAATGTAGGATCCATGTCAGAGACAATAGAATGAGGCATGCCATGAAGTTTGAAGATAGTATCCATGAAAACCTGAGCTACTGTGCATGCAATGAAAGGATGTTGAAGAGCTTAGAAATGAGTATATTTGGAAAGACGATCAACCACCACCATGATGACTGACTTATTGTTGGATTTAGGTAGGCCCACAATGAAATCCATAGAAATATCCCACCAAATAGAAGGAGGAATTGGAAAGGGTTGTAGTGTATCTGGTGCTTTGATTGTTTCTCCCTTGTTGCATTGACAGACATCACATTCAACCACAAAAGTGTGGACGTCATGTTTCATACCATCCCAGAAAAAAGAACGTTTGACCCTTTCATAGGTTTTGGTAAACTCTGAATGCCCAGTTGTGGGTGAAGCATGAAGCTCAAACAACACCATGGATTTAAGTTGTGACTATTTTCTTAAATATAGATGGCCTTTGTAGCAAAGCCCATTATTGTGCCAAGAGTACACTGGAGAAGTTGGATAATGTTCTTGTAATTATTGGATCAGGTGAGAGATTTTGGAGTCTTGCAGCTATTCCTGGGGAGCATCTTGGACCCAATCTGGTACAATGAAGGACGGGGAAAAGAGGGACCCTTCTTCATATTTTTGGGAAAGAGCATCAGCGACCACATTTTATTTTCCCTTCTTGTAAATTATCTCATAATCATACCCAAATATCTTGGTCACCCATTTATGTTTCTTCGAGGAGGAAAATCTTTGTTCCGGAAAATACTTGAGGCTCTAGTGATCAATTTTAATATGGAAGTGTTTCCCCAATAGATAAGGAATCTAGAGATCAATGACATGCAAAATAGCCAACATTTCCTTTTCATAGATTTATTGGCCCAAATGTTTTTATGAAAGTTGTTTGTTAGTGAAGGCCAAAGGCTGACGATCTTGCATGAGGACTGCCACAATTCATTTTCCTGATGCATCACATTCCTAGACAAAAGTCTTGGTGAAATCTGGGAGTGCCAGGATAGGCATCGTGCACATATCCTCTTACAAGGTATGGAAGGAGTGATCATATGTTGGAGTCCAAGTGAAGGAATTCTTTTTAAGGAGAGAAATGGGAGGTGTTGCAATATTTCCATAATTCTTAACAAACTTGTGATAATAACCTAATAAACCTAGAAAGCCATGCAAGCTCTAAAGAGTTTTAGGGCAAGGCCAGTCCTGCATAGCTTCAATTGTTTTAGGATCCACCCTTACACCATCGTTGCCAACAATATGACCCAAGTACTGCACTTCTGAGGCTCCAAAGGCACATTTAGATTGTTTGAGGAAAATTCAGTGCTGAGAGAGTAGATGAAGAACTTGATCCACATGAGCGAGATGGGATGTCCCAGTTTTACTATAGATGAGAATATCATCAAACAAAACTAAGACAAAATGATGGATAAAAGGATGGAAGATGTGATTCATGAGACTTTGGAAAGTGGAAGGGGTATTACACAGGGCAAAGGGCATGACCAAGAAATCATAGTGACCCTCATGAGTTCTAAAGGAAGTCTTGGGAATGTCTTCTTCTTTTATACAGATCTAGTGGTATCCAAAATGAATCTTAAGTTTAGTAAAGTACTGAGCACCACTCAATTCATCCAAGAGATCATCAATGAAAAGAATGGGAAACTTGACTTTGATGGTGAGTTTATTGAGGGCATGAAAGTCTGGACACATGTGCCAAGTACCTTCTTTCTTGAGTACCGTGACCAAAAGAGAAGAATAGGAGATGGTACTAGGATGAATAACACCTGCTTTGAACAATTCTTGAATGATTTTCTCAATTTCATTCTTCTAGGAAAAGGGATGACAGTAAGGGAGAACATTGGGAGGAAGATTGTCGGGGACAAGAAGAATGACATGATCATGATTACCATGGGAAGGGGGGAGTCCCTAGGGAGTGGAAAAAATATCTTGGTGTTTGAATATGATATATTGGAGACAAGAATGCATGGAGGGTTTCTCAACTGCTTGAATGGAATGGAGTTGGGAAATAATACCCGAATGACCTTTTTTAAGAAGATTTTCCATTCGATGGGAACTGATGATATCATGGGAACTTGTTGTGATTCCTTGGAAATGATATCGTTGTCCCTCCTATTGGAATTGCACGATTAATTCCTTAAAATTCATGAGAATGGGGCCCAGAGTGCGTAACCATTCATCACCTAGCACAATGTCACAACCATCCATGTCGATAGCAAACATATGGGGTTTCAGGTGATACTGACCAATTTGGAGCCGCACATTTTCACAACGTCCTCCACATTTCATGGACCCACCATTGGCAATCATGATTTCAAAATTATTGATGGCACAGATATAACAATTGACTTCTTAGGAAATGTGGCAATCAATAAAATTATGGGTGCTACCACTATCAACAAGGATGATGAATTTCGAATTCTTAATGTAACCAATTAAATTGAGGGTGTGGGAAGCAGAGAATCCAGTGAGGGCATTTAGTAAAATCACCAGTTCAACTTCTAGTGGTTCAGAGGGTGGATTCAGATCAACGGGGAGTGGTATCTTCGTCAGAGGGGGAACAACTGCCTCCTCTTCAGAAACATCCTCATTCATGGCCATAAAATTCTTATATTCCTTACACTTGTGCCCTAGAAAATATTTTTCATCACAATTAAAGTAAAGACCCTTGAGCTTGCATTCAACCATTTTTGTGCAAGTTAATTTATGGATCTTGACGAGGTTTGCACGAGGGGTAGGAGTGGTGGGTTTAGGGTGAGGAAGAAAAGATATTTTTCTAGGCTAGGAGGAGACAAACTGTTGGGATTCCTTCGGTCATTGAGTAGCTTCCAACCAAGTTTGGGGGTGAGCCATGAGAACATGGGAATGAATTTCATCATTCAGACCACTAATAAAGCATTCCCAGGAGAAGGAATATAACATGCCCTCCGCTCTAAAATCCAATTTCTCAAAGGTTGCAATAAATTCTTCCATTGTCCTAGACTGATTCAACTTGGTCAATCGACCTAAATGATGGGTGTTGGAGTCAAAGAGATCATAAATCTCTACAACAAACTATGTCCAAGCCACATACCCTTGGTGTGCCTTTCTACACCATTGCCAGTGTTCTAGATCCAAATTCAAGATACTATAATGAATCTTGGCTAAATCATCAATAATGCCATGCAAAAAGAAACAATGTTCCATTTGAGTGACCCAGCCTATGGGATTCGAACCATCAAATTTGTTCACCTCAATTATGGGAATTAGAAGGTATCGAGGAAGTTAGGTGGAATGAGGACCTTGGTAATGGGAAGAGTCATTGTCTTCTTGATAGGAAGGTTGTTCATAAGAGGTAGGTTTCAGGGAGTTGCTCATCAATTGGTCAAGTATTTCTTTGATGTCTTTGATGTGGGCACATTAGTCCCATAGGGTCTAAAGAGAGGAATTGAGCCTGCCAAGGTTGGTATTACTAGTCTTCATGTCCTCCTTATTCTGGAGAATGTCGACTATCAAGGTATTGACTTCTTGGGCGCATGTGGTGGCCATTTTGGCAAAGGAAAAAATAGGTAGACAAGTCTGCACTAAAAATGTTATAGGTGAGGGGCATCACGGTAGGCGGGGAAAAGAGAGGAATCCAAAGGGATATGTGGAAAATAAGGGTGTCGGGAAGGGTGGGTGGGACCACATAGAAAAATGGTAACATGTGATAGATATCAAGGAAAAAAGGGTAATTCAATGGGATAGGGCCCAAATAAGGGTGTCGAGAAAGGGGGTTGGGTCCACGAAAAACAATTGTCTTAAATATGATAGGTACCATGGGAATCAGGGAAAAGAGGGGAATCCAATGGGATAGGTCCCAAATAAGGGTTTTGGCGGGACCACTGTACATTTTTTTTACTCCTACGAAGTTATAATTCGATCTAAATAATATTGCGGTGACGAAATGCCTAGATTCTTAACAGCAAGAAATGTGTAGTAATTTCGAAACCCAAATGCAGGAGGCAAGGTTACACGACAATAGATCTTGTATGTTCCTTTTCTGGGTTTTTTTCGTCCCAAGGGTTATGATGTTTGATGGTTTTTATAGACACAGGTTTTCCCTGTGCTATGACTCTTTGATATATGTGCAGGGTCGAACAGTAGTACTCGACCCAATATCTCATAGCACTAACTAAGGAGGCTATACCATACCCTTAGTTGTACTAATCGATTACCCAAGTAATAGAGAGTATCTTCTCGATTTTTTTTCTCGATGGCACTATAGTAGTCAGGGGGTTAATCAGTTTATCTCTGGAGGGCTTTAGGAGATCTAGGCCAATCCTTGTACAGGTGATGTCTGATGCACTACCACACGAAGGGGTACCAACGGGGGTTACAAGGGTGGCCAATAATGTGTTCTTAAGAACCACTTGTAGTTCCTACATGTATGCTTCCCCGACCACGGATTTATGGGTGGAGCAACATATCTCTATAGTTTTAAGATGTTGGAACATGTCTCTACCCTGGAAAAAAAATAGCCCACAATTCCTACCAAGGAAAGTGATCTAATACCACTTGTAAGGTACCAGATGTAATATAATATGAAAAAAAAAGAATATTCAGCAGATATCAATGGAACACAAAAATATTGAGAAGACCAACACAAAAAATGATACCTTTATTCGAGAAAACAATGTTCACTTGCCTCTTTGAGGGGACAACCTCCAGTAGAGCAGAGCTCTATTACAATAATTCTCGAGACAAAACTTCTCATGCCTCCTACTCTTATTTATACTAATTCTATCTTCTAAAGAACCTTCTAGAGGAAGATATTTCTAGAAGCGGAAGCTTCTATTAGGTCTTCTTACATTGACTTGTTCCCATTTATTAAATAATCCTTATAAACTAATGTCGGCCTTTATTACATCGAAAATATATTATTATTCCTATGTGAGGAGTTAGGGAGGTTAATTCCCTAACACAAAACCCTTGAGTAATAGCTAAGGAAACATAATTGTTTTAAGTATTTGGCCATAATGGTTGTTGTTGCTTCTGCAAATAGAACAAAGAAAGTCTAATTCGCCAAGGGTAAGGCCCAAAAGCTTTATGAATTGTTGAATAGTTTCATGTTCATTATTGTTAGATGTGAGGTTCAGTGGGAAGGGTTTAAAAATTTAATGATTGGTGATGTCCCAAGGGGATCCCCATGCTCTTAGGAGTTGATACTTTTGGACATATATTAGCTTGCAATTCTAGTGGTAGACTGCATCAATTTTTGCATACATTTTAGAACCAAATTCAGAAAGTTATGGTTATAGAAAATTGGCTTGATTTTGTGGTTTGTATGGGGAATTTGTCAATTTGGGTTGTTGCAAGGTATAATATGATTGTAAATAATGGGTGGCGCAATGAAAATGAAAAACCATGTGCAGTAATGTACATTTGAGACTTCCATCCTCTATAGGGGTATGTTTGTAATCACTCTCTTCTATGTCTTTATGGAATGGAGTTTGTACTAAGTTCAAACAGAAAATTGAATACCATGTCAGACGTCTGTTATTCAACATTAAAAAATTTATATTTGTGTGCAATATCGGTCCTCTCATGTTCCGTTATTCGAGTATTATCCCAACCTTATATGTAGATACCACATTTTTTTGATAAAAAAAAACAACTTTTAACTATATAATTCTCTCTAAAGAAGAGTGTCCAGTACAACAACGAAGATTTATTTCTTCTCATAATCAGCTCAATAGTTTCATACCCTACCCTGAGTAGAAGTACTCCATTGCATATATTCAAGCTTCTTATGGCTACCATTTTATGTAGCTACCAAATTATGTTCCATAATTTTTAGGAATTTACATTATACATTCTAAGCTAATGTCATTAGCCATAATAAAATGGAAGATACATTTCCAAATTTGTTTGTTGTATTTCGATCGGCTTAACGTTCATATACATTAGTTCATGCCTTATCATCCGCTCGCCACATAAATTGTAACATCCCCAGTTTTAATCCCTGTCAATTAGAATATAATTGCATAAATGCGATTTAGGCTACTGAGTTGATGTGTTATGGAAAATAGCCTGTATTGGTTTACTATGGATGGGGGGGGGAATGGTATATTATGTGCATTGAAATAATTAGTCAAAATAGTAATAGTTGGTTGTGATACGAGAAGGATGAAGAATGATGGGGGGCTATGATTCCACAAGATATAGGGGTTCAAGGGGGATTTATTCATGGGTATTAATCCAACCCACATTGTAATACCCCTAATATGAAACCCAGTTGTAAATGAAAATGTAAATGTAAATTTAGGTTGGTGAGTCATTGGAACCAAGTGTTGGTTTAGTTTGTGCACACCTGAGTAGTGCGTGAGGATTGTTTTCCAAAGAAAGAGTGTGCACATTCCATAGTGTTTTGCATACCTGAGTAAGTGCACGTGGATTGTGCATCAAGGGAAGGGTGTGCACATTCCATAGTGTGCGCGCACCTAAGTAAGTGTGTGAGGATTACCTTGAGGTGCGTAGCGGACCGAGTTATGTGTGTGTGTGTGTGTGTGTGTCTGTGTGTGCGTGTGTGTGTTTGTGTGTGTGTGTGTGAGGTCGGAGAACTTGTGTGTGGTTATTGGGTTAGTGAGTCGGGATGCAAAAAGGTTAGTGCACATATCCCTATAAAATGTAATCACACTCAAATTATTAATCAAATCACATCGTTGTGTGTAGAACAATCAGACGAATAGAGACAAGGGATAAACTCCACCAAAAAGGGAAAAGAGGGGGGCTTAAGTCCAAAGGAATATTTTATTAATATTTCTAAAAAGTATAATTTATGGATATTTATTTATCCTAAGTTTCTGAGGGATGGGAACAAGTCACCAAGTGGCTAAATCTAATTCTCAAGGTGAGAAGTGTCCAGTTATGACCATGCAAATCCTAAGTTCCTGAGGGATGGGAACGAGTCACCAAGTGGCTAAAGCTAATTCTCAAGGTGACAAGTGTCTAGTTATGATCATGCAAATATATGGTTGAACCTTAGTGTCTTTTGGGGGAGATCACTCACTTTTTCAAGAGGGGTCGAACCATCTGAACGAGGAAAACAACCATTACCTTATCTGCATAGAAAATCCTGGAAAGGATTTTCCATCTAGTAAACAGAGACCTTGATATTGAAGAGGTGGGTTTTCAATCCCGTGAGAATTCTCTCCACGTGAGAGATTTTTTGTCGAAGAGGCGGGTTGTCAAGCCCGTGAGCATTCTCTCTAGGTGAGAGATTTTCTAGGAATTGTTCCCTAGTGCGTCAAGCATTAGTTATAGGGATTTGAGGCTTATTTTATGTCCTATTTTCAAAGCCTTAGAAGGGAAGTGGGGCAGCCAAGGGAATGTTGAGAAGAGAAGGGGCACACTTCCTGGGGTGGGACAAACATGTGGGAAATGAGAAACTGTAGGCTAGTTGCAGTAGTTGAGCACCTTGGACTGAGAAATTTTGTTGATTATCAGAACTTAGCCTGGAATTAGGAATCCTTTTTCCCTGGTAAAGTTTATGTTAAATTAAATATTAGTTTATAATGGTCAATTAGAAATTAGACTTAGGCATTAATAAAGTCAAAGTGACTTTAGGTTAATTTATTTTCTTTTAGGTCAGATATTTGCTTTCAGGTTATACTTTCACTTTATCCCACATTCATAAAGTGGTTTGACTCTAATTGATTGTAAACTATATAAGAAAGATATTTGTTCTCTTATTTCATTGATTGAATAAAGACAAATAACCTTATTCAAGTTATCTTGGTTTCTGTGTGTGCTCGATTTTCATTACATGGTATCAGCGCAAGGTTAGGGCCACGAAGTCTGGGAGCGCGTGAAGACCTAGGGACTGCTGCTGGCATTGACGGATCGAAGGATCGCCAGCGTAGCACACTCAAGGAGCCAAAAGGGTTTCGGATTAGCCGGAGTCGGGTTCATTTGATTTTTCAGTTTTAAAAGCCAGATTGTAGGTATTTTACCATTATTTATCTGCTAAGTTCAGTATTTTACGATAATCTATGGCTACATTGACCAACATCATGTTGGAAGGCAACCAAAAGTTCTCTGGGAAGAACTATAATACATGGAAACAATGCATGTTGGCCATTTTTGCGTATCGGTGCCTGTCAGATGTTGTTCTGGGCACAAGTCCTCGTCCCACGGTTGCAGGTAAAGACCAAGACAAGTTTGAAGGCCAAGACAGAGAGGTCGTGATGCTGATCAAATTGTTTGTGACAGATGAGATGCTACCTGAGGTTAATAATGGGAAGACTGCTGCAGCGATCTGGAAACAGTTGAAAGAGACCCATGAGATTTCATATAAGTGTTGAGCGCTCTTTTTAAAGAATATGTTGTTCTCGATCAAGATGAGTGAGGATGCCTCTCTCCAAGAGAACTTGCTCAAGATCAAGGACATCCGGGAGTATTTGGAGGCCATTGGTCGGAAGATGGCAGAGGAGGACATGGTGGTGATCACGTTGAAGAGCTTGTCAGGGTCCTACAAGCACTTCATTGAGATCCTGAACATCAAAGCTACAGACATTGACTTGAAGTTTGGAGAGATATCCAATAAGCTCTTACAGCAGGACAAGTGGAAGAAGCAGTTTGGGAGCAGCAGTGAGACAGAGGGTTCAGAGCAGGCCTTTGCAACCAAAGCTAAAGGCAAAGGAAAATGGACAAGGAAACCTGGTCCAGGCAATGATGAGGATGCCACCAAAATCCTGAAGACCATCACTTGTCATTACTGTGGCAAGACTGGCCATATGAAGAAGCATTGCAAAAAGCGATTGGCAGATCAGAAGCACAACCATGGAGGGTCTCAACAGAAGGCCCATGTCGTAGAGCACACGGAGGAGAAGGAGGCAACCTTCTATGCCTTTATGGCCTGTACACAAGTAGATCAATCCAATTCATATGCTTGGTTTGTTGATTCAGGCGCATCTAGGCACTTCACCAATCGAAAAGATTGGTTCACAGAGTTTACACCTAGTCCATCCAAAGACTCGGTGATCTTTGGTGGAGGCGAGGAGTCTAATACAGTTGGCAAGGGGAATGTTCAGATTTCCTTCAGAGGAAAGATTCTTATGTTTCTCAATGTCCACTATGTGCTAGGTATGGAGCTTAATCTTCTCTCAGTTAGCCATATTATAAGCCAGTCTCCTCACTTGGATGTCAACTTTAGCAATCACAAGTGCTATATCTTTGACAATAATACCAAGAAGATCGTTGCTCTTGGTGTGGAGGACCATGGTCTGTTCAAATTGGTGGATATTAGGCAGGGCAGAGAGCATGCATTGGCAGCGAAGAGTGCATCAAACATCTGCACACTATGGCATCAGAGGTATGGGAACCTCAATTTTAACTACCTCTCTCAGTTGGCATGAGAGAAACTAGTAGATGGACTTCCAAACATTCAGCAGAAGATTCAGGGAGTTTTTGGAGCCTACCAGGTAGGGAAGCAACATCGAGTGCCATTTGATGAAGGACAAGCTTGGAGAGTGAAGAGGGTCCTTCAGTTGGTTCATGCAGACGTATGTGGACCAATGAACATGACATCAATCATCGGTTCCAAGTATTTCCTTCTATTTGTTGATGATTTCAGTAGGAAAATGTGGGTGTATTTTTTGAAGAGTCTAACGTGTTTAAAGAATTTCAAAACTTTAAAGCATTAGTCGAGAATGAGTCAGTTTGTCATATTACCTCTCTTAGATCTGATAATGGTGGAGAATTCTGCTCCAAAGAATTCAATAATTTTTGTGCTAAACATGGGATCAAGAGACAATACACCACACCCTATACTCCACAACAGAATGGGGTGGTTGAAAGGCGAAACTACACTATCACAGAGATGTCTAGATGTATGTTGCAGAATAGGTGTGTTCCTAACAGGTTTTGGGCAGAGGTAGTATTCATAGCAGTGTACTTGCTGAATAGATCTCCCACAATGGCGGTAAAGAAGAAGACTCCAGAGGAAGCATGGTCTGGAAGAAAGCCCAAAGTAATTCACTTGAAGGTCTTTGGTTCTACTTCTTACACTTGGATTCCAGCTACGAAACGAACCAAGTTAGATCTGAAGAGTAAGAAGATGATGCTTACAAGGTACAACAACACCCATAAATCTTACAGATTAGTTGATGTTGACACTGATAAGGTGAGCTTTAGCAGAGATGTTGTTGTTGATGAGGAGGTTGGACCCTTCCATACTCCTCCCGCATTCAGAGTTACTGAGCAGCTAGAAGTCATTGAAGATTCAGGTGTCAAGCTTCCAATAGCTCCACCTGAAGGGGGGAAAGATTCTGAGCATGATGATGAGGAGTCAGAATAGGATGAGTCTCCTAGGTCAGTCAGATCAATACATTTTGAAGCAGGAAGCCCAAGTCATGGTGGCAATACTGACTTGGCAGCCATGGATTCCAAAAGACCCAAGTGGTGGCACAACACCAATGGAGATGTGCGGATAGGAGATATGATCGAGGGAAGATCATCACGAGGTAAGAGTAAACAACAGACTGACACAGTAAAATTTGCTCTTATGGCCAATATTCAGGAGATCTATGAGCCTCAGGTATTCAAGGAAGAAAAAGGAAGACCTAAATGGGAAAAGGCCATGGAGGCCGAACATGAAAGTTTGATGAAAAATCAAACTTGGGATCTC
Organism: Picea mariana; assembly: GCA_032191745.1. NCBI lineage: Eukaryota > Viridiplantae > Streptophyta > Pinopsida > Pinales > Pinaceae > Picea > Picea mariana. The sequence continues at coordinate 568,899 of JASDQU010100627.1, read as the reverse complement.
ACATCTCTTCCATCAAGGAAGAAACCCATTGGTTGCAAATGGGTGTACAAGGTTAAGTACAAGGAAGATGGTACACTTGACAAGTACAAAGCATGGTTAGTTGTGAAAGGATTCTCTCAGCGAGAAGGCATTGACTATGAGGAGACTTTTGCTCCTACAGCGAAGGTGAGCACTATTCATCTTGTTCTAGCCATGGCAGCACAACAAGGATGGAAGGTCCACCAGATGGACGTGAAAAGTGCCTTCCTCAATGGAGATTTGAAGGAAGTGGTATACATGTGCCAACCAGAGGGGTTTCAAGTTGCAAGGAAGGAGCATCTAGTTTGTAGACTAAAGAAGGCTCTATATGGTCTGAAACAGGCACTGAGGGCATGGTACATCAAGATTAACAGGTATTTGGTTTAGCAAGGGTTCCAGCGGAGTCCTTCAGATTCCAACTTATATGTCAAAAGAGTTTGTAATGAGATCATTCTTTTGGTTGTTTATGTGGATGATATCATTATTACAGGTAGTGAGGAAGATGCAATTACATGGATCAAATCCAACATGAGCAGAGCATTTGACATGATAGATCTAGTCCTCCTACATTATTGTCTGGGTGTATAAGTTTGGCAAACAGGGAGCAGCATTTTTGTCTCACAAGAAAAGTATGTCAGGAGTTTGTTGGATAAGTTCAGGATGGAGGATTGCAAAATCTCCTCTACACGTATGGAGAAAGGGCTGAAACTTTCAGCCAAGACTGACTCAAAGGCAGTCAGTGAGTCACTATACATACAACTAGTGGGCAGCTTGATATATCTTACAGCCACTAGACCTGATCTGAGTTTCGTTGTGAGCTTCATTTCCAGATTTATGACAACACCGAAAGTAGAGCACTGGACAGCAGTGAAGCGAGTGTTGAGATATGTGAAACGGACACTTGACTTTGGTATTTTGTGCAGTAGGAGCAAAGACTCAAGGTTGTGTGGGTATACAGATTCAAATTGGGAAAGTTCTGTTGATGAGAGAAAATCCACTTCTGGATATGTCTTTAGCCTTGGCACGGGTGCAGTCACATGGACCAGCAAGAAACAACATGCAGTCGCCCTTTCATCGATAGAAGCAGAGTATCAAGGAGCATTGAAAGGTGCATGTGAGGCAGTTTGGCTCAGGAGGATGTTATCAGATATGCAGATGCAGCAGAGAGAGCCTACACCCTTGTTCTATGACAATCAAGGGGTAATGAAACTTGCCAAGAATCCAGTCTTCCACAAGCATACCAAACATGTTGATACACACTGTCACTTCATCAGATAGCTTGTAGAAGATGGAACTATTGAGCTGCAGTATTGTCCTACAGAGGATCAAACTGCAGACATTTTCACCAAGTCTTTGGGTCTCGAAAAGCATGTAAAATTTTGAAAGAAACTTGGTGTAGTGAGTAGATTGACCATTAATGGAGGGTGTTAAATTAAATATTAGTTTATAATGGTCAATTAGAAATTATACTTAGGCATTAATATAGTCAAAGTGACTTTAGGTTAATTTATTTGCTTTTAGATCAGATATTTTCTTTTAGGTTATATTTTCACTTTATCCCACATTCATAAAGTGGTTTGACTCTACTTGATTGTAACCTATATAAGAAAGTTATTTTCTCTCTTATTTCATTGATTGAATAAAGACAGATAACCTTATTCAAGTTATCTTGGTTTCTGTGTGTGCTCGATTTCCGTTATAGTTTAAGCCCCATCTCAAGGGTGACCTGTTGCTGAAAGTATATGAGCAACAAATTCTATGGATAGGAGGAATGTTTGAGCTCTGCGTGTAGTTGGTGACTCTTTATAAAAATATAAGTGTCCTTTATGTGCTTGTCTAATTTATTGTGTGCTTAATTAGTTGTTTCTGATATGGGTTTATTTCCTATATGACATTGCATATAATTTGTCTTTATTTTTTTATGATGTTGTCGGTACATGTAAGCATAATGTTGTATTCAGTAATTATGTCGCACATGCAAAGTATGACAATTATTGAGTTTTCTTATTAGTTAACTTCGAAATAAGGGTCATGAGTTTCTGAGGCAACACTAGAATTGTCATGCACACAGGGAAATAATCTATGCACACGGGGAAGAAAATCCATGTGCACAAGGAGATTTGAATCTACGTGTGGCACCAGAATGGTTGTGCACATAGTAGTAATCATGTGTTCAAAGTGGTTAAACACGCAGTATACTTGTGTGTTCTCAATGATTGTGCACGCAGTTATATTATGTGTTAATTATGTTGTTGTATCCAATGTCTAAAGAGGAAAATTTGTGTGGTGCAATCTAGCTTGGGATTGTGTGCGTTACCTCATATGATTCTTCACAGATTAATGTTATAGTGTAGAATCTACGCACTAGATTTTTGGAGTGGGATTGCTTAGCAGTAAGTTGGGGCTGTTACAGGTTGGTATCAGAAATGTATTTAGGAAGTTTGCAGTAGTGGAGATGTTACAATCGGGTAACACAACCCATCTAGGAGGTTGGGTACGTTAAGAATGGTATTAGAGCTCTAGTTTCGACATTGAGACTGCTTGGGTCGAGTATCTACTTAAGGGAAAATTCAGATCGGTAAGTTTCCAAATTTGGAATTACAGCGCAACAATGGTGTGCATAAAATAAGAATGCACAAGTGTGCGCACTAAATTTTGACACTATGGGGTGCGGCGCTAGAAATGCACAGAAAAAAATGGTGCATGGATATGCGCATTAAAATTTTTAGGATGCGCAGAGCAAAATGGGTGGTGCATGGGTAATATTGATAAGCGGTGTTTATGTTAAATATTGACACTGTGCATTGCTACATGTTGAATATCAATGCGCGCACATGATTCATAAAGAAGAAAGACATAGTAAAAGGGTATTTGGGTGAATTCCAAATGACCATAATTTATTGCGCAAGACTTAGAATTGTGAAAGAGAGCAGTCAATGGGAAAGTTTTGGATAGAGGAGTCTGATTATTCACCCAGAAATTTTGAATTGGGACATTAAAATCATCCAAGAAATAAGAAGAAAGGACTCTGACAAAATGGTGCAGAGTTTTCATGAAGTTGTTGCATGAATTCGTCTAACAAATCTTATTGCCTGCACATTTTGAAGAATTAACAATGATTAGATCATGACATAATCAGTGTAGAGAGACAAAAACATCGAAGATGCACAAAGAAATTATAGCCATGATGGTGAATTCAGGGGTTTTTATATCGGTATGGGTATTGATAGTACAAAATCCAATGAGCATAAAGAATCCAAGGAGGAGCGCAAAAAATTGGTAGAAACTATAAAGGGACTGCAAAAAGATGTCCAAAGCTACAAAGTTGATAATGAGAGGCTTATGAAATCCGAGTAGAAAGATGAATTCAATATCAAGTTGATGTAAATCTTGGATAAAATAGAGAAGAAACTGGATAAGAAGACAGAGTCAAGCAAGTAAAGGAGTCACGGGTCTCATGGAAAAAGAAGGAAAACAACAAGTGTCGATGGGAATCATCACCACTCACCAAAAAATTCATTTAGGAAAGTGTGAAGTAGCTCAATTCCATCTCTTATCAGAAATCATAAGAGAAGAATTGGGATGGACGAACTACACAGATTAATGAATAAGATCAAGCCTCCTACCTTTGATGGTGAGCACAAGAAGGATGAGGATGCGGATACCTGGTTGTTGGGCATGAGGAAGTACTTTTAGTTGCATAATTACTATGTGCAGGTAGAAGGGAGAATTTCCATCTATAAGCTAAAGGGAAAATCATAAATGTGGTGGAATCAGTTAGTGCAAGTGCAACACATTAATGAGAAGAAGGTTACTTAAAGGGAGTTTAAAAGGTATTTTCAAAAGAAATACTATGACAAGAAAATCAAGGAGTTATTTGAACTCAAGCTTGGGAGTATGACAATATATGAGTATGAAAGAAGATTCTTAAAGTTGTTGAAATATGATGCATTCATCAAGGATGAGAAAGTTAAGATTCATAGGTACCTAAGTGGGCTTCCATCATTTATCAGTGACAAGATACAATATGATGACCCTAATACATTGGCGGAAACCATAAAGTGAGCTAAATGTCTCTATGATCAACAAAGGGGAAGATCGAATTTCCAAAAGGCTTGGGAAGATAAGAAGAAAAGAAAAATGGAATAGAGGAAGAAGGGGGATAAGCCACCATTTTTCAGAAATACTTTTCAAGGACAGCCAACTCCCAAGGAGCCCAGAATGACTGAGACAATGGGGAAAATACGAAGAAAAACACACATTCAATGTTGGGGTCATGAGGAAGACCACATGTATATATATTTCCCTCACAGAGGTGAAAATTTGAGGATTGTTCACAATGTATAGCAAGTTGTGACAGTTAAAGACATGAGAAGAAATGTACCAAGGATCTACGCAGCCCTAGATAACAAGCAAGTTGATTTTCAGTCGCACATGATTGAAATGGAAGGTAATATTAATGACCAACCCATTGCTATTTTAATTTATTCGGGAGATAGTCATAATTATCTAGATCCTAAGATGGTGGAAAGATTCCAATTTCGAAGAAACAAGCTTGGAAAAACTTGGTTGGTGTAGTTAGCTACAGGAGGAAAAAAAAATTAATGAGATAGTTAAGGCATGTCCAATGGATATGAATGGGTTGAGAAAAAAAAAGGTGATTTTAATATCATACCTTTGGGCTCTTATGATTTCCTCATTGGTATGTATTGGTTGGACCAACATCATGTTGTTCTAGACTGTTACAATAAGACATTTACTTGCTTAGATGAGGAAGGAAATTTAAGAGCAATTCAAGTCATTCCATGAGTTGTAACTATCAGAGAAGTTTCATCCTTGTAATTGAAGAAAAGATACAAGAAAGGATGAAAAGTATTTTTAGCGTTGTTGGCCCTTGACCAAGTCTTGGGAGATCCTTGGTCAAGTTTGAACTATTTTGGGACTTCGACAGCCTGTCGAAGGAGGAGTGCAAGACGAAATAGAGATCGTGGGATCTCGGCCCCTTTTTGGGTCCTTTTTGGGATTTGGGATTATGTAACATGTATGGGATGTCGGCCCATGGGCTTACCCATGTTTAGGCCTATTTTGTAAAGTATAAATAGATGTCTAGGCAATGTAAGAAGAAGAGAGTTATGAATGGCTAAGTGCTAGATCTATGTGATTGAAGGATTGCAAGTTCTTTGTGCATACTGTGTGAGACTTGCAGAGCTAAGTGCAAGTCATTGTAAGAGGTTGTGGAAGGTTGTGTGCTTAGATATACTTAGGGAAGGAGGATCTAGCGAGCTGTGCAAATCTCCTTTCCTATGCGAAGTAGGGTTTTGAAGCTATGTGCATGTAATCTATTGACTGAAGATAATAAAGAAGAAGAGTTTGTCGATGTAGCCCCAGAGTGGGGGTGAACCACGTATATGTTGTGTTTCTCTTCTTTGTGCAATGTGTTGATGTGTTTGTGTCTTTACTTGCCAAGTTATTTGATATAGATAGATAGATATGTTTATGCTTTGTGCTAATAATGTGTATGGATGTTAGATATGACTTATATGAATGTTCTAGTGCATGAATCTGTTAGATCTAACCTACTTCTCTATGATAAGTGCTTAGATACATTAGATCTGAATGAATGATGTGATGCCTTGTTTTATCTACGGAGTAGATAGTGGTTAAATATTGATGAATTTTCGGTGCTAAGTGCTTTGTTAAGTATTACAATCACAGATCTGTGTCCCAGCTAAGGTTGCAGACACCTGAGTCTTGCAACCACCCCTGCCTCTACCTCGGGTGAGACTTCATCTGCTTCACAGGTGTTGTCGAAAGGGTTGGTAGTTCTTGGTGCGATGTTGTAGCATTGAACCCTTGGTCTGCCCCTATGCCAACAAATGGTTCGATTGCCGGGACTCGAAGTTGTGATTGCTAGGAACTAAGGAAGAAGAAGCCTTGTGCAAAGATCCTTCCTAAAACTATGAAATCTCCATACGTAGATATGTTTCCCTAGTGCACAGCATTCTACTTGACTTGTGAAGCTCTATGTCAAGAAAAGAGGTCAGATCTAAAGAAAAGAGGTAAGATCTACAAGCTCTGTGCTCTGATAAAGGTAAGAATAGTGAAAAGTTCTAGATCTGAAATCTTTGTGCTATGTAGAAGTAAGATAAGTGGAAATTTTTGTTTCTAAAGTATGGATCTAGGTATGTTTGATAGATTTTGTCCTATCTCGAAAACTAGGGCACTAATAGATGAAAGAAGGTTTGATATTTATAGATCTGATAAGAATAGTGAAAGATATGTTATACCTATGCATAGAAAGAATGTTTGGACTAACAAGTGGATGCGGGATCCTCAAAAGAAATGTTTGCTGGTTAGCTACTATGACCCTGGCATGCAGTATAGAAAGATATGGGGATCATTTAAAAGAAAGAGAGGATTAACCCTCTATTATAATTGTAAAAGACCAGGACATCTTGCTAAGGAATGCCCTGGAAGAAGACCTAGTTGTCTTTGTTGCAAAGCTATAGACCATGAAGTATTGGATTGCCCTAGAATGATTGCTAAGCTTGAAGAAATGAACATGAAACAAGAAAACCCTAAGGCAGATCCAGAAATGGTAGAACCCTAGAAAGAATTAGAGAAAGTATTGCTATAGATAAAAGAAACCCTGGATGACCACCGACATGTCATCTTATCTGAGATGTTCAAAGAAAAAGAATTCCTTGAAGCAAGGATAGGAGACTTTGACATTGACTGTGTTCTAGATGAGGAAACACAGGTGAATATCATGACAGAAAGAACTTGGGAACTTTTAGGGAAACCTCCTATGACTCCTTCATTGGGAGAAATAGGTCTATTTAGAGGAAAGTTGATAAACCTATGTGGAAATCTCACCCAGATATCTATGAGTGATACTGGAACTTCTATAGAGGAAGATTTTGAGATTGTTAAATTTATTGAGAACAACACCCCATTTACCATGTTACTAGGAAAACCTTGGATTGAAAGAAATCATGCCAGAAGGAAGGAAGAAGAAGAAGTCTTAGTGCACAAGAAGCAAGAGTTAAAAGATTTCATGACTAGAAGGATCGCACACTTGATTGAAGGATAGGAGAAAAGATTGAAGCTATCTAACTCCAGAGACCTAGATATCGAAGTTGCAAGAACACTAGAAGACCCATAGAAGATTGAAGTACCTATTACAGATAAAGAAGAAGTATCACCCTCGACTCTCAGGAAAGAATCTCAACAGCACGAAGTAACTATGCCAAAAGAAGATAAGAATCAGAATGTAAAAAGGAATACCGAGGCGAAGCTCACTGGAAAGAAAGCTAGAAAACTAAGTAAGAAGAGAACTAAGATCAACAAGTTATAGAAGGTTCCAGAGGGAAGTTCACAAAAGGAAAATTTACAAAATTGGAGCTGCACAGGGATAACAGAGCAGCATCACATGGCACTTCTCCATGGCGAAGCAATATAGCCATTGGGATCAATAAAACCATTCGTCCGACCCCCCGAATGGGTAGAAAGGCATTTATGGTTCACCACCAAACCGTTGGACCGCGCCATAATGGACAAAATAGAGCTAATGAAGGCTTATCGACCGTTGCAAGCAATTTGTTTCCAAGTCATCTATTTATCCCATTGCGCCATGCACCGAGAACACTTTTGCTAACCGTGAATCTGAGCTCGCAGACTTGTTGATTTACACAGTGATCATTGTGCTATTTCTTTCTATCCTATTGCAGTGTCTAATTTACTCCTCGAACCCGAAGAGTTCCAACCCTGAGCGTGTATGTTGGACTAGTTCAGCACTGCAGAGAGAGTTTTCGAAGAAGTTTTGATCGACCTCATGATTGAAAGAGTCATGTCTACAGGTGTACAAGCATCATCGATGAGAATACTGCAATTCTCTCCGTCGATTTCTCGTGGATCAGGGCCATCCCGACCATCATTAGAGAAGAGAATCAAGCATAAAGATGACCTAGCAAACACGAAGTTGATTCCCTCCATATTTCCCAATTACATCATGCATTTGGCTAGAGATTTGAATTTTGATAGTGTGCCAAGAGACTTTGAGTACACTATGGTCATTGTGTACCTCCCAAAGGGGATATGCGCAGTTCGAGCAGAGCAAGATAACATCACAGCGTTGAAGTTCAGCAAATTCAACCTCTGAGATATAAATATCTATAGCATGCTCACCCCATAAAAGTACATAACCAGAACTAAAAGGAAGAATTCAAAGATAATCCCCCAGTCGTGGACAATGAACTTCGCGCAGTCCACCCTGCTGAATGTTATGAAAATCCCACACTTCAGAAGACACCAAGAAGTCAATGCATGTGTCAAGTTTCTAATGTCATGTTACCATGGGGGATACTCATGGCTAGACTGACGCATTACAGTTGACCCAAAGCTGATCCACAGGATCACAGGACCGAGTATGCAAGGACCCGACCCGCAGGACTTTTATCCAGGAAAATCTGCAGATCGCGCACTAGCATAGAAAATCAAGGATACATATGGCGACGTTGGGAAGGGAACAAGAGGCTACAATGTAGTTTCCATACAGAGTGGCGCAGTTCACCTCGCATGTCAATTGATAGCTAGAAAGTTAGTAAGGAAGAATCGACCTACACAGGTCACCGTCTTTGTCGTTGACCTCGCAGGGAAGTGCGCGGAAGGCCTACAGATGAACTGGGTGAAGTACGTAGTTAACCAGTTGGAACTAGATTGTCGAGAAGCATAGGATAGGGTTATGAATTTCATTTCAGCTGGCTCCTGGTCCTCATTGCATTTGTTTCCTAGGAGATAATGGAAGGAGCGACCTTCCCCGACATAGAGCCGTTCGAACCGCTTTCCGTGAAGTTCGCTGCCTTGTGGTATTCAACTGATATGAACAAATAGTGGCAGTCGAATGTTGTGTTTCATACATACTACCTCCAGCTAAAGTGATCCATCAAATTCAAGCTTCGCATGACTCTGAACACCCTACAGAGGTTCCTACCACTAATGAAATTCATCGCAGATCGACACTTTATCTACATTACAGCGTGAGAAGATGAACATAAAGAGCAGCTCCAATCATATTACAAACTCACAGGAGAAGAACTTGAGGACATCATCAAGGAATGGCTTGTTGATCTCCTTATCCCCGCCAACCCCGTAGAGATATCTGATATTGACAKCCCGGAGGACAATCATAAATAACATAATACACTCGGAACCAGGAGACAGAAGAAGACTGAGGAGCTCCAAAACTTAAGCAGCACCTTAGGGAAGACTGCTTCCATGTCACCTGACCGAGGGGGTGGTGACGAAGTAGAAGCTGAACAAATACCAGGAGAAGTAACATCGCCCAGAGATGAGGTTGACCCCTTGAATGAGAGGAAGTTTTCCCCCCCGAAACCTTCTTCTTGGAAGAAATCGAAAGCCACCATGACCAAGATCCAGACTGTCCTCACCTCCGATGATTTTGACTTCATCATCGTTGCCCTGAATAATGCTTCACTGGAGATAGCAGAGAAACAAGGAGCGAAGAAGGAGGAAATGTATGATAGGATTGCAGTCAAACTCTAAGGGGTACAGCAAGCCCTTCTATCCAGCCACATAGTCTCCACTGCACCTCTACCATTGCGAAAACCAAAGTTGGGAGATAAGCCAGACCAACTCCACTGACTCGCTGAGACAATCGAAGCTCGCCTTCAAAGAGCACAAGAAGAAATATAAAATGCCACCCAGGCCTTCAAGCAAGCGCAAGGAGTACTTATAGATCAGCGTTGAGGTGCAGAACAGGAAAAGATTTCTCTCCAAGCAAAGTTTTATGAAGAAAAAGCACAGCTACAGCAAGGAAAAGAACAGTTGCTCGTGGAGCAACTCGAAGTGAACGGAGCGTTCAACAGAGCACTTCATTCTGTGATAGTCATCGAAATAAAGGTAGAGGATCAATTCACACAGCAAGTAGAGCATCTCACAAAAGTTATCCAACAGCTACAGCAACACATAGCAGACTTAGAGCCTTGTGCAGTGCCCGAGACTCCACAGGATGTAAGGGATCAAAGAGAAGCAACTGCTCGAAGCGCAATTGAGAGAATAAAATCCCTTGCTATGGAATGTAAGAAACTTACTAATAACAATGCCCAAACCTACAAACAACTCACTGAGAATCTAGAACTGAAGGCACTGGAGTCACAACTCCAAGAGGCGAAGTATCAAGCTGAAACAATACAAGCACGGTTAAATCCCCTATCAGCTGTGGAAAGAATGAAGCGATCATAGGAGCAGCGCACTGCCCAGTAGTAGATCCACACTATCTAGAGCAGAGTTATGGAAGTAACTCAGAGGCTCCAACCTGTACAAGATAAGGCTTACCAATTGTTCACAGAGGTCGAAGGTCGAGGAGCAGAGCTGGAGCAGGTTGTCACTGCAATTGAACAACGCCTAGAAGGACCTGTGAATAAGATAATCATCCAATATTTTATTGCACAAGAGACCATGGAATAGCAACAAGTCGAAGCAGCTCAAGCCAAGATCGAGGCTTTTGAAGCAGAACTACCCATATCAGAGTGACTCGGGATGAGTCATAGGTGAGTGTTGGGGGTCTGTTGGCCCTTGACCAAGTCTTGGGACATCCTTGGTAAATTTTGACCTATTTTGGGACTTTGACAGCCTATCGAAGGAGGAGTGCAAGACGAAGCAGAGATCATGGGATCTCAGCCCCTTTTTGGGTCCTTTTTGGGATTTGGGATTATGTAACGGGTATGGGATGTTGGCCCATGGGTTTACCCATGTTTAGGCCTATTTTGTAAAGTATAAATAGATGTCTAGGAAATGTAAGAAGAAGAGAGTTACGAATGGCTAAGTGCTAGATCTATGTGATTGAAGGATTGTAAGTTATTTATGCATATTGTGTGAGACTTGCAGAGCTAAGTGCAAGTCATTGTAAGAGGTTGTGGAAGGTTGTGTGCTTAGATATACTCAGGGAAGGAGGATCTAGAGAGTTGCGCAGATCTCCTGTCCTATGCAAAGTAGGGTTTTGAGGCTCTGTGCATGTAACCTATTGATTGAAGATAATAAAGAAGAAGAGTTGGTGGACTAGCCCCAGGGTGGGGGTGAACCACGTATATGTTGTGTTGATCTGCTTTGTACAATGTGTTGATGCATATGTCTTTACTTGCTAAGTGCTTTGATATAGATAGATAGATCTGTTTATGCTTTGTTCTAATGATGTGTATGGATGTTAGATCTGACTTATATGAATGTGATAGTGCTTGAATCTGTTAGATCTAACCTAATTCTCTATTATAAGTGCCTAGCTACAATAGATCTGAATGAATGATGTGATGCTCTATTTTATCTGTGGATGAGATAGTGGTTAAATATCGATGAATTGTTGGTGCTAAGTGCTCTATTAAGTATTATAATCATAGATATGTGTCCCAGCTAAGGTTGCATACACCCAAGTCCTGCAACCACCCCTTCTTCTACCTCGGGTGAGACTTCATATGCTTCGCAGGTGTTGCCGAAAGGGCCAGTAGTTAGGGTTTTCTTGGTGCTTTTTTGTAGCATTGAACCCTAGGTCTGCCTCTATGCCAACAAGCGCACATGAAGGAGGCACCTAAGGATAAAGTTTCAAATGTTGAATATTGTACAGTACTAAAATAATTTGAAGATGTCTTTAAATAAATATCAGGGTTGCCACCAAAAAGAGATATTGATTTCTCTATAAATTTGATGCATGGAGAAGACCATGTATCTAAGACTCCTTATAGAATGAGTACACCAAAGCTGAAGGAATTGCAAATGCAACTTGAAGAGATTCTGAAGAATGGGTATGTACGCCCAATTTTGTCACCTTGGGGTTCCCTAGTATTGTTTTTGAAGAAGAAGGATGGTATGTTGAGGCTTTGTATTAACTTAGAGAAATTGAGAAAAGTAACAGTAAAGAACAAGTATCCTTTGCCAAGGATAGATGACCTCTTTGACCAGTTAAGGGGTGCGCAGATATTTTCAAAAGTTGATCTCAGATCTAAATATCAACAAGTGAGAATTAAAGAAGAAGACATCATCAAGAAAACTTTCAAAATGAATTATGGACATTATGAGTTCACTGCGGTGCCATTTGGATTGTCAAATGCACTAGTTGTCTTCATGTGTTTAATGAATGGTATTTTCATAAAATACTTAGATAATTTTGTCATTGTGTTTTTGGATGACATACTTATTTACTCAAGGTATGAAGAAGAACATGAGCCACACTTGAGGATGGTGTTGCGAGTATTGAGAGAACATAATTTGTATGCAAATTTGAGCAAGTGCTCCTTCTACCAGAGGCAGATTCATTACTTGGGTCATATCGTTTCAGAGGAAGGGATAGTTGTGGACCCAAAGAAGATAAAATCCATTTAAGGATGGCCAACACCAAGAAATGTCACATTGGTGAGGTCATTCATGGGACTTGCAGGGTACTAAAAAAGGTTTATTGAAGGATTCTCAAAGATTTCACATCCAGTTACATCATTTCAAAATAAAGGTGTGCGATTTGAACGGACTCCAGATTGTATAAGATTTTTCATCACTTGAAAAGTTTATTGAAAAGTGCACCAATTTTGAGAGTTTTTTATCCTAATGAATACTTCATTGTGTGCATTGATGTATGCAAGGAAGGGCTCGGTGGAGTCCTTAGTCAAAATGGGCATGTGGTATGCCACAAATCAAGGAAATTAAAAGAGCATGAAAGGAACTATGCTACTCATGATTTGGAATTGGCAGTCGTAATGCATGCCAAGAATATGTGGAGGTACTACCTCATGGGGAAAATATTCGAGTTGAGGATAGACCATAGTGGTTTGAAATATTTGTTTGGAAAGCCAAGTTTAAATGCTAGACAAAGCATATGATTGGAATTCCTTAGTGAGTATGAATTTGATAACAAGCATATCAAAGGAAAAGAGAATAAGGTGGTTGATGCACTCATTAGGAGGGTGCATGAGATGCATGCTACAACCATTAGCATGTACACATCAAATTTGAGTGACTGAATTTTATAGGTTTCCAAATCAAATCAACACTATGTGGACATAAAGGTAAATTTATAGCAAGGTAAATTGCAACGGAAATTTGAAGGTTATGAGCTAAAAGAGGATAGAATCCTCATGTATAGGCACAGGGTCTATGTGTCAAATGATCAATATTTGAAAAATATGTTATTGTTAGAAATGCATAAAGTTCCTTATGTTGGGCACCTAGACTACCAGAAGATAGTTACAGAGGTCAAAAAGTATCACTATTGGTCATGCATGAAAAAGGAGGTAGTTGATTTTATTGCTAGATGCCTTGAATGTCAAGAGGTCAAGGTTGAGCACAAACACCCAATTGGTTTGCTGCAACCTTTACCCATTCCTGAGTGAAATTGGGAAGTTGTAACCATGGATTTCATTACTAAGATGCCTAGGACTGCTAAGCAACATGATTCTATTATGGTAGTGGTGGATAACATTACTAAATCTGCTCATTTTATTCTAGTAGAGTCAACTCACAATGAAACCAACATTGTCGATATATACATGAGAGAAATTGCTAGGCTACATGGTTTACCTAAGACAATTGTGTCTGACAGAGATCCCAAGTTCACATCAAATTTTGGGAGAGGATTATTCAAAAATTTTGGGACAAATATGAATTTTAGCACAGCCTATCATCCAAAGTCAAATGGGAAAAAAGAAAGAGTAAATCAAGTGATAGAATATATGCTACGAATGTATGTGATGGAAAAATAGACGCAGTGGGAAAAATATTAACCTTTGGTTGAGTTTTCTTATAAAAATGGTTATCAAGTGTCTCTAAAGATGAGCCCATTTGAGGCACTTTATGGTAGAAAGGGAAACATGCCACAAAGTTCGGACAGCCTAGCAGATTGCGCAGTGGTTGGGCCATATCTTCTCTGAGAAATGGAAAAGCATATGGTGAAGACAAGGAAAAATTTAAAGGTTGCCCAAGACAGATAGAAAAGTCACGCAGATAAAGGCAAAACCCATCGAGAGTTTAAAGTGGGTGACCATCTGTTCTTGAAAGTAAAATCAAGATGTAGTTCCCTGAAGTTGGGAAATCGTTCTAAGATGGAAGCATGATATTGTGGGCCATTTGAAAACCTAGAAAGGATTGGTCATGTCGCATATATGCTTTCATTTCATGCATCCTTGTATATTAATAATTTTTTCCATGTATCTTTGCTCAAAAAGTATGCACTTGATGCTAATCATTTCATTGAATGGAATGTGATTTAGGTGGAGCTAGAAGGTGGTTTTTGAGTGAGATCGGTTTGCATATTGGATCGAAAAATAAAACAACTTTGGAATCAAGCCATGTGGCTAGTAAAGGTCCAATGCACCTGGTACAGTCTCCAAGATACAACTTGGGAGTACGAGGATGTTATGCAGGCAGAGTACCCACATATTTCTCAAGACTTTTGAAGTTTTTGTATGTACATATGTATATAATGCATTGAGCGCAGTGCATAAATAGGGGAGAGGGGAATGTAATACCCCTAATTTGAACCCCCAATTATAAATGAAAATGAAAATGTACATTTAGGCTGGTGATTTGTTGGCACCAAGTGTCATTTTAGTTTGCACACACCTGAGTAGTGTGCGTAGATTGTTTTCCAAAGAAAGAGCATGCACATTCCAAAGTGTTGTGCATACATGAGTAAGTGTGCATGAATTGCACATCAAGGGAAGGGTGTGCACATTCCACAGTGTGTGTGCACCTGAGTAAGTGCATGAGGTTACATTGAGGTGTGCATCGGACCAATTTATATGTATGTATGTATGTATATGTATTTGACGTTGGTGATCCTGTGTGTGGTTATTGGGCTGGTGAGAAGGGATGCAAAAAGGTTAGTGTACCTATCCTTGTAAAATGTAATCACACTCAAATTATTAATAAAATCATATTTTTTCATGCATACCAATCATACGAAAAGAGACGGGGTGAAAAACTCCACCAAAAATGGAAAATGTGGGGGCTTAGGTCCAAGGGAATATTTTTATTAATATTTTCGAAAAGTATAATTTATGGATATTTATTTATCCTAAGTTCCTGAGGGATGAGAATGAGTCACCAAGTGGATAAAGATAATTCTGAAGGTGAGAAGTGTCAAGTTATGACCATGAAAACATATGGTTTAAACTTAGTGTATTTTGGGGAGAATCACTCACTTTTTCGGGAGGGGTCGGACCATATGAATGGGGAAAACGGCCATTATCTTATCTGCAAAGAAAATCCTAGAAAAGATTTTCCATATAGTAACCAGAGACCTTGTTGTTGAAGAGGCAGGTTGTCAGGCCCATGAGCATTCTCTCTAGGTGAGAGATTTGTTGTCGAAGAGACGAGTTGTCAAGCCCGTGAGCATTATCTCCAGATGAGAGATTTTCTAGGAATTGTTTCCTAATGCACTGGGCACTAGTTATGTAACATTCTCAGCACCTAGGTTGGGCCACGCCACATAAAAATATTTGTATTACGACTCTGATACCATAATGTAATGTTCCCCTACCCAATCGAGGGACATTACAGTGTGAAATACACATGAAAATGGAATTTTGATGACTAAAGAAATTCTTTTATTATTAGTCAATTTACTGTAGCTTACAGCTACAAATTTAAAATAGATTTAGCTATTGTCTATATCCATAAAATAGATGCATCTAAAGCATGATAATAATCAACATGAAATGCAACTAAACCACTCATTACAACACCATATAATTCATTCTCATTTACATAGAGTTCACGCACAGAAATAACACATGTAAATAACTCAACAACAAGATAAAACACTTATCTTTAAACAGGAATCATGCAACTAGTTGCTTGGGATGGATGTTCCACCCAACCATAGACTGATTGTTCCAAATATCAACAGTCAGTCACCCCCAAGCTGATACTAGTAATCCACAAAAGAGGGTGGTCTCTCACAGTCCACTCGTGGATAATGAAATTCATAACCCAAATGATATTCTCCTATAGCTATCTTGATTTTTCTACCAGCTCTCTTCCTCATAACCTTCCCAACCGAAGGAATACACCATATGTTTATCAGAGTTAACCCAAGGGGTGTACCATTTGTTTATCACGGATAACCCAAGGGATGTACCATCTGTTTATCAGGGTTAACCCAAGGGATGTACCATATGTTTATCAGGGATAACCTAAGCAATATGCCATTCATTTATCAAGGTCTCTCTGGCATAGGTAGCTAGAAATATCTCAATTGGGAACTCAAGAGAAACTTCTACTAAGAAAACTATGAGCAAATCAACAACACTTGATGTTTTAGTGCAACTCACACAGGAATTCACTCTCCAGGCCTAACAACCTAGCTCTTCAGTTTTCCAACTCCAATTCACCCCAGTTACGCCCCATCCTACTCTAGAATTCTCTCTCAATGGTTGCACCAGCTCCAAGATCTCTTTCTTGCTCTCCCCTCTCTTCCCATGCACAAAACTTGATGTGTCAAACTATTGAGCCCAAAACCATACGAATTTCCTCTCTTTGGCTTTCCTTTCTTGACTCACACTCTTCCCCAAGATGATTGTGCTCAACCCCTATCTGCCCAATAACTCTGGGATCTGACCACTCACACCCACCCTCTTACATGTATTCAATAATTAGCTTTGGGAACACTCAATAAGAAATGGGAAGGTTCGTATACAATACGCAAGTTTAGGAAAAATGGGTTAAATTAATATACATGGGTTTCCCCCCTTTGACCCCCTTTTGGCCATTATCCTAGACACTTCCCTCTCTTGTGGATTAATTTAGCCCCCATCTCTTGTCCATGTCCCCTTTAGCAGTTGGCATCACATTTTATTATTAAAACATTGAAATACAATTTTCATATTACATTGCTTGGTCATAGCCACATATTATATCCACATAAACATTAATTAAACTGGGGATTATAATTGGGATGGTACATTCCCCCTCCCCTACTGGCTAGGACTCTGAGATGTGGTTCTGAAACTCTAGCTTTCCAAAATGGATCCTTGCATTCTGCCTTCTTCAAAATTGTCAAAACTTTGTGGGTACTATGCCCACATATTTTCTTCATGCTCCCATGTAGCATCGTCACGACTGTAGAAGGTCCATTGAACCTTTACCAGCCCTATGGACTTGTTCCTGAGCACTTTGAATTTTCGGTATGGGATACGTATTGGTTCCACCCAGAAATCCCCTTCATGTTCCACTTGGATCACATTCCAATCAATTATGTGGTTAGGATCAGGCACATATTATTTTAACAATGACACATGAAATACATTATGCACTCTCATGGATGCAGGAAAATATAACATGTATGCAATTGGCCCTATATTTTTTAATATTTCAAAAATCCCACAATATCTCACTGCTAACTTCGGGAAGCTTCCTAATCTTAGAGAACTTCTCTTTGTATTCACTTTAAAAAACACATATTCTCCTACTTTAAAATCTATGAAAACTCTGTTCTTTTCCGCATAACTTTTCTTCCTATCTTGGGAAACCTTTCAATTCTTATTTATCTTTTCCATATACTCTTCCATTTCTTTTAATAATTATGTCCCAACATCTGTTATGTCTGCTAGATTATCCCAACTCACGGGAGTGTTACATTTTCTTCCATACAATGCTTCAAACAGACTCATCTTCAATGAGGATTGATACCTACTATTGTAGGAAAATTAAACTAAATGAATATAATCTTCCCACTTTGATGGTTGATCCATTACATGCATTATAAGCATGTCCTCAATTATCATGTTAGTCCTTACTATTTTTCCATCTAACTATGGATGATACGTTGTACTAAGATTTATATTTGTTCCAAAACCTTTGAACAAACCTTTCCAAAAATTTGAAGTAAACTTTGGATCTCTATCTAAAACTATTGTCTTAGGCACTCCATGTAACTTGGAAAATTCCTTTATGAAAATATCTGCAATATTTGTTGCCTTATGTGTAGTCTTTACTGGAATAAAATGTGTTGCTTTATTCAATATATCCACCATGACCATGATGGAATCATGTTGCTTCATTGTTTTGGGTTGCTTAGTAATAAAATAAAGAGTAACTACTTCCCACTTACATTCTGGAATGGGCAATGGCTATGGAAAACATGTTGGATGTCTATGATTGGTCTTCACCTTTTGGCATTCTAGACATCTAACTATGTAATTAGCCACTTCTTTCTTCATTCCCGGCCAAAAATATTGGCTTCTCACAACTGCAATTGAATTTTGATATCCTGGGTTATGGAACATTGTGCATTTCCTTCAAAATATTTTTCAACTCATTGGAATTAAACACATATACTTTTCCCTTATACATGAGAATTCCATCTTTCAGCTCATAAAAATTAAATTTCTTCTGAAAATTACCTTGCTATAATGTTTCTTTTATTTTCACATATTGTTGATCTAAATCCATTGCTGCAATATTTTTTTTTTCAAATTTGTCATGTACATGTTGATGTCTTCCACATGCACTTCATGAGCTCTCCTACTAAGTGCATGAGCTACTTGATTTTATTTTCCTTTTATATGCTTAATTTTGAAGACATAATCACTCAAAAATTCCATCCATCTAGTTTGTCTGGAATTTAGTGTTGGTTGTCCAAAAAAATGCTTCAGACCACTGTGGACTATCCTTAGCTCGAATTTCTTACCCATAAGTTAATGCCTCCACATTTTCAATGCATGTACAATCGTTGCTAACTCCAAGTCATGTGTAGCATAATTCCTCTCATGCTCTTTTAATTTTCTGGAATCATAGCATACCACATGGTCCCTTTGAATGAGAACTCCAACGAGTCCTTCCTTGCATGCATCGGTGCACACAAAAAAATCTTCATTTGGATCTGCAATCTTCAATATTGGTGCACTTGTCAGTATTTCCTTCAACTATTGAAAACTCTCTTCACACTTGGAAGTCCATTCAAATTTCACTCCCTTCATTTGCAAATAAGTGATTGGACTTGCAACTCTTGAGAACCCTTTTATGAATCTTCGTTAATAACCGGAAAGACCCATGAATGACATGAACTATGTCACATTATTTGGTGATGGCCATCCTCTAATGGCCTCTATCTTCCTAGGGTCAACTATTATCCCTGTTGCTGAAATTATATGCCCCAAGTAGTGAATCTTCTTTTGGTAAAATATGCACTTACTTCGCTTATTAGCATACAATTTATGCTCTCTTAAAACTTGAGACACCAGTCTTAACTATTTCTCATGTTCCTCTTATGATTTAGAATAGACGAGGATATCATCTAAGAACAAAATCACAAACTTTTCTATGTACTCCTTGTGTAAGTTTTAAACCTGTGAAGTAAAGCAATGCATATATATTCTTAAGAAAAACAGAAATTAATCAATGGCTCATACACATAGTACACGGAGATTTATACCGAAACCCTTAACTGGGAGAAAACCTTTCAACTCTTCATTGTATTAATTTCACCATTTACCATACAATATATACAATGTTTTTAGGTATTCCGTAGCTACCAAAACCCTAATCTCTTAATCCGGGATTAATTTATAAAACCACTAAAAATAGCAAAATCCGCTAAAAATATAAATACTGCCCCAAAAAAAAAATTGGGGCGTTGCCCCGAAGGCTGCGCATAACCACGGGGGCCATACCTGCCCCCCCTGGGACCTCCCTAGGAAGCTCACAGTGCACACGACACAAAGAGTGAAGGAAGTTGGGATCATCAGATGCAATTGTCGAATCTGACGTGCCCACACACACACATGCAAAGAATATAACACATACCCAACACCTTGAACACTCCATTCATCATGAACATAAAAACTGTTGGGGCATTTGATAGCCCAAATGTAACTACTGTGAATTCATAATGCCCATATCTTGTTCTGAATGTTTCTTGTTGAAGTCTTCTTCCTTTATTTTTACTTGATGATATCCTAATATCAAGTCAATGTTCGAGACTATTCCTGCACCTTTCAGCTGGTCAATCAAATCATCAATTATTGGCAAAGGATACGTATTCTTTATGGTAACCTTATTAAGTTGCCTGCAATCAATACATAGCCTTAAGGTTCCATCCTTCTTCTTCACAAAAAGAATTGGGGCTCCACAAGGTGACACACTTGGGTGTATGTACCCCTTCTTCAAAAGTTATTCAAGCTACATATGCAACTCTTTTAGTTCTGGTGTGCCCATTCTGTAAGGTGTCTTAGACACTATGGCAGCGCCTAGCACCAAATCGATAGAGAAATCAATGTCTCTTTTTGGTGGTAGTCCCAGAATTTCTCTAAACACGTCTTCAAAATCCCTCAAAACTGGATGGTATTCAATGCTTGGCACTTTGTCTTTGGCTTCCTCCTGCATATGGTTTGAAAACATCTGACATCCTTTCCTAAAGCTGTTCTTGAACTACATAGTTGAAATCTCTCTAACAACTACAACTCTTGGAATGCCTTGAATCTTTCCTTGTTTCCCTTCCTCATCAATACACATGATTGTTTTGTCATAACAGTCTAGGAAAACATGATGTTTTTCCAACCAATCCATGCCAATTAGAAAACCATATGAACCCAATGGTATGTTGTTTAAATCCACCTTTGTATTGATTCCATCCATGTCTATCAGACAATATTTAACCAACTCATTTATTTTCCTCTTATCCCTCGTGGCTAACTGAACTAACCAGGATTTCTTATGCTTACTTCTTTGCAAGTGAAATCTTTCAACAATGTTAAATGTTATGTAACTATGTCTAGCTCCATAATCAATTAAAATTGCTATGGGCTCATTGTTGACATTACCTTCCACTTCAATCATGGGAGATTGATATTCAACTTGCTTGTTATCCAAGGCTGCATAGATCCTTGGCATTCTTATGCACATGTCTTCCACTTCTTTAGCCTTCTGAATGTTGTGGATAGTCCTCATTCTTTCTCCTTTGTGAGGGAAATCCCTATATAGATGATTTCCTTCACATTCCCAACATTGCATCGGTTGTTGCCTTGGCCTTTTTCCAAATGAATCTGCAGTCTTATCTTTCATTTTGTGCGACTTGACCATGTTGATTCACTTGGAAATTATTCCTAAAAAAGAGTGGCTTAAAACCCTTATGCTTTTGATTATTATTATGTTCATCTTGTCATTCCAATATTTTTGGAAAATTGGCTTTCCTTTGCTCTGCTCATATAGATGCCTCGCTCTCCTTACGGTTTCCTCCAAGGTTTTGGGGTTATCATATTGAATCTTATCAATGTAGAAAGAGGGTAACCCACTTAGAAACCTTTGGCTTTTCACTTTCTCATCCTTGATGAAGTCAATTGATGCAGGAGAATCGCCAACAAAGCACAAGCATGGAAGACAGTTGGGTGCACTAGCTCATATTTCGAAATATTTTGAATTTCAAAGATCAATGTATTAATGTAATATTTGACAAATCTATTTGGTTTATGAACACATTTAATGATCGGAAACTGAGCCATCGTGTAAGATCGATGGGGAATGTATTTTGTTTTATGAGATGGATCACATTACAAATTTGGAGCTTGCGCTCTTATCTGCCTGACTCAATATTTATTGTAATAGATGTTAAGTAGTTGATAACATTTAATTCTGATAAGAGATAGCATAGAGTAGTTGGAGGGAAAGGCTCAAAGAGCACCCCTTTGTATAAAGCTTTGTAATACTGCCCAATAATGGTTGTTGTTGCTTTTTTTGTTGGAAGGATATTGATAGAACATAGTTCATTAATAGTGTATATGTTAAGGAGTAGTGAAGAACAGTGTATGAACGTATGTAAGTTTCAGTTGAATGAATATAACAGAGGAATATTGTCCCAAAGGTGTGTGGTTGTTGTGTCTATATGAATGAGTGAATGGAAAACTTTCTGTTATTTTTCAATTCTCTGTTATTTCTTGTTCTTGAATCCATGATTGCATTTGCATTGTTGAATGTATGAGTCACTATGAAGAGTGAATAAGTTTCAATTGTTTCTCTTCATTGAGTGAGTGCAAGGCGTGTGATGCATCCCCCCCTCCTCCAAGGGTTCTGTGAACTCCCGGTCTAGGATCCTTCCAACTGCTGGGTCGGATCGAATCTTTGGGTTCCTCTTTGAACCCAAATCAACTATGCACATGTCCCTTTTTATTCTACGTGTAGGTCCTGTCAGACCCACCTGATTTCCATGATCAATATTTGACCTATATAAATATTCCTGCCGATCGACGGTTCACAACAATATCGGGCCGCCAATGTGCTCACCCTTTATGAAAGATCCATTTCCCCGATATATGAAAGTGCTCGCCCGATCTCCCTTTGATCGTGCCCGTTGATATCCTATCCTGACGAGATCAACGACTCCAATACATTTCATCCTGTGAACTTACACGTTCACTAATTTCGCCTCTGCTCTCTGAAATGATTCCCTACTATCGATTCCCCTTCTTAGATCGATGACCTTAATCCTTTTTGGGTTTCCAGTCTTCAGAAATATCAACTTCTCACGCTCCGCCAACTCCTATGATTAAGCGCCTTCTTCGCATGTGTCCTTGGGCTACATTCTCGCGTGACCATGCGATTACCTGTTAAATATCTCACACCTTCAATCCCCTAGAATGTTTCAGGACTATCGATCTCCCGATCTTGACAGTTAGATCTATCCTCTCCAAATCCTACGGACTGGATCTGCTTCCTTTGAATATATGGATGAGATCTCTTCACGATTTTGGACTTCGGGATTTTGAAATCTCAACCCCTCACTTTCCTCTGTACTCCAATATTTCAGAGTTAATGATCTCCTGCCACGTGTCCTCCTCTATCATTGGCTATGCTTCCACTTCGGTTCTTTGTCTTCCTCACCCAGATCAACGATCCAAATTGTTGTCTCCTCGATCAACGATCGAGTTCCTCTTCGGCTCTTAGGACCTTTCTCCCCCTTCTTTCTTTTTCTCTGGAGTCCCATATCTAGCATCCTATGTCCTCCTTCACATCGACGGCTCTCGTAATTTTCAGGACTTCTCCCTTCGGCATCCTCAAATCTCAACAACCCCAAATCTTCCGAGAGAAATCTTTCGGAGTGCTCGATCTTCTGACACATGTCCTCTCTTAATCCAATGGTTGTTCAATGGCTATCTAACAGAGTGAATATCCTTCCTCCATGTGTCCCTTTGCATATCAACAACCCACATATTTCCTTTGGGATCAATGACCCTTAATCATTTTGGCCTTCGACACTTCGAAACTTTCTGAAACTTATTTCCATAAAAACCCCGAAGTGAAATCCTTTGAATTCCACGATCCGGTGACACATGTCCTCTTCCATATTGATGGCTATCATTCGCTTCGGTTGTTCGGGCTTCGGCGATGTCAAACCTTTCTCCTTCGCTTTCTCCTGAAGTGACTTCACCCAGAGTTCATGATCTTTCACCACACGTCCCCTTTCTAGGTCTGACGACTCAAATTCTCTTCGGGCTTCACGATTCGGCAATTTCAATTCTCAAACTGAAACTCCAATGTAAATTTCCCTGGAGCTCATGATCTAGTGACAAGTGTCCCCTCTGTAGATAGATGACTCTAGGCTCTTCGATTGTTCGGCCTTCGGGTCTTTCAGCGTTACACCTTTGCCTCCTTCTGGATCTCACGACCCATTGACACGTATTCCCTTTGGATCTAACAATCCAAATTCATTTCATCCGTTCGGCTCTTCGGGCTTCAAAAGTTTCAGCTTCTATGTGCACTCATTCCTCCCGAAGTGTTTCCATCCGAAATCAATAGATTCCCGCCATGTGTCCCTCCAGTTCATGGATGGTCCCAAATGGTTTTCAGTACTTCGTTTATTTAGCACGCCCTCTCTCCTTTGTGTACACAAAGCGTTAAAGCTCGTGTACTTCTTCCCAGATCCAATGATGTTTGACCCTCTACGCTTAGATCCAATGGATGAGATTTGTTCTCTTCTCCTGCACTATCCTTGTTCGTTAGGCACTGATCCAATAGACCAGGATTCTCCTTACAACCAATGCGATGGTTTTTTTTGCTCCTCCTCCTGAGATTTTCATCTCTCTTGTCTTAGAAGATTTCTTAAGTCTTCAAAGGTTTCGACCTTTTCTCCTCTTACAAATCTAATTCATGGGTCTCGTATTCACCTTTGAAAGAGGTATCCCTTCTAAGCTTTAGGACTTAGAATAAGTCCATATCCTACGTACTCTTTTTGTTATCTCTTCTGATCTTTTCCCCTTCAAAGGTTTTGATCTCCCACGCACACCTTGAATTTCTGGGATTTTGTCAAACTCAGATCTGAAGGATTTCTTGAAAATAAATTCTTCTCGCCCTCTTGGCGTTCTCCTTGCTCGATGCACACCTTGCAGAGCTCCTCCTTACAGAGTGTTTAGTAAATTTGTTTCCTTCTAAATTCAAAACAGATTTCTTCCTTTGTACTCCTTACACTTCTATTGGTGAAGGTTCAACGGTATCCCTCCTGAGCTTTCCTGAAGTTAACTCACCTCTGTCAATGCACTCCTTGCACTCGAAAAATCTAAGATGAGAAACAATTGAAACTCATGCAATACTTCACCAGTTCATAAATTCAGAACACGAATGACATATAAAAGAATAACAATAAATACAAATACATAAACACACCATATGCAGGAAAAACTGCTTTTCTATTATCTATGTGTGTCTATACAGATGTTTACAAAAACTAGACTTCAATAGAGTCCTAGTTCTCTCAAGCTCTCCTAACCTAACTCTATCCTGAGTTCTTCTTCTAAGACCTCTCTACCTAAATCTCTCTCTCAAGTCTCCTAATTATAAAAGAGGGCTCTACGAGCTTATCCTCTTCATCGCCTTAGTGCTATCATTGTCTCAGTTATGGCCCCATACTCCTACGGCTATGTTCCATAAATGTTGATCCAGGCCTACGATCTGGACCTACTACAAGTAACCATTTAAGGAAACTCTATCCACTACCTGTACAAAGGTATGGCTTGGATCTTACGTCCTTACAACGCAAATCCCCATGGGATAAGATTTTGAATTTAAAAATGGGAGGGTCAGTTCCTCTCCCTTTCTCCATTACGTGCCTATGTGTTGGCTTCTTGTCACTTTTGCTAAGGTGGAGCAATGCTCCTGCATCATACTCCACTGCTAGGAAAAACATGAGCTCCTACTCATGAGCTCCTCTCCACTAGTGTTGAAATCCTCCTGGATCCCAAACTTTCCCTTGGAGCTTTCCTCTTGCTCCTCTCCAGCTATGCTACTATTGTTGTTGCTTCTTCTTTTGTTTCTTCCCTACTGCTATGACAGGATCTCTTTTGTTCATCTCCCCTTTGTTGACTTCTTCTACCACCCTACTGCAAACTTTAGTTCTGCAGTCCCATCACTGAGCTACTGCTCAGTTCCTCCTTCTGACAGATTTGCTTCTGCCATTTCTCCTGTTGACACATCTCCAACTTATTTTAATTTCTCTCCTGGCTAGTATGCTCCTCCATCTGTCCCCAACTTATCCTATTGGATATGCCTAATTCTCTCTGGGGTTTCCAGTTCCTCATCCAGCTCAGTAAAGTTTATGTTGTATGCTTCTTCTTCTGTTGTAGACTCCAGTGCTGCAGTCGTCTCTTGTCCATCTTCCTGGCTAAAAATTTGGAGCAATTCTGTGGAATGATATTCTCCTGAAATTTTCATGACTATCTTCCTGCAGCCATTTGTTGGTTCTGGATTGTCCAACCAATCCTCCAACATCCTCAATTCTACCTCCCATTGAGTTAGCATCTGAGTTGTGTGCTCCTCTTCTTCTTCTCCTTGGGAAGCTTTTTATATCTGCTCCTTCATCATGACAGTCACTGTTGGTTGTCCTTCCTGTGCTACTGCACTTTCATCATGTGCACTGGCCTTCACTTGGTTGTTTGGTAGGAATTCTTTGATCCCTCCAATAATCAGAATGCACCTCTGATCTTCCTCTTGGATGGTGAGATTATTTAAATTCTCATCATCTTCATTTACATGGTCTGCAAATCCATATGAATCTTCACCTATCATCACTCCTTGCTGGTATGAACTCACTTTTGAGCTAGTGAGACTTTTTGACAGTCTCATTTCTTTCCCCCTGGCCACCTGGAAATTTGAAATTTCAACACTTCTCCTCTGGCAATATACAAGACCTTCCACTGATCTCTTTCCATTGCCCACTTGGAAACTTGAAAGTCCATTTCTACCCACTTGGCAGTTTATAAAATCTTCATCTGATCTCACCTCCTCCTCATCACTGAGGTGTCTCCCTATTTCTGGTTCACATATGTGAATCACTTCTTCTTCATCTCTGAGGCTTTCGACATACCTCAGCCACCTCTTTAATAGTTGTTGTTGTCCTCTGGTCAACAATATCTTGACTGGCCACTTCACCTTCTTCTTCATGGACCAATCATACACCTAATGCGCTTTAGCATCTTGCTGCATTTTTAATGTTTGTTGCTCCATCCTTTCTCTTACCTCATTAAGCTCCAGATCCATATATACATTGATTTTCTTCTTTCATTCTTCTCTTCGACCATGCCCATGGCCTTCAGTATCCATTTCCACATTCTACCTACCCTTCTCGAAAGCCTATGGATTACTCTACATCTGAAAGCATCTCCATCTTCTTTTACAGCTCACCTGGTTGTTTAAATTTTTTTTGTTGCATGCTTGCAACAACCTTCTCACAAAGAATCAGTACTTTGCCTTCCTTTCACCTATTGTCTATAGGAAAAATTTAACTTCTGATACCACCTAATGATATCATATTATCTCCTTTCACCATCTCCCTCTTGTCTATTGTCTGCAAACAAAATAACGGCCTTGTCGTCTTTCTCTTCTGCTTGAAATCTACAGACGAAATTTCAAGCTCTGATACCACCTGATGCAGCCCCCCCTCCTCCTAAGGTTTTGCGACCTCCTAGTCTAGGATCCTTCCAAATTTTGGGTCAGATCAAATCTTTAGGTTCCTCTTTGAACCCAAATCAACTATGCACAGGTCCCTTTTTCTTCTACATGCAGGTCCTATCAGACCTATCTGATTTCCATGATCAAGATTTAATCGATATAAATCTTCTCGTCGATCAACGGTTCACGAAAATATTGGGCCACCAATGTGCTCACCCTTTACGAAAGATCCCTGTCCCCGATATCTGAAAGTGATAGCCCAATCTCCCTTTGATCGTGCTCGTTGATATCTTGTCCCAACGATATCAATGACTCCAGTACATTTCGACCTGTGAACTTACATGTTCACTAATTTCACCTCTGCTCCTTGAAATGATTCCCTACCATCGATTCCCCTTCCTAGGTCGATGGCCTTAATCCTCTTTGGGTTTCCAATCTTTGTAAATCTCAACTTCTCGTGCTCTACCAACTCCTATGGTTAACCGCCTTCTTCGCATATTTCCTTAGGCTACGTTCTCATGTGACCACGCGATTACCTGTTAAATCTCTCGCACCTTCAATCCCCCGAAATCTTGACCGTCGATCTCCCGATCTTGACAGTACCTCTGGATTGATGGTTAGATCTGTCTTCTCCAAATCCAACGGACTAGATCTGCTTCCTCTGAATTAACGGACGATATATCTTCATGATTCTGTACTTTGGTATTTTGAAATATCAACCCCTCGCTTTCCTTTGTACTCCAATATTCTGGATTTAACGATCTCCTTCCACGCATCCTCCTCGATCAACGGTTGTGCTTCCACTTCGGGTCTTTGGCTTCCTCGTCTAGATCAACGATCCAAATTGTTGCCTCCTCGATCAACGATCGAGATCCTCTTTGGCTCTTCATACCTTTCTCCCCCTTCTTTCTTTTCCTCTGGAGTCCTAGATATGGCACCACATGTCCTCCTTTGCATCAATGGCTCTCGTCATTTCTGGGACTTCGGCCTTCGATGTCCTCAAATCTCAACAACCCCAAATATCCGGAGATAAATCTTCCAAAGTGTTGGATCTTTTGACACCTATCCTCTCTTGATCCAACGGCTATTCAATGGTTGTCTAACGGAGTGAAACTTTGTCCTCCACGTGTCCCTTCGTAGATCAACATCCCACGTTCTTCCTTTTGGATCAATGACCCTTAATCATTTCGGCCTTCGGTGCTTCAGAACTTTCTAAAACTTCTTTCCATAAAACCTCGGAGTAAAATCCCCCAATGTCCATGATTTGGTGACACCTGTCCTCTTCCAGATCGACGGCTATCATTCGCTTTGACTGTTCGGGCTTCGGCGATGTCAAACCTTTCTCTTTCGCATTCTCCCAGAGTTCATGATATTTCACCATGCATCCCCTTTCTAGGTCTGATGGCTCAAATTCTCTTTCGGCTTCATGATTCGACAATTTCAATTCTCAAACTGAAACTCCAATGTAAATTTCCCTGGAGCTCACGATCTGATGACAAGTGTCCCCTCTGTAGATCGACGACTCTTAGCTCTTCAGTTGTTCAGCCTTTGGGTGTTTCAGCATTACAACTCCACCTCCTTCTATATCTCATGACCCGTTGACACATATTCCCTCTAGATCTAGTGATCCAGATTCATTTTGGCCCTTCGGGTCTTCGAGATTCAGAAGTTTCAGCTTCTCTGTGCACTCATTCCTCCCAGAGCGTTTCCATCCAAAATCAATAGATTCCCACCATGTGTCCCTCCAGTTGGTGGATGGTCCCAAATGGTTTTTGGGACTTCGGCTCTTTAGTGCATCCACTCTCCTGTGTGTACACAAAGCATTAAATCTCGTGCACTTCTTCCCAAAGCCAAGGATGTTTGACCCCTTGTGCTCAGATCCAATGGATGAGATATGTTCTCTTCTCCTGCGCTATCCTTGTTCACTGGGCACTGATCCAACAGACTAGGCTTCTCCTTAAAACCAATCCAATGGTTTTTGTTGCTCCTCCTCCTGAGCTTTAGATCTCTCCTGTATTACAATATTTCATCAGTCTTCAAAGGTTTTGACCTTTGCTCGTCTTACGAATCTGATTCCTGGGTATCGTATTCACCTTTGAAAGCGGTATCCCTTTTGAGCTTTAGGAATTAGAATAATTCTACCTCCTATGCATTCTTTGTGTTATCTCTTCTGATATTTTCCCCTTCGAAGGTTTCGATCTCCCATGCACACATTGTGTTTCTGGGATTTCATAAAACTCAGATCCAAATAATTTCTTGAAAATAAATTCTTCTCGCCCTATTGGCGTTCTCCTTGCTTGATGCACACCTTGCAGAGATCCTCCTTATATAGTGTTCAGTAAATTTGTTTCCTTCTGAATTCAACATAGAGTTCTTCATGTGTACTCCTTGCACTTTTGTTGGTGAAGGTTCAACGATATACCTCCTGATATTTCCTGAAGTTAACTCACCTCTGTCAACACAATCCTTGTGGACAATGTGCACTCCTTGCACTTGGAAACTCTAAGACGAGAAAAAATTGAAACTCATACAATACTTCACCAGTTCATACATTCAGAACATGAATGACATATAAAAGCATAACAATAAATACAAATACATAAACATGCCATATGCAAGAAAAACTACTTTTCTATTATCTTTATATGTCTATACATATGTTTACAAAAACTGGACTTCAACATAGTCCCAGTTCTCTCGAGCTCTCCTAACCTCACTCTATCTTGAGTTCTGCTTCTAATACCTCTCTACCTATATCTCTCTCTCAAGTCTCCTAATTACAAAAGAGGGATCTACAATCTTATCCTCTTCACCTCCTTAGTGCTATCATTGTCTTAGTTATGGCCCCATACTCCTACGGCTACATTCCATAAATGTTGATCCAGGCCTGACTATGATTTGGACCTACTACAAGTAACCATTTAAGGCAACTCTATCCAATACCTGTACAAAGGTATGTCTTGGCTCTTACGACCTTACAATGCAAATCCCCATGGGATAAGATTTTGAATTTTAAAATGGGAGGATCAATGCCTCTCCCTTTCTCCATTATGCACCTATGTGTTGGCCTGTTGTTGCTTTTGCTAAGGTGGAGCAATGCTCCTACATCAGCGTCCATAGTGTCTGCAAGGAGTGCGTGACTGATTCAGTTTCGACTCGAAAGCTCAGGAGAGATAGCATGATTCCAGTCACGAGAGACAGAATCGGTTGGAGAACAATTCAAGGAGTGAAAATTAATCCACATAGGAGTCGACTGTGGAAGCGAATCTGTTGCAAGGCATGCACAGATCAAAAATTTGACTAAGTGTCGAAGGAGGCGTTCATAGGAACTAGGGGAAACCAAATAAGGAAAGCTCGGGAGGGAGAGTGGTGGAAATTCTTCAAGGACAGAAGTCCCTGGAGTCTTCACTGAAATAAGTAGACGAGATTCATCATGGAGGGAGATGAACGATTCCAGACCATCATATCTGGGAAAGCTACTCGGAGGATAGTTGTAAGTCATTCGGAACTTCGGAGTTCAAGAAGTTTGGAGGCTTTCTGAAAGGAGAATCATGAATTCTGAAGTTGCAAACGGATTTCAGTCGTTGATCGTGAAAGGGGCACATGGCAACGGATTAAGGAGTTTGGGAGTCTGGAGTTTCACGAAGTCATGAAACCAAAACCATAGTGGGGCCAACAGACTCAAGGAGACATGTGGCAGAGATCGAAGAATCAGAGTAGTGCATTTCGGGAAGAAGAGAAGGAAGAGTTTGGGATATCCCTGAAGCCCGAATCGCAAAGGGATAGACCCATGGTCATAGTCGTGGTCACCAAGAGGAAAAATGGACCCAAAGAGTTGCTATGACTCAGTATTTTAAATGATCCAAGATCGGGAGGTCGAGCAGCCCTTTAGAGGGAAGGGGGTATGTACCATCAACATACTTCAACAATTCAAAGAAATGCTTCTCATATTCCTCCATGTCTCTAGTTCTCATGTAGGAACTAAAGTCTATTTTTTTGTATCTCTAATTCTACAAGAATGTACATGCAATAATTGTTGTTAGAATTAAGCATATTGCAAAATATTTATCAATTAGATTACAATTCATTCTTCATTTTAAATTATGAATAATATTAATGCACTAATCCGAAGTAGGATTCCTTAAATGCATTCATTTTCTAAACAACTTTCCAATGGTTGTCCTCATGCCTCAATCTGAGTTTTGAGCGAATAGTTACAGCAATTACAAGTTGCAATTTCCACTCTTTTGTTGCTACAAAGTTCACTTTTATTACTTTTGAAGAAAATATAATGCCCAAATCAAAATTATGGGTTGACAAATCTCTTCTACTCCTCAAGAAATTTCCAACGACTATTCGTTTGCTCCAATTCAAGCTCCAAGTTGAAAATTATGGTGGCAAAATAGTGAAGGAACATTCATTAGCACGTGCAACATAGTAGCAACGCTCAGCAACTATCTGATCATTTCTAGATTAGATCTTCATTGTCGATCTGTCTTAATGGATTCACCACGGATCTAGTCATATCTCTTCTTCATTTTGGGATTTTGTGTTCTCCAATTTGCATCCTCTAGCTCTGTCTCACTCACTTTGTTCTTATACTTATATTCCTTATTGTATTCATAGGCTTGCAGGTGGTGGACTCGCGGACTCATATAATATCTTCATACCTTACATGAACCTGTTACCAACACTTAGTTTATTTTTCCTTCATGGACTTGTGGCCTCGTGAATTCATAATTTTGTAACCTTCCTTTCATAAGTCCATCTGAGAAGTCTCAACACTTAACCATTTTTCCATCTATGCAGACTCATGGACTCATAATCTTGTATCCTTCCTTTCAAAATTTCATCCGAGAAGTCTCAACACTTAACCATTTTTCCACCTACGCGAACTCGTGGACTCGTGGACTCATAATCTTGTAACTTTCCTTTCAAAATTCCATCCGAGAAGTCTTAGTACTTAACCATTTTCCATCTACCGGACTCCTGGAATTCACACTTAGAAGTTTCCAAGATCTTATCACGGTTTCCTGGGATTGACAGTTGGCCTGCCACATGGCTCCACATCACCTGCCAACTCTCATCCCATCCAAAATGTACCTACCATAGTGGCAGTACACATATTTCTTCTACCACATTAGCTGATATGTGGCCTCCACATCATGTCGACATCATCGTATGGAAAAATACCCAAATTTTTTTCAATTTGCTTATTTTCAAAATTTCCAAAGAGGCTCAATTCTTCACATTACCCATGAAATTTCTCTCAATTTTACTACAGTAATTTAAATAAACAAGTTGCAAACATACTCCATAATTAATTCTCTACGAATTTTCACTTCAACATTTTGCTAACTTGGCCCATCTAGGCTCAATGTTTAAAACTGGGCTCTAATACCACTTTGTAACATACCCATCACCCAGGTTGGGCCATGCCACATAAAAATATCTATTTTGTGACTCTTATACCATAATGTAACTTTCCCCAGCCCGACCGAGGGACATTACGGTGCAGAATACACATGAAAACGAAATTATTCTAACTAAAGTAATTATTTTACTGATAGTTGATTTATTGTAGCTTACAACTACAAATTTAAAACAGATTTAGCTATTGTTTATATCCATAAAACAGATGCATATAAATCATGCTAATAATCAACACGAAATACAACTAAACCACTCATTACAACATCATATAAGTCATTCTCATTTATGCAGAGTTCAGGCACAACAATAACACATGTAAAGAACTCAACAACAAGATAAAACACTTATCTTTAAAGAAGAATCGTGTAACCAACTTCTTGGCACGGACGTTCCACCCAACCATAGACTGGTTGTTCCAAATATCAATATCTAGTCACTCCTGAGTTGAGACTAGTAATCCACAACAGAGGGTGGTCTTTCATAGTCCACTCGCAGATCATAAAATTCATAAGCCAACTGATATTCTCCTACAACTATCCCGATTTTTCTTCCAACACTCTTCATCCTGACCTTGCCAACCCAAGAAATGCACCATTCATTTATTAGAGATAACCCAAGGGATCTACCATCCTTTTATCAGGGATAACCCAAGGGATGTACCATCTATTTATCAGGGTTAACCCAAGGGAAGTACCATCCGTTTATCAGGGATAACCCAAGGAATGTGTCATTTTTTTATTAGGGTCTCTCTGGAACAGGTAGTTAGGACTCTTTTAGTTGAGAACTCAAGGGAAATTGTTGCTAGGAAAACTATCAGCAAATCAACAGCAACACGTGTTGTTTTAGTGCAACTCACATAGGAGTTCACTCTTCAGGCCTGAAAACCTAGCTCTTTAGTTTTCCAACTCCAATTCACTCCAGTTACGCTCCATCCTACTCTTGAATTCACCCTCCATGGTTGCACTAGCTCCAAGCTCTCTTTCTTACTCTCCCATCTCTTCCCATGCACAAAACTTGATATGTCAAATTTTTGTCCCCCAACCCATACGAATTTTCTCTCTTTGGCTTACCTTTATGGACTCACACTCTTCCCAAGATGATTGTACTCAAACCTCATGTGCCCAATAATGTTGGGATGTGACCACTCACACCCACCCTCTTACATGCATCCAATGATTGGCTTTGGGAACACTCAATCAGAAATGGGAAGGTTCGTATACAATACACAAGTTTAGGAAAAATGGGTTAAATTGATATACATGGGTATTTCTCCCTTTGATCCCCTATTGGACATTATCCTAGACACTTCCCTCTCTTGTGGATTAATTCAGCCCCCATCTCTTGTCCATGTCCCCTTTAGAAGTTGGCATCAAATTTTATTATTAAAACATTGAAATACAATTTGCATATTACATCACTTGGTCGTAGCCACATATTATATCCACATAAGAATTAATTAAACTGAGGATTATAATTGGGATGTTACAAGTTACAGGGCTCTGGCACTTCTTTTCTGGCATGTTGTTCAATCCCTAGAAGGGAAGTGGGGAAGCCGAGAGACTGTTGAGAAAAGAAGGGGCACACTTCCTGGGGTGGGATAGGCATCTGGAAAATGAGAGACCATAGGATAGTTGCAGTAGTTGAGCACCTTGGACTGAGCAATTCTATTGATTATCATACTTTAGCATGGCATTAGGAATTATTTTTCCCTGGTGGAGTTTAAGCCCCAGCTAGTGGGTGACGTTTTGTTGAAAGTATATGAGCAACATACTCTATGGATGGGAGGAACGTCTGAGCTCTACGTGCAGTTGGTGACTCTTTATAAAAAGATAAGTGCCTTTTATGTGGTTGTTTAATTTATTGTGTGCTTAATTATCTATGTCTGATATGGGTTTATTTCTTGTATGACGTTGCATATAATCAATTTTCATTATTTTGTATGATGGTGTTGGTACATGTAAGCATGATGTTGTATTCAGTATTATGTCACACGTGCATAGTATGACAATTAATGAGTTTTCATGTTAGTTAACCTTGTAATAATGGTCATGAGTTTCTGAGGCAAGGCTAGAATTGTTGTACACGTAGGAAAATAATGTGTGTGCACCAGAGGATGGAATCGTTGTGCGCATAGGGAATCATATCTACACACAAAAGGATATTTGAATCTCCGTGCGACACCATAATGGTTGTGTGCACAGTTGTAATCATGTGTTCGGAGTGGTTACATGTGCAATATACTTGTGTGTTCTTAATGATTGTGCATGCAGTTGTATTATGTGTTAATTCTATTATTGTATCCAATGTCAAAACACACAAGTATATTATGCATGTAGTGAAGTATATTGAAGAGGAAAAATTGTGTGGCACGATCTAGCTTGGGATTGTGCACATTGCCTCACATGATTCTATGCAGATTAACGTTATAGTGTAGAATATGTGCACTAGATTTTTGGAGTGGCATTGCTTAGCAGTAATCTGGGGATGTTACAGGTTGGTATCAGAACTGTATTTAGGAAGTTTTCAGTAGTGGAGATGTTACAATGGGGTAAAGGGACCTAGCTAGGAGGTTGGGTATGTTACACACATTCCTAAATTATGTTATCATTTTGTATAACCTTGTATTTGTTGTTGAGTGTTCCTAAAGCCAATCATTGAATTCATGTAAGAGGGTAGGTGTGAGGAGTCACATCCCATAGTTATTGAGAGAATGAGAAAGAGTAAAATCATCTTGGGGAAGAATGTAAATCAAGTCAAGCAAGCAGACAAGGAGAGGAAATTTGTATGGCCAAGGGGGCAGTTTTTGGATAGTCACGTTTCTGCATGGAGAGTAGTTTTTACTTGCATATTTTGGACAATAAGAGAGGAGATGAGTGCTGGGAAGAGAAAAAACCATGTTGGGCTTGAAGGAAGCCATTGTTGGGTTTTATTTTACGTTGAGAAAGAGGCATGTGCACCTGTATCGGGATGTAAGCCCCTGAAGAGTTTTTATGTTGACAAAATGACTCAAAAGCCTTGTGAGAGATGTTGTGAGAACTCCTAAAGTAGCTGAGAGGATCCTTGATCAATCAAATTCATTGGAGCCCTAGATGGAAGTGGGAAGGCCTACGGGACTGTGTGCAATGAAGGGGCATCCGATTCCTTGGGTTGTGCAGAATTTGGGGAACAGAGAGGAACCTGGGTTTTGGGGTTGTTGTGTGTGGAGAATGGATAGCTAGAGAGTTGGATCTCCTTGTGGACTCATAGCCTCAGCTCGAGGGTGGCTTGTTGTTGAGAGAAAACGAACAACAATTCCTATGGTTGGGAGGTAATTCATCCTCTGTATGCAACCAGTTGGTTAGTTATTAACAGATAAGTTCTTTGTTGTGTTTATTATGATATTCTGTTGTGTAAATGGTTTATATGGATATTGTGTGTTTGCTGTTTTTTTGAGCAGTTGCATTAATGTTTTAATATATGTTGTTAGACTCATTTAGAACTGTGTAATCAGTGAAATGGTTAAATTTTGTGTTATATGTAGCTGGTAAGCTACATAAAACTAATAAGAAGAAAATCTTATGTTTTAATGTGTATTTTGTTGAGCGCTCAACACACCCTAAAAGCCTTATGAAATTTTATCACTTTTGGGTACCACTTGTTTTCTTTTACTGTATAAATTGATTTCACTTTGGGGAATGGTTTATTTTTGTTTTGTTTTCATGACTCTTATCAATCAAGTCAGGTTTGTTTGAACTTGTTAAATGAAACCTCGGGTCTAAAATAAATTGACATCCTAGCTAGGAATCTGCAGTTAACATTGTGACTAACGCGTTTATGTTTGGTATCGGAAAAATTCAAGCAGATAAATTGGCCACACAATTACACTAATCGGCGATCGTCAATGCACCATCAGCATCGGGATAAGGCGAATTTGGTTTGCGTAAGTTATTTGCCATGAAAATTCAGGAGATAGTCGATCCCCATTGGCATTGGCAAAGTACGGGAGGAATAGACATTGAAAAACTCCATAAAGAAACCATTGATAGCCAATAACCGATGCACTTTCTCAAGGTCGGGGAAAATCTAAAAAGATTAAAACAATCGATTTTTTCTACGTTAAATATATCATCGATTGTCAATCCCCGATACACTTTCGGCATTGAGACTCTTTCGAGAGAATCGAACCGGAAGCACTTGGGTAGGTTTATCATCGATCATTGATCCTTGATACTTTTTCGGCATTGGTGAGCTAGGATTGGGTTTAGAATGTATATCTTAATGAAAGTCTTGATTTCAATTGAAACGAGTAAATGAAGACGTTGGTCTTGAGTGCCACGTGTCTTTGTCGTGTAGGGGTGTTGCACGGCCTGGTTTCATCCCAAGTCATATTAAGGTTCTCTGTGTCCTAGTCACACCTCCTAGTCAGCTTTGCCATGTCAACTTTGTACGAAAAGATCGATCGACGTCGGATATTTTACAAGAAGATATCAACGAAAAGTGTTCAAAGTGAAACCTTGACCCCCGACTCACCAGCTAGACTGGCGAAACGATGGGATTTTTTTGACACAAAATATGATCAGATTCTAACATTTTATAGACCATTTAATGCTTCATCCCACATTTGTTACTACCTCGTACACCGATTCAACAAAAATAATTTGAAATCACTGATAGGCCACGTTACAACCTGTTCCCGCACCGTCAACCCACGATCGAATTTAATTTTAAAACATCTTTGCAGATATGGTGGTAGATTTAATAGAAATACACTTATAACCCAAATTGAATGGATGATGCAACAAGGTA
Organism: Picea mariana; assembly: GCA_032191745.1. Lineage (NCBI taxonomy): Eukaryota > Viridiplantae > Streptophyta > Pinopsida > Pinales > Pinaceae > Picea > Picea mariana. Next base: position 531,729 of record JASDQU010100627.1, on the reverse strand, counting down.
ATTTGATCCCTATTTAAATCTCTAGAACGGCTTTGAACAATTTCATTCTATGCACAAGTTTGAATTCCAGAGCATTTGAAGAAGCAAAGCAAGCATCTCGATACTGTGTTGATTCTCAGATTATCAAGACCAGGTTAAACAAGAAGCAGAGGTATGTATTCAAGTTTGACAATTTGGCAGGTGTGATTTTCTCTATATAAATCTTATTTCTTGGACAGCCTCTAACTATTTTCTAAGATACAGGGAAAATGCCTCCGAGAAATCTAACCACCAGATGCTCACCGAGAGCACCTAAGCTAAAGGAAGCATAAACAAGTGAAGGTTCTTCTCATGGTACTACGAGGCAATTGGAGTACACTCCCAGGGCAGAGTCAATCATAAAAACCTCAACAAAGAAAGCCTTTGTCTAACCTCTAATCTTCGGTGATACAGAAGCCAGCACTGAATCCAAAGTAATGCTCCCATAGTGGGGGGACCTTTTCAACAGAATCAGCCGGGAGTACCCAGAGTATATCCCACATAGTGACTCGGACATAAGGGCGCTTGATGACCAGGTGTTCCCAAATATATGATGATCATATTTGCACATGGTAGCCAGCAGAACTCCGATTTTCCCATGCATAGAATTTTTGAAGTGGCTAATCTACCATACAGATGCGAAGAAATTCTTAATCAACGATGAGAATGGCGGGTGTGTCGGAGTTTTCCTCCCAACAGAAGTCCAGAAGTACTACAAACTCAGAGACCCAAAGGAGTGGCTAAACACAGAATTCGTGGTGAAGTTATATGAATTCCACAACACCAGTCGGTTGATGGCCTCATGGTGGAATGAGGACAAAAATTTTACAAACTGGAGCAATGGCTGGTATGGGACAGTTAACCTGAGGGAGCCATACATCTACTTGATGGCTCTCATTTTTTGATTGTATGGAGAGAAGGAATTCTCCAAGTTTTTGGAAGCATGGATGCCCTTAGCATAAATAATAGCGATCTTCAGAAGAAGATTCAACTGGGGAGCTATAATTTCCAAGCAATTGAGCATCTGTGAACAATAGGAACAAATGTCGAAAGAAGGGGAAGCACCCACTTTCCACATCACCTCGTACCTTCTCAATGTGATCTGTGCGAAAAATGTCTTCGCTGGAATGTTACAGAGCTCCTTGTTCACGTTTATTTCAGCATACTTTGGGAGAAAAGGTACAAAAAATATTACTCACTCATTTGCAATTAATTCATCGCTCGTATTCATTTTATTATATTTAAAAAGGAATGTCTGAGGCTATCTACAGCAACCAAGAAAATGGTAGCAAAGGTAGGCCACTGGTATTTAGATGAACGCACCACCTATATCAGGGTGTTCAGAGCCACCAGAGGGCAACATCTACTACCCGCTCACGTCCCAGACCGGCTCATTGTGGGATAAATATTCTATCAAACTATCTTGCAGGGCTATAACGCCACATTGGTCAAGTACAAGAAGTGGGATTTGATACCCTACGGTTTCCATGTGGGGTTTTATTTGGTAAAGGACATTGCTCAAGCCAAACAAGAAGGGTTGAGCCAACTTGAATTCAAGTTTCCGATAGGCCGATTCTGCAAGAACCACCCTAAAGGCCTGGTCCCCCAACATGCTTCACAAGTATCATCTTGTTGGACATATGGACAAGACAAATTTGAGGATGAAATTTTCATAGAGTGTGCTCAGGACTGGGAGGAGGTAGTACAGAGGATGGCCAACCCAAACATGACTAGGTTCAAGGCTATGAGCATGGAGGAACAGTTGGAAATAATAGAGAATTTGACTCAATATTCGGGAAGAGATCAGAGTGCCAAATACTATAGAGGCACAAAGAAGAGGATTTCTCTTGCTAGAGGGGGCACGGAGAATCATTGATAAATTGTAGAATGACCTTGATCTTATAGAGATGTCAAGGATTCCCGCTGATTACCCAATCGAAATCATAGGAGATCCAAGTGGCTTAGAGACAATACAACTGGAAGAAATCCCTGAGCCAAAAAACCCTGAAGTTCCACCACCACAGATTAGATCACCAGGGGAAATTTCAACCCAGCCTAAGATAGCAAGGAAACCAGGTAGGGAAAGTGTACCAAACCCTTTGTTTGGCTTAATAACTATCTATGATGATGAGGAGAGTTCGAAGGTTTCCCTCGTGACTCCAGTGCATATTATAAAAGAAAAGGAACCGGAGAAAGCATATACCCTAGGTCTCTATGCTTCAATTCAAAACCTTCTACAGAGTGACCATGAGGTCAAAAGTGTCTTAGACACTGAGCTACTCGACTTGTCGGGAACCCCAATAGACATCTTGAGGGATGAGCTAGAATCGGGTGGTCAGAAAGAGGAAGTTCCACAGCAAGAAATCAGTACATCGACAATCGATTACCAAGTAAGTATCGGACCTATCCCTGACTCTTTAATTTCGGTTGATGCCTCACCAGTCGATGCACAAAAAATGGAGGTTGAGCCATCGAGACACATAGAAGCAATCCAAGAACCAATCCTGGAATAGATACATACAATCGTGAGCCTGGGGGATACTCTAACCTGGGGAGAACAACAAATCCTTGAACCTGTGGATGAGGTCGTTGACATACAAGGGATCGCCTATGACAGAAAAATAAAAGCCATCATGAAGAGGACTACTAAAAAGATAAGGCTTATGCTAGATAGCTCGATTCTCATCATGACAGAAGAGAAGTTGCTCAGCACTGAACATGCCAAGACATCTTAACTTATCAGTGCAGGAATGGCCATTATGGATGCCACATTGGATAGAGTAAGAAGGGATGAAAAGGAGTTGGCCGCTGCACTTAAGGAGTTGGACCATCTACGCCATTTGGAAAAATATTATCACGACTCCACACAGACCACGGTGTTTTTGAGAAGTGAGTTCCAATATGCCTATGCCAAATTCATGAATGAATGACACCTTTTCACTACAGGTATAGTTGTTTTCCAAGAAGACACCCTGATGGCACTAGAGACATGCAAGAACGTGGAAAGGTGGTATGAGAAATATTACCAAGTAGTAGAAAGGATCGATTACATCAGCACATTTCAAAAGGGTTGAGACATTGAAGAGCATGGAATTCGAGTGCCAAGGGATAGCAGCATCGATTGGATCAGGAAAGTGATCGAATACTGGGTAAAAATGGCCCAAGAACCTGAGTGGGATATTCAGGAGAACTTATTCGAGTGTGAAAAGAGATGGGAAAATACTAATCAGGAGATGAAAGACATCGGCCTCCTAGAATTTGTCTCACCCGAATACTTTGTCGACGTACATGACATAGTCAAGCAACATGCAAAACATGACTCAACATGGACAACAAAGATAGAAAAGGTGGCTAGCATGGCATTAGGTCAAGTACGACAGTTCATGGAGCATTTGATTAAGGCTTGAATAGTTATGCCACGGTTGAGTGTTAAAATGATCAAGTACAGAGCACGAGTAGTAGAAGTGAAAGAAATTATTTCATCCTCGATGGACCAGCACAAGTTCTCGTATGCCAACACATGCGAGGAACTCTTCATCAAGTATTCAGATTATGAGAAGATTCATCCACTTCAGTAAAACTATTTGATGATTCTTAGAGAACAAAGAGATGAAAGCGCCATGTGACGATATTTTGTTTTACTTAGCTTGCACTTGTAATAGCTATTTTTAGTTAATGATTCATTATAAATAAGAGGATTGACCTTTTAGAAAAGGGTCGATGGTTTTTGGAAAAGACCCTCATTTTTGGAATTGTAAGGAACTATTTCTAAACTAACTTAATTGAGAAGTCGTGTTTAGGACCAGAGACAAAAAAAAAATATTCATCAAAGGCATTGTGTGATTGGATTGAGGAGGAATTACTTCCAATTCTATTTCTTAATGGATGTTGTAACGAGTAAGAGTTTCTAAATCTATTGATAAGTTAGTTGTTTCAATATTGTTTGTAGTTCTTGTCTCTAATGATGAAATCAAATCGTTGTGTTAATGTGTGATTAATGCTAGAGCTAAGGAAACTATTTTTCTTGCCATCATTTTATTGCATGTGTGTTTTCTTTCGATAATTGTATCTCAGTGAATAAATGACATACCAACAAGTTAATGTATTAGTATTAGGCTTGTCACGTGTGTGAATATCTTTGTCTGCATGCTTTAGCACAAGGGTTATCCCAAGATCAGATTTCTTTATTATTTAAGAACCCCCCTTTTACCAATTGGTTTATACCAACACACATATTTTAATAAAATTTATCTAATAAAATAAAAGACAAAAAGAGACTCTTTAAACTAAAGGAGGAACTTTCATAAGAAGATATCATGTCAATCACTACATAAATCCCATCGATAAATTGACTAGATGGAAAGATCTAGAGAACCATTCCAACATAAAACGTTGCAGAGTCTAATTGGTCCTTCATGGCGGGTTTGGTTCCTTCTATTGAGTTAAAGGGATTTAGGACCCCTCAACATATTCCACATGTAATTTTGCTCAGTTGGAGGCTAGGTACATTACATAAATGCTTGGAGTATTAGGATGATTAAATTTCATCAAATGAAACCCTATATTTGCAACTGTATATATGCTCATAATTTATTAGAAAATTCAAGTTTTAATATTTAATATATTATTTTTTTATAAAGGTTTTGCTAACTACCTATATTTCTATTGCAGAATTTAAGGGTATTTTTTGGGCTGAACAAGAAAATCTGTTATCTACTTTTGCTTCTTACATTTGGTGCTCTCGTCTACATTGGAGTGAATACTTCATCGATTATTGTTTTTGTATTTTTCGTATGCACTATGATATTACTCTTTTCTATTTACCTCACATCCTGGGTCCTTGCAAAAGATGAAGGACTGCCATAAATGGGCCAAGTAAATATGTGTTGGAGAATTCTTGGCATGCCAATATCCCTATAGTGGAATCAAAGATATATTGTCAAGTGTATCACTCAGATTATGCGCGCCTAGCCAAAATCATTTACCAGCAAGTGAGACCCCAAATTTAATTATGTATTCATTCCCTTCTTCCTTGTTTATAATAGTAGTACGACTAACTGGGTGCTACATTTTGTCTAATTTCAGGTTGCCCAACATGAATTAAAAAAATAATAATAATGCCCAACGTGAACAACCAATTTTTTTTTTGGTATTGAATTTAATTTACTTCATAGTACACTTTGTAAGGCTCGTTTAAGATCACAAAAAAAAGATAGGGGTACATACCTTCTCAAAAATATCCCTCTAGTTACACTATATTTGTTTTTAAAGACCTTGTAACATCATTTATAGTTACACGTGCAACGACAATTGCAGAGTATTCATTGGGCTTGGAGAGATTGCTATTGAATATTTTCCAGTTAGTCAGTGGGCTAAGAACAACTATTCATTGGGATTTGGAGACATTGCAAAGTTTTTAAAGTACATATGCATTATCGGACTTAAACAATGTTATCTTTCAAATCTTAGCATCTATATGTATCTCTCTAGGTATGAATTTTTTTATGAGAAGACTTGGGCATGGTATGGTGATGCTAGGAAGGCGGCGAGGTGGTCCAAGCATGACGATGGGAAGGTTGTTCAGATGGTTCAATGCCAAATGCCAGCTAGCCATTTTTTGTCAGAGCCATGATTATTGTCTTCATTGTCTGTCAATGATTAATCCATGAAGCTAAAAATAAAACATATCGAAGAGAAAAAAATTATCATTCTCTGTGAGGGATCACAAAGTAAAACATTAGGAAGAGAGAAAAATAAAACATTGGGAAGAGCAAAGCATGGAATAAGACCTCAAATCTATTGTCCAAAGAGATTACGAAGAATAGGCTTTTTTTATATAACAAACAAAATGTTGAGTTTTCTATCTCCAACATTAGAGATTGGGAAAAAATATATACTCAAACGCCAAACTATTATGAAGTCAATGCTAAATCGAATGTTATAGTCCCTCGCTCGCCTTTGACATTGAATAATAAGGTTTTATTTCAAAAATGTTCACACAAAGTCACAAAATGAGTCATATAGATAGACCATGTGTAATTCATATAGATATAGAAAAAAAAAATTAAGTTAAAGGGAAAATGTACTGGATTCCACCAAATTAAGAGAAAGTGATATTTTTATCATTAATATTGATATTTTATAGATTAATATCTATATTGAAATTTGACTTAAAAGATAATTACGTTTTAATAATAGTTATTTAAGTAATATAGGTTAAAGGAAAATTATATTGGATTCCACCAAATTAAGGGAAAGTAATATTTTTGTCATTAATATTGATATTTTATAGATTAGTATTTGTATTAAAATTTTACTTAAAAGATAATGATGTTTTAATAGTAGTAATTTATGTTTACATAACTTAATAGTCTATTAATTTTAAGTAAAAGAAATATGAATATAAAATATTATAATTAACTTAATAATAAATAAGATTAATTTAACAATATACATAAATTGAAAATATATTTTAGTTCAACCAAATTCATTTTAAAAGATTAGATTCACATCACATTAAATTTCAATACTATTTTGATTAATAAATTTAATTTATAATAGAATTTGGATTTAATATTATTTCAAAATTCAAAAAATTCTTTACTTACAAAATTATTTTTAAAATATTTTGATTTTTTAAATTAATCAAAATCATCAAGAAACACACTTTCATTTATCTATCTTTTTTTTTCATATGACATTTTCCACTCCAATGAAATAATAAAATACAAATTGAAATCTAAGCAATCATTTTTACATGGAAACTTAGTATTTAAAGTTTTAAATTCTCTTTTTTCCTTACTGAGAAAGTGTTTTGCATATCCTTTATTTATTACTTTATCCTCACCAAAGAAATATTATTTAATATATATCAAATAAGAGTCAAAATTATAAAAGAGGAGAAAATATTAAACATTATATTATATATATCTTTGTGGTTTTGAATGGGAATAATATTTCTCCATGATTTTCAAGGATATGTTTTATTTCTAACATTATATATCTATGGTTTTGAACAGAAATAATACTTCTCTTTGGTTTTTACATTTTTTTAACCAGAATAATCTCTGTAATTTCTCTGTCTCTGGCCGAGGGGAACTTCTCTTGGTTTTCGAAAATTATTTTTGGCTTCTTCAACTGGTTGAGAAATTGTACACATGAAATGAGGTGAGTCACTTTATATCCAAAATAATAATTGTTACATTTTTTCTCTTCTTTTCAATATGAGCACTCCACCACCTATTCCAAAAATTCAACCTAACAGAGGGAGGCCCCCCAAAATCACCCTAGAGATCCTTTACGATTATATGAAATCAATAGAAGAGAGAGAGAGAGAGAGAGAGAGAGATGCAAAAATCCAAATAGAGTTAGAATCATTAGAAAAAAGGAGTGAAGAAAGAGACGTAAAATTTCAAATAGAGCTAGAGGCAATGAATGATAAAAAAAATTAGACTCTTCAAAGATATCATTCAAACTCAAATAGAGGATAGATTCTTAAGGTTCAAGAGTTAATTGCAGACAATGAAGGATAGGATTCAAGAAATGGAAAAACATAGACAATCAACCCAAGAAGGAGAGGTTGAAGAAAATCACAACTTGAGAGATAGGATTAAAGAGCTAGAAGAAAAACTAACCAACAATTTGATCCTCAATAATATGGAAAACAAATTGGATATCAAACCCATCAAAGTGGAAATGAATAAGCTAATCAAACTGTACCATGAGCGTAACAAAAGATCCTTGAACCTCATAATGTTTGGTATAAAAGAACAACATGAGGAGGATATGCTAGCAAAAGTAAAAGAAGAATTAAATAATAAATCACAAATTGATACAACTTACCTCATAGAAGCACAGAGGCTAGGAAAAATAATTGATCACAAAGATAGGTTGATTCGTGTCAAAGTAAGTTGTAATGAACATAAATATAGAATACTTAGTAAATCTCCAAGCTTAAAGGGGTCAAAAATATTTATAAATGAAGACCTCATTCCCGAAGACCAAGTTGAATTAAGGAAGGAAGTTCAAAAGGTAAAAGAAGCTAGGAAAGAAGGAAAATGGGCAATAATTAGAAATCAAAAAGCTATTGTTAGGGATAGAGACCAGAAGGATAATAATAAATAGGAATTTGGGACACTCGAGATCCTTTTTTGGAACTATCGTGGCTTTCCATGGCGCAAAGGTCCTATGATAAGTTGGATCCCAAGTGATATTGATATTATTTGTCTAGTTGAAACTTGGGAGCACGAGGAGTCTAAGGTCCCTCACATAGAAGGATTTGTCTTGTGGTCAACATGGAACAAAAAATCCCACCGTAGAGGGATAGGAGGCATAGCTTGTTATATTAGAAAGAGCATTTCTTCTCAAATTCAACTTCATAAGATTGACCCTCTCAATCAGTACATTTGGATAGAAATTCCAGACACCAATGCTAAGAATATGTATATATCAATTTTCTATTTTGCACTTATTAATTCTACTTTTTATAAGAAAAACAATCTAGATAACAATTGTCCCTATAATAATTTAGAACAAGATATTTATAGTTTGAAAAATGAAGGTAATATCCTCATGCTAGGAAACTTTAATGATAGGACTGCAACTAAGCAAGCTACTCTTTTAAGTACCGATTCCAACCATAATCCTTTATGGCTAGATGAGGACCTTCTTTTATCTAATAGTTACAAAAGAAGCTATGAAGACCTAATTGAGAATTTTTTTGGTACTGAGTTGGTCAAGCTCTGCAACTCTCAAGACCTAATAATTTGCAATGGAGTAATGAAGTGGCCAAACTCCAACCAAATGAATTGGATTCATGGGCTAGGTAGTAGTGTCGTAGATTATGTGATATCCAATATCCCCGTTTCCAACCAAATAGAAACTTTTGACCTTTTAAATGACAATGAGCCCAACTATGATCATAAACCTTTAACCCTAACTCTAAACTTTTCCATGCATAGGAGCGCCATTGAAGAGAATTCTGATAATCAAAGGAAATTGTGCCTTGACAAAACTAAAGTTGACCTTTTCTTAAAGGATTTAAATAGTAAATTAAATATCTTAACTTATAAGGACAACATTGAAGAACTATATCATAATTTTACAACTACCCTTTCAACTTCTATTAACAAGTTATCTTTTGAGGTGTCCTATAAAAAGAATAATAGAACGACCAACCCTTGGTATAATAAAGAATGTAAAATTGCTAGGAAATCCATTAGCGATGCTTCTAATGAGTCCTTAAAACTCAATAAGATCAATACATACAATGCCCTAATTAAAAGGAAAAAAATGTACTATATCAAAAAAAGGCAAGAACAATGTTCACAACTATAAAAGTTGGATCCTAAGAAGTTCTGGAACCAAATTCTAAACCACAATACTAAAGAAAATAATAGGATTCCCTTAAGGGACTGAAATTCCTACCTTAAAAGCCTTTAAAAGTTCCCTAATGCCATGGACATCATTCCTATTATCCCTACAAAGAAATAAGTATTTTCTTTAGATGACATAGAGTTCGGGGTTAAGTGGATTGCAAATGGGAAAGATAAGGACATTCAAGGCTACCAAGTTGAAATTTTTAAAATCAGAGGGCCTATCCTTATCCCTCACATACACAAGATCTTCAATTTAGCAGTCAAGCAGGGCTTCCCTAAACCCTAGACACAAAGCCTCAATGTTCCTATTTTTAAAAATGGGGATAGAAACATTCCCTCTAATTATAGGACCATTATGATTAGCCCGATTTTAGCCAAGTTTTATGGAATTATTTTGGAAAAGAAGATTACCCTTTGGCTAGAAATGCACGGTAAAAGAGCTAAATCCCAGGCCGGGTTTAGGAGATATCACTCAATTGTAGACCAACTTGTTATCTTTAGGATCATTGCATAGGATTTTTGCAATACTAAAACCAATATGTTTTGTTGTTTTGTTGACTTTAGAAAATCTTTTGACATGGTTCCTAGGAAAAACCTTTGGAATAGGTTGGAAGAGATAAAAGTGCCTCTCAAGTTGAGGGTTTTTGCAATAAGGATGTATGAGAACATTATTGCTAAGTTTAAAAACATTGAGGGTTGGTCAAAAGAAATTAACTGCAATATTGGAGTCAAACAAGGTTGTCCCTTGTCCCCTACCCTTTTTGGCATATATATTGACGAGTTAGAATATTGCTTGGAAAAAGAAGGTTGTGTCGGCCCTACTCTCATTGGTATAGTCATCAATCTTCTTCTTTATGCATATGATATTGTTCTTATGGAAAGGAGTCCCCATGATCTTGAAAACCAACTAAGAATCCTCAAGGATTTTTTCTCCAATATGGGTATGGTTGTTAATACTGATAAGACTAAGGTCATGATTATTAAATCCAATAAGATCACTTATGATACTTTCATATATGACAACAACAACTTGGAGGAAGTGACTTCATACAAATATCTTGGAATCGATATTCACCACATGCTCAATTGGAATTATAGCATTGAGAAAAGGATTATTGGGGGATGTAAAGCTTATTGTGGGCTTGAAAACAATTGTAAATCAACTAATCTTTGGAGTTGGGATAAGAAGAAAGTCCTCTTTGAGACTCTTGTTACACCTTTTATTTTGTATGGATGTGAAGCCTTAGGATGTAGTATCTCTCATGAATCCTGGAGAAATATAGAGCAAATACAAAAGAATTTTATAACCTATAATCTCAAAATTAAAGGAAATATGTCCTATCCCATCCTCCTCTTAGAAACAAGCCTCTTCCTCATTGAGAGCATGGCTATGATTAGATATATAATGTATAAGAACAAGTTAAACAACATGGAAGACAAGAGGCTTCCTAAAATTTCTTCAAAATCGAGTCATAACCACCATCGACTCAAGCGAGGATGGCATAAAGATGCTTGGTCTTGGCTAAACTATTAGGGAATCATGGAAGACACCATTTTGCAGAACAAAGATACTATTAAAAAATCATCAAATCAAAATTTAAGGAGAAAATGTGGTGTGATAAAGAGTTAGAGGAAAAAAGAAAATTAAGGTATTATAAGGATGTAATCAACCCTAATCTAGAAGATATTGAAATTATCTATTTGTTTTTCCAAGTGTAAAGAAAAAAATAAGCATTGCTAAGATAAGAACAAATTCTCACGAGCTCCATAGTGAAATTGGGCGTTGGTCAATTCCTAAAATGCCATGAGATGAAAGAGTGTGTCACCTTTGTGACACTAAGAAGGTTGAAGATGAAAATCCCTTTCTCTTAGATTGTCCAGCCTATACCCATATTATATCTAATTTTCAAAATATTTGTCACACTACCAACCTTCCTAACCTCTTAACTCAACAAAAGTTTGGTGATCTTGGAAAGCTTCTATTAATGTTTTTCGAGCACAGAAACAAAATTCTAAAGATTCACAAGTAATCACTTACCCTCTTAAGGTTTGATAGACCAATTCAGTCTTAGTGGACATTAATCATCATCATCATCATCATCATCATATATATATGGGTTAATAAAATAAATTTACAAGTAAAAAATGACTTCTAAATAGTTTTTTAACTTGTAAAAAATATTGGCGGACAATTTTACTTTTATTAATATCGATTATTTCTTTTTATTACATATGTACAAGTGGGTCTAATGGTTAAGAACATGTGTTTCCTCGGATGTTTAAATTTATGACTTAGGATGAGCTGAGATGTCATGAAACCCATCGGAGTGGAACCTCTATCCCAAGGGGCATATACCCTTCTAGCCTTATCACAATAGGCCAACATGTCCACTTTGTGATAATTGAACCTGGGTGAGGAGGATAACAAACATGTTACCCAACCATCGAGCTATGAACCTAGGATTAAAATTTGAAGGGAATGGGGGTGGGGTTTGATCCACTTATGTGTGCACAGGTCACGATACCATATAATATAATATCTATGGGTGCAACCACACATTCGACCACTACCTTAAGGTGTCCCCATGGCTTCAGGAAAGTTCTCACGGGAATTGAACCTTGCCTGCTGGTGAAAAAATCTTCACTCCTCACCAATGGATCTAACCCTTTTGGGTGTTTTCTGCTTGGATGTTACATGTTCAAATCTAGAGGAGGGTAGGGTATGTACACCTTTGTAGACTTTAGTATTCCAATCATTTTATCCTACAAACAAGGGGATCTCATACACCAATTTGGTGTATGGCTTGGCCATGACCTTAAAAATAGATTAGTATTATTATTATTATTAAAAATTAAAAATAAATAAAACTAATTTTCTTTATATAAAATATAAAAATAATTAAAATATTTCTTAATATTCAAAAAACAATTACACAAATAAATATAAATATTTATTATTTCTTCAATCTCAATCTAAAAATAACTAAAATATTTTGTAATATTCAAAAAACAATTATATGAAAATAGCTATATACATTTATTATTGCTTCAATCTCAATCCTTCATCCTCTTTAGAAATATTAGAACCAAAAATACGTAATTCCCACACTCTTTCCAAAAATGTATGTGGCGTTGATGATGATAATAATAATAATAATAATCTAGTTTTAAGGTTACCGCCACGCGAGACATCAAATTGGTGTATGAGACCCCCTTGTTTGTGGGATAAAGGACCTCCTTCACGTAGTGATTTGACTGCTAAAGTGTAGAGCGATATACATACCCTGCCCCCTCTGGATTTAAACATATAACCTTCAAAGAGAAAATCCATGTTCTTAACCAAAACATAATAAAGCGTGGGACATAAAATGATAAGAATTTTTAATAATATAAATGGATTTTGTCTTTTTTGTCAAAATCCGGCGACATAAATCTACACGAAATCACAATTTTGTTTAAATTGCATTTTTGAATGCAAAATTGGATTCAGTGTGTTGAAAAACCCCTAGGGCACTAGGATTACACAGAATTAACCACTCAAATCTGCAAATACAACAATTTTTGGCCAGATTTTAGGCAAATATCATTGGAAAATATCCCTGGAAAAGGGCCAAAACATAGAACATTTAGACTACGACGTATTTAATCATTTCCCAATCACATAAATAATTCATTAAATTTAATCATAATGTTTTCTTAATTATTTAGTATTTAATAATTTTTTGATCACTTAAATAATTCGAAATGCAATCATATTGTAAAACAACAACTTATGACAACCAAAGTTATACTTATCTAACAACCACCCTTCTTGAATATACTATCATCTTAGTGATGGTGTTGTCTAAACATTCTAGGTTTTGGTCTTTTTTGTCAGAGTCCAGTGGCATAAATCTCGATCAAATCGCAATTTTTTGTGGTTTAAATTACATTTATGAATGCATAAATAGATTCAACATGCTAAGAAACCCATCGGGCACTCAGATTATATAAAATTAACCACTTAAATATGCAGATCCAACAATTTATCTCCAGATGTCGAGAAAAATTAAACAAAAAATGTCCCGAGAAAAGGGCCAAAACATAGAACTTTAGACTATGACCTTAGTGATACTAATTTAAGGTTCTTTTTCATTTCCCTAGGCAAATAATTGAATTAGGAAATTCATTAAATTTAATAATGATGGTGATGATGTCCCAGAGGTGAGGATCAATTAGTGATTGAGTGCATTGTTAAGGGACTTTTTGTGACGTCGTTGGTTCGATCCTTGCAAAGCCATGTATATTGCACATGGGCACATAAAACCGTAGAGGTACACCTAGAGGTTATAGTGGTAACAATTAGAATCAACCCCGTGTCATATGAGTATGAACCCACCCAATTACAAATTCCACCAAAAAAAAAAAATAATCATAATAAAGTTGACTAGATAAAATCCAAAAAAGAAAAAATATCAACCATTTAATTTTGTTGTAATGAAGTGTTTTTAAGTACTTCACTTTAATATTCACGTTTATTTTTATCAATCACTATACTAGAGCTTTGTCTAGTTGTTCTACGAAATAGTTTTTTTCGCTGGAATACGACGATATAAATTTACACAAATCACTATTTTTTGTTATTCAAAATCCATTTCTGAACACAGAAATGGATTCAGCATGCTAAAAAGCCCCTGGGGCACTCGGATTATCTAGAAATAATCACTCAAATCTACAAATCTAACAATTTCTTACCGGGTTTCGAATAAATGTCCCCTGAAAAAATCGTAATTTCATAGAACGTTTATCCTACGACCTGTACTAGAGCTCTTCGACCTTTAATTTTTCCTCTTTGACTTGAAACTTCAAATCTTCATATAATCTTGGCAATATGTTGAACATGTGTTTTTCCCTGTGTCTTATATCTTCCCCATTTAAGCCTTTGAAGAGATCTTCAAATCTAGCAATATTTTGAATATGTATTTTTTCTTTTTTTCTCTCTCTGAAAAAGTTTCCTCTATGTAGGTTTCTTGTCAAGATGGTTTTGTGAAGTTGATGGTTTAAGATTTAATTTTAGATTTATTGTGGGGCTTGTGATTTAAGATTCAATTTTAAATTTGTTATGCAGTTCTTAGTGTCATCGAATTGCAACATCTTTCTATGTTTAGGAAAGGTTTCCATGTCCCACACTCATGTGTGTTTGGACTTCACACCTTTGACCACCATGTCCCCTCTTCTACTAGATGTTACAACTTGATTTCTCTTCACTACCAAATCAAATCCTCCACATCTTTGGGATTTTTTTAAGTCTCAACTCCCCTCACTTAACATAATATTGTTTAGAAGCTTCTCAATCATTCACTATAACAATATTCTAGTTGTCGTTGCAAAGTAAAAAACCTCTCCCTCCACTCAATTTTATTTACATTTGAGTAGATTGTAAGTGAGTGTGAAGGTTATCGCATTCACTATTTTTAATACAAAAACTTGACACTTTTACAACTCAATATAAAAGAGGTATTATAATGTGGGTAATATTGATGTTATCATGTAGAACATAGTTATTAACTTAACAGTTTTCATTTTTGGGGGGCCTCACATTTTTTACCCTGTTTTTAAAAATGGTGCTACTGGTAGCACCCCCTCCTTTTTTAAGTGGTATTTTGATATTATATATATATATATATATATATATAAACTATGACTAAGTACATAATGTATAAGAACAAGTTAAACAACATGGAAGACAAGAGGCTTCCTAAAATTGCTTCAAAATCAAGTCATAACCACCATCGACTCTTGAGTAAACTATTGGGGAATCATGGAAGACACCATTTTGCAGAATAAAGATACTATTAAAAATATCATCAAATCAAAATTTAAGGAGAAAATGTGGTGTGATAAAGAGTTAGAGGAAAAAAGAAAATTAAGGTAATATAAGGATGTTGTCAACTCTAATCTAGAAGATCAAAATTATCTATATGTTTTGACAAGTGTAAAGAAAAAAATAAGCATTGCGAAGATAAAAACAAATTCTCACGAGCTCCATAGTGAAACTGGGCGTTGGTCAATTCCTAAAACGCCTTGGGATGAAAGAGTGTGTCACCTTTGTGACACTAAGAAGGTTGAAGATGAAAAGCACTTTCTCTTATATTGTCCAGCCTATACCTAGATTAGATCTAATTTTCAAAATATTTGTCACACTACCAACCTTCCTAACCTCTTAAATCAAAAAAACTATGGTGATCTTGGAAAGCTTCTCTTAATATTTTTCGAGCACAGAAACAAAAAAGAATCACAAGTAATCACTTACCCTCTTAAAGTCCGATAGACCAATTCGTTCTTAGTGGACATTAATAATATTCATCATCATATATAAAATCTATATATATAAATATATAACTTATATATACGATAGGGAGGGCTACATGGGCGATGTTGGGCATCGACCCAGCACCCCCCCCCCCTACACGGTCCAATCCATGGTCAAATGGAGCCACAGCCTGACCCGCGGGCGGTGGAGCGATGTCTGACATCTCCCTTGCAGGCCAAGCCATGGCCCCACGTGACCACAGCCTAGCCCAAGGGGGTGTTGGGACGATGTCAGGCATCGTCCCCGACCCTCCTCATCATATGCATACGTTTTTTACATACATAAACTATATATATATATATATATATATATATAAACTATATATAATTTATAAAGTTTTTTTTTCCCAGAAAAAAGCAGTTTCATTGCTATTCAAATTAGAATCAAATGAAACTTTACAAAATCTTGAGTGTCGTGTAGTCATAAGAGATGACTTTTACAATCACATATACATCCCATTTATCAATCTATTGTCTGGAACATCTTTGTCATGATAAAGTCTGTGAGAAGTTCAAATATCAGAAAATATCAAAAATTATATCTATCAAATCTAACCATCACAAGGCTAATATAAATGTTATACAGCCATTACAATGGAAGATGAAATTTTTAAAAACTAGAAGACAAAAAATGAGTTGCCACTGACAATTACAGTCAAGTTGAATTCTTCATAGATGATCCATCCAATCCTTTTCCCTAAAGCCTCTTTTGATAAAGTGTCTGCCATAGTACTAAATTTCTTGTGAACATGGAAGCTATGAATCCATGAGAACTTTGATTTAAGCTTTGAAATTTTCTGCATCCAAGGGAATTAAGATGAGATTTGTTATTAAACCAATCTATAATGGTCTTTGAGTCGCCAACCACCATAAGATCAGTAATATCTATGGAAAACGCAAAGGACAAGAGTCCCCATAAACCAAGTAATTCAGCTTTGGTATTGTTGCCATGCCCAACAAAAAGGTGTATCATGTAGTAATGTGAAGTACTCAGCTTAAGAATTATGCCCACTCTGCAATCTCCTCTGATCGCAACACCATCAAAAAATCCAATCGACCTCTGTTCAAAATAAACAGGGTTCACAAGAAAGTCTAATTTTTAACCTTCAAAGGCACAGGGGTATTCTTTGATAGCCAAGACAATATGAGTACATAGAGAATATTCATTCTCAGGAGAATTTTCAAAAATAATTTTATTCCTATAGTGCCAAATTCCTCAGAGAACAAAAAAGGTACAACCATGTGCTTTGAAAGATCGAGAAATCATTGCAGCAAATTGTCTTTCAAAGTCATAGATTTCCAAGAGACATTTAACTTAAACTATCCACATACCTCCTACCATATGAACTGTGTCACTCTCCATGAAGCCAATAAATGATCTATTGATTCTTCACTCCAGGGCACAAACTACAAACTGAAGTTCTGGTGCCCCCTCTTAATCTAAAATTTTCCCTAGTTAATATTTTATCGTGCATGCAGAGCCAGACAAATAGAATTTGTTTGATAGGGACCTACACTTTCCAGATAGCCCTATACCACCAAATTAGGTCCCAAGAGGAAAATTGTGTCAACAAAGAATCATAGGCGAACTTTACCGTGACAGCACCATCGAAGTGATTCCATGACCACAGAAGAGAATCACTTGAATTGCTAAGTGATATGCCATTACTTCTCAAGATCATGACATATGAGCATCATTCTTGAGAAAAATCCCCTTCTAAATTTAAATCACCAGGTTCTAGCCATTCTTGGGAGCTCGAACAATTAAGATATGAAGTGTGAGTTATGTGAACCAAAGAGAAAATTCGCAACGAAGCCAAATGCTTTAAAAGGGCCTGATAAAATTTAAAAGAACTGGCACATCCAACATATGGATCCTTCCCAACTAAGACTCAAGATCCATATCCAACAAACCATGTCAACCGGTTCTTTAACAGAGGAAGAGACTCCAATAAATGTTTCCAAAAGTTGGAAGTTGAAGGGACAGTTACCTTCTCTAAACGCAACCAAAAGACAAGATCCATTCCTTTCAAATACTTTTTTTGGATTGCTTTAATCCACAACTCGAGACCAAAAAGGCCTCTCCATAGTGATTTAGTGGCAAGTGCCTTGGCAAACCAGGAAAGATTCCTTATGCCTTAGCCTCTGATACATTTTGGTCTACTAATCACGTCCCATCGTTCCAAATGAAAACCTGAGGATTTATTCACCCCTTTCCAAATACAATTGAAGCGGGTTTGTCTCATACCTGTAATAATTTTAACCAGAACCTTTGCCAGAGTGAGCCAATATATTGGTAGGTTTTGTAAAGTTGATTTAAGTAACACCAATTTGCCTCCCATTGTTATCCAGTGATGAGTCCAGTGTGCTAATTTTTTATCGAACTTCCGCAACAACCATAACCAATCAACAATCCTATAATCATTCGGTTTCAAATGAAAGTTGAGGTAATTCAACCCACAATCTAAAGGATATAAAGGGATTCCAAAAATATCTTCAAATATCACCAATTGATAGGATTCTATGTTATTATATAAAAGGATAGATTTTTGGTAGTTAACTTCCATGCCCAAAGCCTAACAAAACAAGTCTAAGATCAGTTTGAAGACTGACCAATATTCAAAGGAATATATCCCTAAAATCAGCACGTCATCCATAAATAGAAGATGGGTAATTGAAAAACCTTTAGAAACCTTAAGTCCAGTGAACTTCCCTTATAAACAAGCCTTCTTCAACATCCTACTAAAAGCTTCCACCACCAAAAGAAATAGCAGTGGAGAGAGAGGGAATCCTTGCCTTAAACCTCTTTGACTTTTGAAAAAACTAATCAAGGCACCATTAACCAGAACAAACAAATTTGTGCTTGAGACAAAACCCATGATCCACTGTGCTACCTCCCATTTCAGGCCAATTTGAATCAGCATCATCCTGAGAAAATTCCAGCTAACTTTATCATAAGCTTTTTTAAGGTCCAACTTTAAAATTAAAGACTTTAACTTATTTGTTTTTGTTGAGTGAAAACTCTCCTAAGCAAGACCTACAGCATCAAATATTAGTCGATCCTTTAAAAGCCCAAATTTTTCTTCAGAAATACAAGAGGCTAGTTTATCTTTAATCCTCAGAGCTATGATTTTATATATAACTTTATAAACAAAATTGCATAAAGCTATAGGTCTAAAATCACTGAAAGAAACAAGATTCGATTCTTTAGGGATAAGGGCTACAAAATTATCATTTAAGGAGCCTCTAACACTACCAAAAGTTCTTGATTCCTTAACTGCAGCTAACAAGAGCTCCCCCATTTTATCAAAAAAATGGTGGAACAATTCATGTGTCCACCCATGAGACCCAAGACTCTTGTCCTTTGGCATTATTTTAATTGTGTGTTCCACTTCTTGTAGAGTGACTTGTCTCCCCAAGGCATCACTTTCTTCATCTAAGAAAAATATAGGGACCTCTTTTAAGACTTGTAGTTAGGTTAGTACATCTTATTTCTCCCTTTCTTTGTAGAGTGCTTTAAAAAAATTGTATGCACCTTTTCCAATCTCATCGTGTGAGGATTGGAGGTTTCCATCCAAGTCTTCAATGTCCCATATAGAATTTTCTTTCCTTATTTATTCAACAAATTTATGAAAGAATTTTGTATTCTTATCATCACTGCCTTTCTCTTCAGATGCCATGCCTCTTCATCTAATCTAATAAGATCGTCTTTCCTTTTTTCAAACCTGCTAATTAAATCCTTTTCTTCTGCTGAAAAAAATTGTGAAGGACAATTGATGATGTTGGAGTTACTTTAACACACACATAGGATTTCTTTTTCCTAAGTTTTTTCCTTGTTTATTAGTTATAATTAGTCATTATCTAGTCTCCTATAATTTAGGGGAGAATATTCCACCTGAAGAATATTATATTTCAGTTGACACTTCAATTTGACTAGTTGAGTTGAGTTTAGATATTGCATTGGTTTTGTCATCATGCAACATTGGGATCATCACCATGCTAATTCGACCTTGCCTTGGTATCATCACCAGAGTGGCGCATTAGCCTTGATTCCTTGAGTTAACTCCTCAATACTCTTTGTTCAATAAATTAATTGAAGACTAGTTGACTAGTTAACTCAGCTAGGTGGCAGTTCACTCTCGTAACTGCTTGAGAGACTAGACTAGGTGGCAGTTCACTCCTGTAATTGTTTGTGTGTGTCCAGATCACTCTACACCACCACTATGGTGCATTGTTTATCCTCCAGTTGAACTCATTGAGTTATACAAATTATATCGTGTGTAAATTATTCATTATTCACAACGGTTAATGAGAATTCTTCCATTCTTTCTCTCCTTCTTATTCTTTCTCCAATTCTCTCTGAAAATGTGTGTATTATTGTTTATCTAGATCTATTTTGTGCAGGTTCAACACATTTACATGGTATTAGAGCCGATGGAATGCTAAGAAAAATCTACACCAAAAAACTTTGCAGGTAAAAAAGATTGAAGACAGCGGAAAGATGGAATTCCAAAAATAATTCATTCTTACACCTTACAACTATTTTGCATGGAAGGAGAAAATATCCATATATCTCTGAACTAGAGAGTTGTACACGTTAACCTTGAATACATGTATAGAACCGACATCGGCCATAGAGAAATCCAAGTACTTAAATTGCATGGATGAGGCACTCGGAACAATTTGCAATGTTATTTCTCCCGATCTCTTTTTTCATATATCTTCATGTAAGACTCCCAATGAAGCTTGTACCACATTGGAAGGGATATTTAGAAAATAGGATCAGATGAGGGGACACATGCTAGAGTTGGAGCTGCTCACATTGGATCCAAAAAGCTTCGACAATATCCAATATTTCTTTACAAAATTCAAGGATTTATTGTCGCAACTCAAAGCTTGCGGGGTTGATAAATTGAAAGAGAAGAACCAAATGGTTCTCACCATTCTCTCCAAGCTTGGTCCTGAATTCTTTGTATTCATATCTACATTCCATACTGTCAGATTCGCCTTTGGAGCCACCTAGAAGATGCCTTCTCTTGAGGAATTTATCGAATCCCTGACACAAGAGCAAACCAAGCTCATCAACATGGGCACAATCAAAGGCCCAAGGGCGCATGCACTCGTTTTTCATGATGGCATCCAAAAATATCACAAATCTAAAGATAAATATAAATGGAAAGCTCATGCACATCCGAAGAAGGAAGGGTACACAAAACCCTTCAGCGATGCCTTTGCATCCAAAGGGGAAAAGGGGAGAAATTCACATACTGTCACAAAGGATTCCATCTGGAATCCACATGCATGTAAAAACAAATAGACATCATGTCTCAAATACTTCAGCAAAATAACCTTGGAGATCGCATCCCCGAGGGTGAAAAGACGAAGAAGCCAGAAGATCTGAAATCCAAGAAAGGCAATTCTAGCCATGCCTTGATTGCCATCAACTCCTCTCCCAATGCTTGGATCATTGATTCAGGAGAATCACATCACATGGATTCCTCAAAAGTAGTCTATTCTTCATTGGATGAATGCAAAGGTCCTCCTATTCTGATGGGGGATAACTCTTATGTCGAAGTCACCGGAAAAGGAAGTATTGAACTCACCAATGGAAGCTTCAAGAATGTGTTGCATGTTCCCAAAATTTTTGTCGACCTTCTCTCCGTATATCAGATGATGAATTCTGGCACCGAAAATAAAGTCATATTCACACCAAATTTCTTGGACATCTACGACATGCAAACCAACTCTAGGGTTGCAACCGGTGAGGTAAATCATCAGTCTAGATTGTATACATTTTTTGAATTCATTGAACCTGATTCTGCTTTACTTCTTACTCATGCTGATGAAAGTAGTAGGATATGGCATGAAAGGTTTGGACATTTGAATTTCAGATACATGCAATAGCTTAGAAATCACAGATTAGTTGATGGTCAACCAGACATCCATTTCTCCAAGGGAGTATGTGAGGGATGTGTTCTCGGAAAACACCCTCAAGAGAAATTCGACAAAGGAAAGTCTCAGCGAGATTCTGAACCTTTAAATCTAATCCACAGTTACCCTATGGGTCCTTTTCCACATCCATCCATCAGAAAAGAGAGGTTTGTTCTCATTTTTGTTGATGATTTCTCACGTTTTACTTGGATCTACTTTCTCAGGCAAGAATCTGAGGTCTTTCAACACCTCAAAGATTTCAAAGCCCTGATTGAGACACAGTCCGGAAAGAAGATCAAAGTCCTCCGAAATGATAATGGGGGAGAGTATGTAAATCATGATATACATAATCTTTTCCATGATTCAAGAATCCAGTTGCAGCACGCAGTTCCCTATACTCCGCAGCAAAACGGAGTCGCTGAGCAAAAAAACAGATCTCTAAAAGAGATGCATCTTGCATGTTGCATGCAAAGTCACTACCACGGAGACTATGGGCCGAAGCACTTAATTGTGTAATATACATCCAAAACATATCTCCTCATAGATCTGTCAAGGATAGGACCCCCTGCGAGGCTTGGAGCGGCCTCAAACTGGAAGTGGCCCACTTTCGCATTTTTGGTTCACGTGCATGGGCCCGGATTCCCTTTGAAAAGAGGACGACACTTGATCCACAAAGAATTGAGTGCATTTTTGTTAGATACCCTGACGGTGTGAAGGGATATTGGCTTATTGATATTTCCTTGGACCAAATCATCATTGATCATAGTGTCCAATTTGAGGAAAGTGTCTCGAATGTACCTCAGCAATTGCATCCAGACAACTTCACTCTTCCACTTGTCCGAGATGATGAGCATGCACATGTTTTTTTTTGTTTGTTTTTTTTTTTTACTGGGGGAATCGGCAACTCGTGGTTCTCGTACTCACGTGACACGGGGTCAATCCCCAGGAGGTTACCACTATAACCCCAGGTGCAACCACCCAGCCCGCAAGAATGGCGCACGAGTAAGTCTGGGTGAGAATCGAACATGAGACTTCATTTACAAATTTCCTTCCATTTACACAGCACTTGCCAATCCGTCTACACCCGTGCGGGCATGAGAATGCACATGTTGAATCTTCGTAGAATGAGAGTTTTGATTCAGAGGAATTAGATGATTCAAATTCAGAATCAGTACATTCATATGTAGAGTCAAAGCATCCAGATGCAGAAGCCCAAGTAAGCACAGACTACTCTTCAGGATGCAGGGGATCTCATTAGTGATCCGGCCGAAACTAGGAGGACTCAATCTGATTTAGAGGAGCCTCCTATTGCACTCACTACCACTAAACCATTTCCCTCTAGGCATATCTTCCTGGTTCAGACTTCAAATCCACAGTCTTATGGAGAGGCTGCTGGAAATCCCTTTTGGGAATCCGCCATGCAGGAGGAGTACAACTCCCTCCTCGAGAACCAGACATGGGATCTGGTTCCCCTTCCTTATGGGAGGAAACTTATCAGATGCAAATGAGTCTATAGGACCAAGAGCATAGTGGATGGATAGATGAACAGATACAAAGCCAGGCTTGTCGCCAAAGACTTTCAACAAGTTCATGGTATTGACTATGATGAGACCTTCGCTCCAATAGCGAATATGGATTCCATATGATTGGCACTTGCCATTGCAGCAGCCAAGGGATGGGAAGTCCATCGGATGGACGTAAAAAAATTATTTCTTCATGGTGATCTCTCTAAGGAGATCTACAAGGATCATCCACAGGGATTTATGCAGGACTCATATTTGGTCTGTCGACTGAAGAAGTCACTTTATGGCCTCAATCAGGCTTCGAGGGCATGGTATGCCAAGATGGATTCCTACTTGTTGTCACAAAACTTTGTACGTTGTAAATCAGACCCGAATGTCTACATGCTCAGGACGACTGATTCACTTCTACTTTTAGTTATGTATGTTGATGATTTGTTGATCATCGGGTGCTCGACTTCAGCGATTGTTGCATTCAAGAGGATTCTACATGATAGGTTTTTGATGATGTACATGGGTCCGCTACATTTCTTTCTTGGACTCGAGATCAGTCAAGATGCATCAGGCATCAAACTGTCTCAGGCCAAGTATGCACGAGATCTCCTTGAGAGATTTCACATGACAGACTACAAATATGCTCGAAATCCTTTCCTATCAAGAGTCAAACTTGAGGATGGCGGGGAGACTCCAGTGGTTGATAGCACAATGTACAAACAACCAGTGGGGATTTTGTTGTATCCCACACACTCCAAACTAGACCTCTCATATGCAGTTGGAGCAGTTTCCAGGATCATGCAGGAGCCGCATGAGCTACATTGGAAGGATACAAAGTGTATCCTTCGATACATACAAGGCACCATCAACTTTGGGATTCATTAAGCAGCAGACTCTACATTATATCTCATCAGGTTTATTGATTCCGATTGGGTTGGCAATAGCACTAATCGCAAGTCCACATCTGGTTACTCACTCAGTCTTGGTTCGGGGCCTATCTGTTGGTCGAGCAAGAAGCAAGTTGCCATTGCTTTATCTTCAGGCGAGGCAGAGTATAGAGGAGTAGTTAACATAACCATTCAGGCTATGTGGCTACAAAATTTTCTCACTGACTTGGGCATTCAGTTTCATCGGTCGATCGTCATCTAGTGTGACAACCAAAGCACTCTGAAGTTCTACAGAGATCTAGTTCAGAGGCAGCAGACAAAGCACATCAAGATGCACATGTAATACATCTGGGACTTAGTACACGAGGGGATCATCGACTTACAGTTTTTTTCTTCAGCAAAACAGACGACAGACATATTCACCAAGACCTTCACTGAGCAGAAGTTCAATTCTCTGCGAAGTCATCTTGGAGTGAAGGACACAATTGGCTAGCAACTGTAGTTCTTCTTTTTACATACATTGTACTTTGAGGGGGAGGGTTCCCATGAGTTTTTCCCTCTTTCCTCACTTTATTTTCCATGTATCTTTTGTACTTGGGTAGCTAACATGGCCTCGTTGTCAGAACCCAATCTTTATTTTCACCATAGTGATGTTTAGGGGGGGTGTTGTAGTTACTTCAATGCACACCTAGGATTTCTTTTTCCTAAGATTTTTCCTTGTTTATTAGTTATAATTAGTCATTATCCAGTATCCTATAATTTAGGGGAGAATATTCCACCTGAAGAACATTCTCTTTCAATTGACACTTCAGTTTGACTAGTTGAGTTGAGTTTAGATGTTGCATTGGTTTTGTCACCATGCAACATTGGGATCATCGCCATGCTAATTTGACCTTGTCTTGGTATCATCACCAGAGTGGTGCATTAGCCTTGATTCCCTGAGTTAAATCCTTGCTACTCTCTGTTCATTCAGTTAACTGAAGACTAGTTGACTAGTTAACTCACCTAGGTGGCAGTTCACTCCCGTAACTGCCTGAGAGACTAGACTAGGTGGCAGTTCACTCTCGTAACTGCCTGAGAGACTAGAATAGGTGGCAATTCACTCTCGTAGTTGTTGGTGTGTTTCCAGATCACTCTAGACCACCACTATGGCGCATTGGTTATCCTCCAAACGAACTCATTGAGTTATACAGAGTATATCATGTGTAAATTATTCATTATTCACAACGGTTAATGAGAATTCTTCCATTCTTTCTCTCCTTCTTCTTCTTTCTCCAATTATCTCTGCAAATGTGTGTATTGTTGTTTAGCTAGATCTATTATCTGTAGGTTCAACACATTTATAAATGAGAATAGATTCCAAATTTTGTTCTAGTTCCAAAAACTTGACTTGTATGTTGAGCTTTTTCTTGCTAGATGATAACAGTTTCTTTTAATTTCTTTAATTTTAACATAAGTATATTCAGCGTTGAAGGGTATCTCCAAGAAACGATTGACTAAGTTCCATTTGTTTCGAATCAACAAATTAAAATACATCTCTTGCAACCAAGAATGGTTAAATTTGAAAGGGATATGAGATCTTTCCTTTTGCTCATTAAATTGTAAGCAAACTAGGTTGTGATCAGAGAAGAAAGTATTTAAAACCTAAGACCTGCACCTTGGAAGACTCTCCAGCAAATATTCATTTATATAAAACCTATCTAATCTTTTAGAGATTCCCGCAGAACCCAACTGGCCATTCCTCCAAGTGGGCGAAATTGTCCCTGGAAAAATATCCACTAAGCCTGTTGTAGCAAACAAGGATAAGAAATAATCTGAAAAAGGGTCAAGCCTAGCATGCTCACCCCAAATCTCACTTGATGGAGTAGAGAAGTTTAGATCTCCCCCTAAGATTAAACCATCATGCATAAGGAAACCACTTTCCTCCAATGGTTTCCAAAATCACAGCCTATCTTTATAGGTCCCATAGCAATTAAGAAGCTTGATAGGCCTTGAAATGTCCTTGAGGTGCCCTTCCAAAAGAATACTTGTAGAAGTTTGAAAATCCTGCAAGTCAGATACTAAAGGGTTCCATCCAGAAATTAATCCTCCAGAAAGACCTGAAGCATCTATAACAACACAATCCCAAGGGGGACAACACTTTAGAAAGAATACTTTGTCTTTGGAACTATCCACCATAGTCTCCTGGAAAAAACTAATGTCGGGGATAGTATATTGTATTAACCGTTAAAGGTTTAATAGTTTTGGGGCACCCACAACCCCTCTCAAGTTAAGTGAAAGGATGATCATTTGGAAGTCCCCATGTCAGGATCCAAAGCTCTAAGGACCCTAGGGAAAGAAGGAGAAGTGTGAGACTATGTTTTGGGGGAAGTCTTAATAGGTGACAGGCCTCCTTCAACCACACCTATATTCTCTCTTGAAACCTTTTTTTTTATTCCTCTTTCAAATGGTCACATTCCCCCTATCTTCATTTATAAATGTAGCCTCTGCAGAATTGTACATTGGGAGAGGGGTTTTTTTGAGAACCTCTTTATATGATGGTTTCAAAAATTGGCCTCCAATTTCCTCTTCTTCTGGCCTTGAAACAACTAAGTCAGCCTCAACCTCTAAGGATGTAATTTTAGAAGGGGAAGCAGGTTTAGAAATTTCAATGCAATGATGTAAATAACTCTCTGTTAACTTAAGCTAATATAGGGTTGTTTTGATCCTTCTCTGGAACATTTGGTTCCATAAAACTTTTTGGGGAATCGTTAGAAGGAACAACTCTAGCAAGGGTCATATTTTCTGAAGGAGACTTTCCCATATCATTTTCCAGAGGGATTTTCCCCATTTTCATTTCCTCAAACTTTTTTAACACAATCTCCCAGAACCCCCAAAAATATCGACTATCCAATCTTCATGTTTGTAAAGGGGGGTGATATCATCTTTTGTTAATGTATTGAAAAAAGAGGGGAAGAATGCATGCATCTTACATATGAAGGAGTTTCGATCCAGGGACTTTAGAGAACTTTGTTCTGTAGTAATTTCCATAGGAAGCGGACTAGGGCTGATATCTTCACTCTGCAGCTGCTCCTTAACCAATTGAGGGAAATTTGTTTTAATGTGGCCTTCCTACCAGTAGTAGTGGCATCTAAAAGGTGCTCTCCAATAGTTAATACGTTGACTGAAGGAGCTATCCTCTGAGAAGACTTTTATTTATTCCGGCAAGCCAAGGTCCAGATCTACTTCAACCAAAATCCATGCTAATCTCTTATTGTTCCATCGAAGGGATTGTTCATCAAAGAAAACAAACTTCCCCATAGAGTTTTTCAAATCCACAAAGATATGAGTCAGTCGATATTCTATTGGGAAATCCAAAAGGAGCATCCAAACGCATCTTTTAGATAAAGACTCAGTGTATGGGTTGAAGCTAGGTTGCCATCGTTTTAGCATGAGAACCCCTCACCCAATAATCCAAGGAGTTTCTAAAATCTTCAGCATGTCTTCCTTTGACAGAAAATGGAAAACTATCCAGTGGTTCGATAACAAACTGAACCGAGGGTAGTATCCAACCATGGAATTCCAATAATCCTGTATCCATTTCTTTATCCAAGTCTTCGTCATTTTCAAGTAGAAATTTTTTCCTACCAATTCCTTCGTTGCTAGACTAGTCTCTCTTTCAAGGGTTATATCCTTGCTCAGAGTGTACAAGGGCTTGTTGCTCCTTACCTTCAAACTTTTGTGTAGTCTTTTCGTTTTAGCATTCCCTACTATATGTCGATTTTTCACGAGTTGTGGCTTCAGGCTCTTTCCATATTCAATACTGTTTTGAAGGTTTTCGACTTCCTCACTAGGGTTTTTGCCTATTTTTAGTAGGCCTTGGCCCTAGATGGTAACCCTAAAGGAGCACGAACTATTTTCCGGTCCACTTGTCAGAATTAATTTGTCTCCATATTGATTTTCATGTGAATACAAATATTTTTTTGTCTGCACTTGTCCGCCTACCTCAGTGACACATTGGATCCTATACATATTTATGAATGTTTCGTCAAACTGGAAGATGCCCTCCCTGGCCCATAGGGCATCTTCTTCCACCCAGTCTAAATCCAATAAACTTGCCATATATGCTTTTTAATATTATAAAACCTCCAGCTAATCATTGAAAGTGTGGAATTGAAGACACCAAAAAACTGATTGTATTGACCCGAGCACACCCCTACTCTCCTCGTCGTCTGCACTCCTCTCTGCATGCACTCCTTGCACTCATTTATTTTATATAAACTATATATATGAAATATATATGTGTGTGTGTGTGTGTGTGTGTGTTTATTTTTATTTTTAATTTTTTATAAAATTTTATATTTCAATT
>JASDQU010100627.1:491825-502927 GCA_032191745.1 Picea mariana | reverse complement strand
ATTATTTTTTGGGGGGAATTTTAATTTTATTTTCATTTATTTTTATTTTATTTTTTTGTCCACCCTTTTTTTGATGTTTTATTTTTTTTTAATTTGGGTTTTGAATATATATTTTTTAAATGTGTTTTTTTCATTTGGAAAAAAATAAAAATTGCGAAGATTTTCTCCTTTTTATTTATTTATTTTTCGATGTAAATTTAAGGAAAAAAAAAGTTAGTAAATAAATTCTAAAGTGACTATTTTGTATCCAATTTTGGGGTTTTTTTTTGCATGGGAGTCTATTGTCAAAACCACGGTTTAAAAAAGATCGTGATGAGCCATAATTTTAACATTTAGTAAAAACTTGTTTCTTTAGTTAGCGTCACTTTTTTATTTAGGTGTTAATGTTAAGGTTTTTCCAAGCTACTGTATGAGTTTTGAAGGCCATGCTTGAAAAATGTTGTAATTTTGACCCCGTTTGAAAAAAATAGTGCTACCGTTATTGTTCGACAACACAAGTATTCCAACAGAGGATGAACACCTTTAGTAAGCACTCACATAACCAGATCAAATATCAACACACCGATATTTTCCAGGGATGATTTTAGGGGCTAAATTTCGCTCATGGGCTAATTTTCCATGGTTTTTCCAAAAAAAAAAAATCGCTATTTTAAAAATAATTCGCCCAAATTCTATAGCATAAAATTATTTTACCTTAAAAATCGCCAAAATTTTATAAAAACTATATAAAATCCTTAGAAATTTGAATATTTTTACAAAAATATCGCAAAACATTTAGTTGGAATATGAAGGATTAGTAAGATTCGCCAAGGTTTATACATTTTAAAATAAATTTCCATCCTTAAAATCATCCCTATTTTCACGTGGTAAAACCCCTACGGGGAAACATCCACGGCACCAGCCAACGCGGCCACTTGGAGCAGTTTATTAATTCAAAAAAAAAAGATTACAGAGAGATTTTACATGAGAGTTTCTCACTATCGATCATCAGAAAATGACCCTCCATGCTCTTTAAATAGAGATCATTGACCAATCGGGTGCTAAGCCACGGATCAATGGTCGTTAAGATCAAGGATAGTATGAACTGTCAGATCACTCTATGTCGGGAACATATCGTGACCATCTGATTTCCTAACTACAAATGCATATTAATGCACCCGAAAGAAACACACTAAGAAACACACTTTTACCTAACGACACATTAGACCAAGTAGATCTTAACTAACTCCTAAGTGTCTAAATATCCTAACATCCCCCCTTAAGAACAACTTGGAATAGGATTGAAGGATTTACAATAGTGACACAATAGGAGAAGGAAGGAGGCATTAGATCCTATCCCCCCTTAATGACAACTTCCTGAACTCCTAACATAGATCGAAGTTTGGAAAAAATCTCTTTTGTAAGAGACTTTCTGAAAATTTATGCAAGTTGATCTTCTGTAGGGAAAAAGAGCACTTCAATAACTTGATCATGAATTAGCTTTCTGATGAAGTGCACGTGTAGCTCGATGTGTTTGCTACGTTGATGTTGAACTGGGTCTTTGGCAAGCTTGATGGCACTCTGATTGCCACACCAAAGGCTGGTCAGATGTTGTTGTTGGAATCCAAACTCTGAAAGGATCTGTCGAAGCCACAAGGCTTCCTGACTTGCATTTACCACTGCTCGGTACTCTGCTTCTATTGAAGAAAGTGCAATAGCATGTTGTTTCTTCTAGGCCCAAGTGATAGGTCTTGAACTAAGGATGAAAACATAACCTACAGTAGACTTCTAATCATCAGGGTCGTCGGCCCAATCTGAATCAGTGAAACCAACCAATAAAGGAGTCCCCCCTGAACTGTAATGTATCCCGAACTGAATTGTACCACGAACATAGCGAAGTATCCTTTTATTTGCTTTCCAATGGCTTTCATGGGGTGTTTGCATATATCGGGCAACAAGACCAACAACAAAGGAAAGATCAAGACGGGTATGAGTCAATTATAAGAGGCTACCAACTAACTAAGAGGCAGTAAGCTTGAATCCATATTGGAAGGGAGAAGGGTTTGGTTTACAATCATCCATGTGAAAGCGACGAAGAAGGTTACAAACATACTTAGACTGGGAAAGAAAAATTCCTTCATTGGTTTGCAAAACTTGGAGGCCAAGGAAATAGTGCAAAAATCTTAAGTCAGTGATTTCAAATTTCTTCTTACGGTTGTTTTTCACATGGTTTAAAAGTTTTGACTCACTACCAGTAAGGATAAGGTCATCAACATAAAGGACAAGGATTATGAGATGGCTTTCTACTTTCTTGGTATAGACATTAGGATCAAAATGGCATCTACAGAATCCAGTGGCAATAAGAAAGTTGTCCATTTTGGCATACCAAGCTCGGGGAGCTTGCTTGAGACCATAAAGAGATTTCTTAAGGCGACAAACAAGGCTAGAGTCATTTTGGACATAGCTAGGAGGTTGTTCCATGTAGATTTATTCTTACAAATCTCTGTGCAAGAAGGAAGATTTAACATCCATCTGATGGACCTGCCATTTATGTGAGGTATCAAGGGCAATAACAAGGCGGATGGAATTCATTTTGGCTACAGGGGAAAAGGTTTCATTATAGTCAATTCCTTCAACTTGGGAAAATACTTTGGCAACTAATTGAGCCTTGTGTCTTTCAACACTTCCATATGATGCATACTTAGTTCTGTAGACCCATTTACATCTAACAAGTTTTCTTCCTTTTGGAAGAGGTACAAGATCCCAAGTATCATTTTCCATTAAAGAACGATACTCTTCATTCATTGTTGTATCCCAATCTGGATGACCTGAAGCTTTTGAAAATGTCTCTGGA
Source organism: Picea mariana (assembly GCA_032191745.1). Lineage (NCBI taxonomy): Eukaryota > Viridiplantae > Streptophyta > Pinopsida > Pinales > Pinaceae > Picea > Picea mariana. The sequence goes on along the minus strand of JASDQU010100627.1, from coordinate 500,094 downwards.
TCATGATTTTTTGAAACTTGAGCCAAAAGAGAAAAGGATCGCTGGAACTGTGAATGCATTCGACGTTGATATGAAGGATCACCGACAAGATCACTAGTTGCATCTTGTGTTGAATGGACCCATCTAGGAAGCGGTGGAGCTCATGTTGGTTCAGGTTCAAAGGACTCATATGGAGGAAGGTGAGCAGGCGGAGGTCAATTTTCATCCACACCGTCATCATCTGAAGAAGAAAGAAGAACATGAGAAGGAACAAACGTCAAAGATGGCTCGTAGGCCGAAGAAGGCACAACCGTTGAATTAGACTCGCAGGCCAAAGAAGGCACAAATGTTGAATTAGGCTCGCAGGCCAAGAGATTTTCATCAAATTTAACATCTATTCTAATAATAATTCCATTACAATGTCTTTGAAGAAGTCCAGAACCTTTGACATCTTCAAAATAACAAACAAATATACACTTCTCACTTTTAGGCTTCAATGCTTTCCTTTTCTCATCAGGAATGTGAGCCCATGCTATACTGCCAAATACATGGAAGTGACTTACATCTGGTTTAATTTTAGTCCAAGGTTATTCTGGTGTTATATTTTTAAGAGCCTTTGTGGTAGTGTGATTTACTATGTAATTTGCATAGTTGATTGCTTCTGCCCAATACTTGAGACTTAATCCCTTAGATTGGATCATACAATTAGCCATTTCTTTTAATGTGTGGTTCTTTCTCTCGGAAGCACCATTTTGTTGTGGTGTATATGGAACAGTGTGTTGCATTTGGATGCCTGATGTAGTGCAGTAACTTGTAAAATTATTGTTCACATATTCGCCTCCATTATCTATTCTTAACCTTTGAATTTGATGTCCACATTGCTTTTCTACAAGGGTCTTGTAGGCCAAAAACTTTTCTCTTAAGTTTTAAGAAGTAAACCCAAGTACGTCTGGAAAAGTCATCAATGAAAGTTAAGAAATACTTGCACCCAAAAAAAAATGAGAAGAAAATGGACCACACAAATCACTGTGAACAAGTTGCAAAGGGCCTAAGGCATGCCAAGAGGCACGTTTGTCAAAATTTTCCCGATGATGTTTGCCAAGAACACAACCAGAAAAACACCATCTCTGCATGAAACAAGAGGAAGACCAGTCACCATATGTTGATTACATATTTTTTGCAATGACCAAACCGCTCATGCCAAAGTTTTCTCAAGTCATCGCTATGAGCAATGAAAACTGATGAAAAAGATGATGACCCAAAGTTGTCAAACTTGTACAACCTGGTAATATCATCAGCAATTCCAGTTGCAAAAATATGCTTAGGATCTTTTAGATCCTTGATTACAACTTGGTGAGATGAAAACTCTACAGTTTTACCTTCACCTGAATGGGTGATTTGATATACTAATAGAAGGTTACAAGAAAGACTTGGAACACATAATACAACATTGAAATGGCCATTTTGTACTTGAACTGTTGCAGATCCTTCAACACTGAGAGATCTATCATCACCAACAAATATTTTCTTGGTGTTACATTCATTTAGAGCAAAGAATATGTCTATGTCCTTATCCATATGATAATATGTTCCAGAATCAATAAGCTGCTCATCAGAAGTAGAAGTAGAAGTTGTATTAAAGGAGAAACCAGAAGTTGAAAATGCATGTCTATTAGAAGAAGAAGAAGAAGTAGAATCAATATTGATGTTGTTATTCTTCATCATTGCTTCTAAAGTTGCCATCTTCTTGAAACATTTGGACTCATCATGACCATATTTATCACAAAAGTTGCAATGTTTGTCAGTCTTCTTATTTTTATATTTTGCTCCTTTGTCTCCATTAGGAGAGGAAGCTATCTAAGTGGGTTTGGGACCCTTATATTGCTTGTTGTTGTGGCGAGGATGTTGCTTCTTGGGATTCTTAGGTTTATCTTTCTGATGGACAACTAAGGCTTTGTTGGAGGTACCTGCAGTGTTGATCACTCCAAGTTGTACTAGCTTATCTTGCTCTCTAATCAAAGCATCACAAAAGTTCTCAAGATTGGGTTTTTGATAAGTTGTCCCTAGAGCCTCTTGCATGGCATAAAAGGTAGATACAAACACAGAATATGCACTACCTAGCTTAGAAAGAATAAGATAGATGCAACGATCTTCGTCTATCTTTATCTTACATTCTTCACATAAAGTTCTGAGTGTTTTAAACTTAGATAGATAGTCTTCAATGCAAGAAAAATCACTTGGACTTAAAGTGAGTACTTGATTTTCTAACTGTTGTGCTCGAATAATATTGTGTTTACCAAACACAGATTCAATCTTTTCCCAAGCTTCTTTGGGCTTATCAATTGATTGAAGGTGGAACCTTAAATCAGGAGAGATGGACATTATGATTAATCCACATGCTTTTTCATTCCTATTATCCCATTTTTCTTTCTTATCAGCATTAGTGGGTGTTGTTTCCTTTCCCAAGGTAATATGTTACAAGGCTTTACTTCTTAATAAATCCTCCATATGGGATTTCCATTGGAAGTAGTTGGTACTGGTAAGTACGAGATTACTTGTAGAAGCCATATTAAATATGTAGATAATATGGATTTAAAAACTGAAATTGATGATCTGAATGGAAAGAATCGAAAATTTATGCGATTTAAAAAAACGTCACTTAAAACGGACTTCGAATGTGAGAGTTATGCCCATTTTTAAAAAGGCATAAACGGTAACCAAAGGACCACGTGGTGGTGTAAGTTGTTTTATGAAGTGACCCACTTTTATAAAGAAAAGTGGGGATCACTTTTACAATGAAGTTACTTCATGCAAAATAAATAACTCTAAAATAAAATATTAAAGCTACTTATAGTGATTCACTTTTACACTTGAAGTGAAATACACTTTACAATTTTAGCATGAACTTTTTCAAAAAAAGTAACAAATGAGAGACTTGAACTCAAGACCTCTTACTTAATAAAGCAACTTTTAACCCAATGGGCTAGCAAAACATATTGTATTGTTTCGCAAGAGGATTGGGGTTGCTGTTGTTGTTGTTGTTGTTGTTTTTGTTGTTGTTGTTGTTGACAGCCTTGGAGAGTGTGCTAAAAAAAAACTCATTTCACACAAGAAAAAAATTCCGCTTATCGATGACAACAAGGGTTAGATCTCGGTTAACTTACCCAGAAGATGCACATTTTTCTATCTCTTTCTGATTGGTCGAGATCGCACAGGGTGCGGGGCAAAGAGTATACGCAGATCTAAAAGAGTAGCAACCTAGAAACAAATAATATCAAACCAAAATAATACTTTGCAAAAATTTAAAAAATGTGTATTCAAGCTTTATACCTCCATATCTGACTGTAATGGTTGTATCTTGGGCAAACAGAAACATTTTCGAGTGAAACAAAAAGTGTTCCTGACTGAAACGAGTGCTCTAGACTCAATGGAATAGTCCTCTCAGCCCAGAAATGTACGAAAATGGAAGAAATTGGAGATGAGGCAACTCATATTCACGATCTCAATCTACAACAGGAGCGGGTCTTCAAATAGGCTATGATACCATGTTCGAAAACACAGGTATTCCAACAGAGGACGAACACCTTCAATAACCACTCACATAACGAGATCAAAGACCAACACACCGATGTTTTCATGTGGTAAAACTCCTACGGGTAAACATCCACGGCCCCAGCCAACGCGGCCACTTGGAGCAGTTTATTAATGCAAAAGTAAAAGATTACAGAGAGATTTTACAAGAGATTTTCTCACAATCAATCATCAGCAAATGACCCTCCATGCTCTTTAAATAGAGATCATGGACCAATCGGGTGTTAAGCCATGGATCAATGGTCGTTAAGATCGAGGAGAGTATGAACAGTCGAATCACTCTATGTCGGGAACATATCGTGACCGTCAAATTTCCTAACTACAAATGCATACTAAAGAAACACACTTTTACCTAACGACACATTAGACCAAGTAGATCTTAACTAACTCCTAAGTGTCGAAATATCCTAACAGTTAGCACCACTTTTTTATTTGGGGATTGATTTTCATGTTTTTTATGCAAAAATATGGGTTTTTTGGGCCAAAGTTCTCGTTTTGAGGTCACGGTTCTCGTTAAGTCGGTATCTTTGTTGTATACTCATATAATATCAAAGGGAAATAATTCACATTTTAAAGTCATAGTATATGGGGCTATCAAAATATATTAAAACAATAACAATATCAATTAAATAAGCTCTTCATATATTCCATGCGGAATAGCTCATCTTACACTTAGCTACATATTCATTGACATTTTCTTATAGAACGTCATCTACTTTCTTGAGATTAGAAAAGTAGAGAATATATATATTCATCTTATTATTGGACTTATGAAGCCTTGAAAGGGATTAGAGGTGCAAATTTTCTCTCAAAAAAATTTCACCATAAAAAGTTTACACCTAGATGGATTTGATCCCTCTCAGTGCTTGATAGATCCAAGATTAAGATGGACCTTTGTTGGTTATACATCAACACAATATGTGAGATATGCTTGATAGATGCACGATTAAGATGGTTCCTCATTGATTTGATGAAATGTTCTTCTACAACCCAAGATGAAGGAGATGTTGTAATGTGGGTAACGACAATGTCATCTTATATTTTCCCATATAATATTGAAGAAAATTAATTAACATTATTAAATCCATGTATGAGGCCAACCAAATATATTGAAATAGCAATAATATCAATTAAATGAACTCTTTGTGTACTCTACATTAAATAGCAAGAATCACATTTAGCTATGGATTGAATCACATTTTCTTATAGAACACCATCTACTTTCTTGAAATTAGAAAAATAACACCAACACCATTATAATCTTGATCCTATCAAACTCTGAAATGGACCCAATACATGGAGGTGCAAACCTTCACTTAAAATTTTGCAACATAATAAATGTTTGTACTTATAAGGATTTGATCCCTCTCTATGCTTTATAAATCCAAAACTAAGATAGATATAGATTGATTGTATTACAATACAGCACATAATGATATATATCGCATAATAATTATAAGTCAAAATGAGAAAAAAAAAATCATAATATAACCAAAGAAAAAAAAAAAACCATTGTAATATGTTTTCCAAAGAAAATGTATGACCCGTCTTTTTTGAGAAGACAAGTCATACATCCAAATTTTTAGGCCACTTAGAGAAAGACTAACAAATCTTTTTTTTTTAATACTTTCTCGATAATTTGGGTAACGTGCTCTAAAAATTAGTTACTGTTGAAAAAAAAAACTAAGCCACAAACCAATACAAAATCTGAAACTCAATTTAATCACAAGCTAATAGAAAATAAAAAAACTCAATTTAATCACATGTCAATGAAAACCCACTTTAATATTCATTGAAGTGAACATGATGATTCACTTCATAAAATCATCATAAATATTATAACATAGATAAATCTCATATCAATATTAAATATTTATTTATTGTAGGAATATATATCTGAATGAGAATTGGTGCTTAAATGACTATAATAATTAATAAAAGATATTACAAGTTGATGGCATGACGGAATAACATAACTCCAAATGTCAATGGCCCTAAAAACTAATATGGTGGCCCAATGACTATAATAATTAATAAAAGATATTACAAGTTGATGGCATGACGGAATAACATAACTCCAAATGTCAATGGCCCTAAAAACTAATATGGTGGCCCAATGACTATAATAATTAATAAAAGATATTACAAGTTGATGGCATGACGGAATAACATAACTCCAAATGTCAATGGCCCTAAAAACTAATATGGTGGCCCAATGACTATAATAATTAATAAAAGTTATTACAAGTTGATGGCATGACGGAATAACATAACTCCAAATGTCAATGGCCCTAAAAACTAATATGGTGACCCAATGACTATAATAATTAATAAAAGATATTACAAGTTGATGGCATGACAGAATAACATAACTCCAAATGTCAATGGCCCTAAAAACTAATATGGTGGCCTGGTGGCCATTGATCAAGAGTACCATATTAAAAACCATTATTCCACGTCAAAATATATATATATATATATATAATTCCAAACGCCTTGTCGGCCCTCCGCCAAAGATGTCCACATACATGATGGGATGAATAATCTTACATAAAAAAATATAACACCACATCAATTCTATGTATATCCGTACGTTTATAAGAACGTGTTTGTCTTCCTCAATTCATGTGCTTTCGTTTTTTCTGCGGGCAAGATGTGTGACGATTCCTAACTTCGTGATTTTTGTGGGGCTAGGCGACCGAATAACCGAAATAACTAGGAAAAGGGAGAGATACTAGAAATTATATAGATATATTAGGAAAAGGAAGAGATACTAGAATTAATTATATATATATATATATATATATATATATATATATATATATATATGGCATTGTTTAATTGTTCTATGAAATGGTTTTTTTTGTCAGAATCTGGTAACATAAATTTGTTTGAAATCACTATTTTTTGTTGTTTAAAAATCATTTCTGAATGTAGAAATGGATTCAGCGTGCTGAAAAACATCTGGGACACTCGGATTATACAAAAATAATCACTCAAATCTTCACATCTAACAATTTCTTGCCATTTTTCAAGCAAATGTTCTCGGAAAAAATCAYCGAAAAAGAGTCATTTCGTAGAACATTTAGACTATGGGTATAGCCTACATTTAATTCATGCAAGAAATTCTTATGAAAAATTAACAAAGAGAAAGTGAGTGAGGAAGAAGTCTTCATAGACAMGGATGTGCGGGAGGGTATCAAAAAGATGATATCGAGAAAAGAAAAAGGATATTGAAGAGTTGTAAATAGACTCTTTTAAATGGGAAAAAAATCCCTTCATATCACAATCCTACTCAATAAGATGGTCAAAGGGGGGCTCCCAAGTAGTTGGGCAATGAGTCTCATTTTACCCATATTCAAAGTGGGAGACAAAAACAAACCATGAACTACAGAACTATCATGATCAACCCAATGTTTTGCAAGCTTATAGGAGGGATTATGGAGAAAATGTGAGCCATAGATGGTCTGTGGCTTTGCTCACTTCAATAACAATGACCTTCATTTGTTTATTCTAACCTTCCAAATTATCATTGGAGACAACCAAATTGGCTTAGAGAGATGACACTTTGATCCAGCGTTATCTCACGCATGGTTGGACAATTCTAACATACCTCAAATAAGCTTGGGTAGTACACACACTTATCCATGGATAACTTTTTTTGGGGAGAGAAGGCTAAATTAACTAGAAAAGCAAATTGAGCGGAAGTGGGGGTGACTGATGGGAATAGAATGGTGAAAAGGGGGTGGGAATTCCTTGATAATGCTCTCTTGATGGTTGATCAAGGTGGAGTGAATACACAACATGCATGACAAGGTGGAAATCCAAAGCAGATCAAAGGATGAGTTACTGAGAGATACAAACTCGTAGGGATACACTTATAATAACCCATCAATCCTTAAACATCCCTCAGAAATCCTACCTAGAACATTGAAGTGACAGGTTCTCTACTTGGAACCTTGCAATGTGTAAGGTTCAAGGAAAGGAACCTGTCGTAGTTTTGGACAAGAAATATGTCACTCAATATTTCGGGCAAGATTTATGAGGGGTGATTAATTTTTATCCAATAGCTCAAGTGGATGCTCCCCATGGAGGGAACTAGTCCACATGGAATTCATTTACCAATGAAAACCAAGAGAGCTCCTTGAGGGACAAGGTGAGACTCCCTAGGAAAATGTCCCATCAGCCACCTACCATATATGTCATATGTGTTGCTCCCTTTACAAGGAGGTCTAACCATTACAGTGTGATTTAAGTAATGAATATGAATTATGAATGTGTTAGATGTTGGCATGGTGACAATAAGTCTTTTGTATGACATCATGGGAGGGAAGACATTAACGAGGTCTCCTGATTGGCCATCAAAAAAACTTAATAAGCCTATTTATTTTCATTCACTTGCATTTGCTTGGTTGTGTGTGAGTTAGTTGAGGTTTCATTTCACATAGATGAATGATAACACTTTGAATTACTAGCTAAGGAGAGATGTTTTAAGGAATAACTCAACCAAAGAGGGATAGGAGGGAGTGCATCATGAGTGGAGGACTTGAATGGTGGTCACAGAGTCCTTAATTATTATAACTATTTTTCTAGTTCGGGTCCTCGATAATCACATACCTTGAAAGATTGCATAGGCATTTACTCCATTGTTCTAGATCTACATGGGAAATTCAATTTCTTATATCTTTCAAGGTTAAAG
>JASDQU010100627.1:434948-491485 GCA_032191745.1 Picea mariana | reverse complement strand
TATATATATAACACAACATCACAAAATAGAAGAATTACGTTCAAAAGTAATTGTTAGCATTGAATATATAAAAGCCATACTCTGAGAAAAATTATCCTTCCATTGGTATTATATATATATAATAGATTTTACTATATAGGTTGTTTTTAAGATATTTAGAAAATACATTTAAATTGTTTATATTTTTTTATTATTTTATTATTTTAATTAAAATTGAATGGAAATTTAAATTTTATTAAAGATGATTTTAAGGATGAAAAAATATTTTAAAGTTTAAAAAACTCAATGACTCTTACTAGACTTTAATATGCTAATTGTATAATGTTTAATGTTTGGTGATATTTTTGTAAAAATATTTAAATTTCTAAGAATTTTATTTAGTTTGTATAAAATTTTGGCTATTTTAAGGTAAAACAATTGTATCTTATAGAATTCGGGCAATCAATTTTAAAATGACGAATCTTTTTTTGGGAAAAAGCATGGAAATTTAATCCCTAAACTTTTCTGTGGTTTCATTATTATTATTTTGTTCGTTAGAAATGTGCTCCTAACATGTGGGGCCAACATTTTTAACCATTGGCTAAGAAACCACAACCTAGGGGCATTTAAGTCATCAAAATCACCCGAGGATCGCACTCGGCCTGGGCCGCACCAACTCTTAACATGACTGGATTTTTGGGTGTCTCATACCGACTAAATTCACCGTAATTGTATTGAACTCGGGTCGCCTAGCCAACGAAACCTACACCTTAACTGATTGAGCTAGCGAGAATTGACTTAAAATTTGGAGGACATGGGGGTGGGCTTTGATCCAATTATGTGTGTGTGGGTCACGATATTATTTAATATATCTCTGCCTCAAGGTGCCCCCATGACTCTAGGTTAGACCCTCACGAGAATTGAACCTTGCTCAACAGTTAAAAAACTCTTCGTTTTTCACCATTAAATCTAACCCTTTTAGACTCCCTAATTTCATTATAATTGAATTTTAATTTTATTTTAAAGATTTTGAATTTTTTTTTACATCTTTTAAAAAAATAAATCACTTCAACCATTAAAATCATTAAATTAATTATTTATTTGAACTTTGAAATAAATTATCATTCCTAGAACATAGTTATTCTCAAGGTGAAAACTATAATAAAGTAAATTTGAAAATGCCAAAATAAAAAGTTCACACAAAGTTTCAAACATAGTTATTCTCGAGGTGAAAACTATAATAAAGTAAATCTGAAAATGCCAAAAATAAAAAGTTCACATATAGTCACAAAGTATATAGGCAACAAAGTGCAATTCATATAAATATAAAAACAGGGATGGATATAGAAATGGATATATAGCGTTATAATATTTTTATTATTTTTTAATTTATATTTACATAAATTAATAATTTATGAATTTTATTTTTATTATTTTTTAATTTATATTTACATAAATTAATAATTTATGAATTTTATTTTTATTATTTTTTAATTTATATTTACATAAATTAATAATTTATGAATTTTAGGTTTGAAAAATTATCAATATAATATAAGATAATATATTTATTAACTTTATAATATTATATTAATTGAAAATTTACTTTAAGAAATTAGATTTGCATCACATTAAAGTTTAGTAATATCTTGATTAATAGATTTAATTTGATAATAGAATTTGGATTTATATTATTTAATTTTTTATGTTGAAAGGCGTACACCTATTGACAATAGGCACAATTAATGATCTTTTAATCTTAAATTCTAATCTGATGGCTAAGCATTGAAGATTCTGGCATATTCTTAGTCGTCCTCCAAAATCAATGCATCAGATTTATTGTTCATAACTTCCTTGCATTTATGAAGGCATCCATTAACATGTTTACTTTTTTACATTTGCCTAACTTGGACCATTATCCCTGGTACAGGAGCCCAATTCTTTCTTGGTTGGTTATTATCCCTAGTACAGGAGGCCATTTTTTGTTGTTATCCCTACGGGAGGCCATCTTGGTCATTATCCTAGTATGGGAGGCCAGATTTCTTATTTCATTATTGAAGGGCCATGATCCCTGGTACGGGAGCCCATATTTCTCCTTGCTTAGTAAAATATTGTAGAGGCAGTAAAGGACCCGAGAAGGTATGGGATGTCTCTAGGATAGAAACACAGGAAAATGATGATGTCACAATTTCCTCCACGACAAATTTTTATCCTTCAGACTTCAGAGGGAGTCACTTGACTCAAAGGGAGTCAAACTATTTGAGAAGAAAGTAGATCTAGCAGAATTTGTGGGGTACAATGAATCTTCGAAGGCATATCTGATCTACATCCCTGGTCTGAGACAAATCGAGGTTAGCAGAGATGTCACCTTTGAGGAAGAGATAGCCTTCTGAAGATCTAGAGAATCTCACATGGAGATTGATAGCGAGAAGAAAGAAGAGATAGTACCTTCTCCCCCTTCAATAGTTCAAAGGGAGACAATTACTAATCCAGTTAATCCAGTTGATCCCGTAGCTCCAGCCAATGTTCCCAAAGACATTGTAGTAGGCCAGAAGAGGTCTGCATGGGATTGACATACTCTACAGGAGGCAGAGGGAAATGCAACTCCTCATGGTACATTCCGAGAGAGAAAGAGACCACAGATATTTTCAAGCTATGAGCCACATCAATGATACTGAGCCTTCTTGTCATGGATAAACAGCAGGTCAGCAAGTTTGGCAAGATGCCATGACCGAAGNACTAATCCAGTTAATCCAGTTGATCCCGTAGCTCCAGCCAATGTTCCCAAAGACATTGTAGTAGGCCAGAAGAGGTCTGCATGGGATTGACATACTCTACAGGAGGCAGAGGGAAATGCAACTCCTCATGGTACATTCCGAGAGAGAAAGAGACCAGAGATATTTTCAAGCTATGAGCCACATCAATGATACTGAGCCTTCTTGTCATGGATAAACAGCAGGTCAGCAAGTTTGGCAAGATGCCATGACCGAAGAGTATCAGTCCATCATGAAGAATGATGTGTGGGATATTGTTCCGAGATTGAAAGGGAAGTCTGTAGTGACTTCCAAGTGCATCTATAAGATCAAAGATGTAGTTGATGGAAGTGTCGAGAACTACAAAGCGAGATTTGTGGATAGAGGATTCTCTCAGGTGGAGGGAGTAGATTATGAGGAGACATTGTCTCATGTTTCCCGCTACACTTCCATCTGTACAATTATTGCTCTTGCCGCATCCATGGGTTGGAGACTACATCATATGGATGTGAAGACAACCTTTCTCAATGGAGAAATTGAGGAAGAAGTTTACATCGAGTAGCCATATGGATTCGTGATACATGAGAAGGATTCTCATGTCTGCAAGTTGAAGAAATCCCTTTATGGACTAAAGTAGGCACCTTGTGCTTGGTATGAGAAGATTGATGGATACTTGATGAGTTTAGGCTTCAACAAGAGTGTTGTTGATCCCAACCTCTACTACAACACTTTTGGTGACGAGTGTCTGATTTTGGTCCTATATGTTGATGACTTATTCCTCACTGGTTCAGAAAGCTTATTGTTGAATGCAAGCATGCATTGGCTTTTGAATTCGAGATTAAGGATCTTGGTATGATGCACTACTTCTTGGGACTAGAAGTGTGGTAGAGGACTAATGATATTCTCCTGAGTCAGGGGAAATACACAGTGGAGATATTGAAGAAATTCGAGATGACAAACTGCAAGCCCATGCCTACACCGATGGTGATGGATCTAAAGAAACTGAGTGAGACTTCTTCTGATTCAGGTGAGATTGATCCACATCTTTATAGACTGTTGATTGTATCATTGATGTATATGGTTAACACCAGACCTGATATATGTTATGCATTGAATGTACTCGGTAATTTTATGAGTCAGTCGAGACAGACACACTGGATAACAACGAAGCATGTGTTGAGATATTTACGAGGCACAGTTGGTTATGGATTGAGATATGCCTCCGATGTAGACATGAGATTGCAGGGATATGCAGATTCAGATTGGGCAGGGAGCGCAGTGGACCAAAAGAGCACCTCCAATTGTTGTTTTACTTATGGATCTGCCATGGTTTCCTGGTGCAACAGGAAACAGACTTATGTAGCTTTGAGTACTGTAGAAGCAGAGTACATTGCATTATGTGTGGCAGTCTACGAAGCAGTGTGGCTTCGCAAGCTCCTTGTAGAATTATTTGGACATGAGATGAATTCCACCATTATCCATTCAGATAACCAGAGTTGTGTGAAACTCTCCAAGAATCATGTGTTTCATGATAAATCGAAACACATTGACATCAAATACTATTACATCATATATATGGTGTAGAGGAAAGCAGAACACATGCAGTACCTTTCTGCACACGATCACATTGCAGATGTCTTCACCAAATCACTTGCTAGGACAAATTTCGAATACTTCCGTGAGAGACTTGGCCTAGTGTAGAATGTCTCCCTAGCTGAGAGGGAGTGTTGATGATTGCAGCTTCATGATACATTCTCCAGATCGTACTCCTCTGGACTGAGTTGAGATGATCTGTGAGGATGTCGATGTGATGGGTGATTCATACTCCTCTGGACTGAGTTGATATGACATGTGTGTTCTCGTGTTGTGCTCCTTTGGAATGATTTAATATGACTTGAGATGGTCTCCTGTCAGACTCCTATGAACTTAGTTGAGTTGACTTGAGATGGCTCTCCAGATAGTACTCCTATGGATTTAGTTGAGTAAATCTGTTGAGAGTGACGTCCCTGTGGTTGAGCACATGAGGACTTGTCCCTAGTGGCAGAGCACTAGAGGATGTATGGATCCCTTGCTATATTGTCTAAGAGTAAGATTATTGTGAAACCCTAAATTTGTATTGTGAAGGGTGCAAGTCGGCCCCACCATGTAAAGATAATTAAAATTGTGTAAAAGATTAATTATATTATTGAGTTATACAAATCGTCCCTATTGTGCCAATAAAAACACCTATTGTTGTGTTAAGTCATGTATTTATTGGAGTGCTAGATCCCCATTATGGATCACTCACTCATTCATGTTTCATTCTCCCAACGCCTACTTGCAGGGCTAAAGTGGGCACTTATCTTAGGTGCAAGATTTCTTGGTCATAGAGCACTCTCTTGTGTGCACTAGGGTTTTTGGTGAAAGGGTGATCTTCTCTTGACTCTATTGCAAAGGATTGTTGGGTTTTTCCCTTGTTTGAGAAGGGTTTTCCCAAGATAACTTATTATGTCTTGTGCATGGTTATTCTTCTTGTGATCTTGGTTACTGCAGCTATTGTATATTGTATTGATGCATTGTTTATGGTTCAAGTCCATGCTAAATTGAAAATAAACTACATGTTCTTGAGCATTCATTAAAAATTCAACAAAAATACCGTTTGATTCCTCAAAATGGCCCTAGAAGGATTCAGACCCCAATTTTCCAAACTGGGACCTGCCACTAAAATGGCCCTCCAAGCTTATTCCTCCCATTTTTTCCACTCTGAAAGGATCGAGATAGATGACAAACAATATAATGATCCAATATGGATCATTACATGATATTGAATTAGGTGATACTTTGTGTTGATATGCTTAGTTCGATCATGGAATATGGGATTCTTGGCCAACTTTATTGTAGAAGTATTGTCAACTAGAAGAGGAGATGATTTCACTTATTTCTCCTCCAAATATTCAAGTATTTTCCTAAGCCATACAATATCTTTCATTAATTATGTAGTTGCCACATATTATTCCTCTATTGTGGAATCTACTGGAACTGACTGTTTGTGTGATATCTAGGAGATTGTTGTTTATCCAACTCATGAGATCGCCTAAAGTTGACACTCCATTTTCCTTATCCCCAACAAAGTTTGAATCAAAATATTTGACCAGGTTGAAGTCATCCACCTTACAGTACCTGAGTCCAAAATATTTATTTCCCTTCAAGTATTTTAGAACTCTTTTCGCAGCAAATCGGTGTCCTTCACAAGGCTTTTGCATAAACCTGGAAAGAATCCCAATGACAAATGAAATGTTTGATCTGGTGGTAGTAAGATAGATAATAATTCTCACAAGTTGTCTGTACTTGGTTGCATCCTCAAATTCATTCCCTTATTTTGATGTGAGTTTCAAATTATGTTCCATTGGAGTAGAAACACGATTACACTCAGTCATGCCAAACTTGTTCAATAGTTCTCCAATGTACTTCTTATGGGAGATGAATATGTACTTTGGATTTGGAATCACCTCAATTCCCAAATAGTAGTGAAGATGTCCCAAATCTGTCATCTCAAATCCTTTCTTCAACTCTTTCTTTATGGATGCAATGTAGCTTTCATTGTTCCCTGTTATCAACAGATCATTTACATATACTACAAGATATCCAACAATTTTTCCAACTTTTTTCACAAACAAAGTTGCATCGTCAAGATTGAAATACTTGAAATTCAATTTCAGAAGATGCTCAGTTATTTTTTCATACCATGCTCATGGTGCTTGTTTCACGCCATATAAGGATTTGATGAGTTTGCATACTTTCTGTTCTTTCCCTTCACAACAAATCCTTCTGGATGAGACATGAAAACATTCTCTTTCAAGTCTTCATTCAAGAAAACAGTCTTCGCATCCATATGATGAATTTTCCATCTATTATGTGCTTCCATGGAAAATAGAGTACAGATGGTAGCACATTTCCCTATGGGGGAAAAAGTCTTCGCGTAATCAACACCTTCTTTTTGTGCAAATCTTTTTTCCACAAGCCTTTCTTTATGCTTTTCAAGTGAGGCATATAATTTGTACGTGTTCTTGAATACCCACTTGCAACCAATTGGTTTGGTTATGAATGAAGGATCCACCAACTTTCATGTCCCATTCTTAATGAGAGCATCATATTCCTTTTGCATGGCTTCTTTCCACTCATCATGAAAAGTGCCTTCTTTAAAATAAGTTGGTTCAAAGTTAGTAGATAAATTCAAATCAAAATCATGTGAAGCATATGTGTCATCTACATCACATGAGTTTGAATTATCTACATCACCTCCATCTTGTCTTAAGGAACTTCTAGTTCTTGTCTTTCCAATCTCATCAGGATGAACACTTTCAAGTGATTTTGTGAGCCATTTTGGTGGACCTTTCTAAGATAATCCAGGTTGCTTAGCTGATTGAGATGGTGTTGAATTCTCATCAAGACTCAGATTTTGGATCCTCTCAATCACATCATCCAAATGAACTTCAAGTTCTGATGAAGTGGATGGAACTTCTTCAATAGGGGAAGATGGTGTTGTAAAAGAAAAATGAGATTCCATATATTGACCCCAGATAGGGATCCCCCCTTCAAGATTTGGAATCTTGCTATCAAATTCATGATATCTGTTTACACGAGTGAATCTCTCCAGATGATCAGGCTGCCTCTTAACAGTTTTTTTTTCTTGGAGGATTTAATAAATATTACATCTCTAGAAAAGATGAATTTATTTTTTTCCTCATCGTAAAGATGATATGCCTTGGTTGTATTTGAGTACTCCAAGAAGATTCACTTCCTACTCCTTACATCAAGCTTGCTTCTTTTCTCCTTAGGAATCACTACATAGCAGGTGGAACCAAACACCTTGAGATGCCTCACCGAAGGAATGTGGTCATACCACATTTCATGTAGAGTCTTGTTTTCAAGAGCATGAAATAGACACTTGTTTTTCACATAAGCTGCACGTAGAATAGCATCAACCCAAAACATTAATTTTACATTCTTGAAAAACATCATGGAATGAACCATATTTAGGAGAGTCATGTTCATTCTTTGAGCTACACCATTCTATTCAGGATTGTATGGAACTGTGGTTTGATATTTGATCCCATGTTGGAAAAGGTGGCTTTCAAATTCGTTAGATGCATATTCTCTTCCATTATCAGTGTGAAGAGAGTCATTACGAGACTGAGCTTCATTTTGAATCCATACATGAAAATTTTTAAAAATTTCAAAATCTTGTGATTTTTCTTTCAACAAGTACACCAACACATCCTGGTGTAATCATCAATAAAAGTCATGATGTATCTATTTCCAATTGCAGAAGGAACATGCATAGGGCCACACAAATAAGAATGAATCAATTCAAGTTTTCTACATGCTATGGAAGTAGAATCATGAAATGACAAGTTTGTTATGGTTTCCAAGGATACAAGCATTACATTGCTTAAGTTTCCTGGGAATAGTAGGTAAACTAGAAAAACCATTCTTTCTTAAAAAACAGAGATTGGCATAATTAATATGGCCAAATCTAGTATGCCACAAAAGTCTATATAGCAATATACATTCATCTTGATAAGAGAGGTATTCAACATTTTGTGTATGGGAAAATGTCCCTTTCAACTTAGATAGTCTTCCATTTTCCATTCCGGTCATGTCAACCATGTTGTCATAATCCTTCCTTATTTCAACTTTTCCATCGAACATATGAACATAGTGGCCTTGTTGTCAGATGTGTACAAGGGACAACGAGTTCCTTTGCAACTCAAGAAGATAGAGTGCATTATGCAAAAGAAGATCTGAGAGTCCATGCAACTTAAGCCTCATGGTTCCCATTCCCAAAGGTTTAAGACTTGATGTACCTGCAAAATACATTATGCCATCTACATTTTCATCGAAGTCTTCGAAGAAGTCTCTTCGAAATGTCATGTGGGAGGTTGCACCTGTGTCAAGAAGCCATGCATCTCTCCAAGAAGAAAATGAAGTGTTAAACAAGTCTTTAATTACTCCTATATTCTAATGGGAAACAACATACTAAGAAGGTTCTTCACCTTTCGCTAGTTCTGAAGTTTTACCTATGTCTTCTTTGAAATTCTCTCATGACTGCAGGTCTTCTTTGACATTCTCCCATGGAACTCTGCAGTCGATCACTTCATGTGACCCATTCTTTCTGCAACAAGGACAATGAAGATTGGATCTCTCACGGGCATCCTTTCATTTCTTATTGAAAGATGAAATCTCCTTGAATTTGGATTTTATAGGTAGTAGATTTATCTTCATCTCTACACTTGCCTCTTCAACCAACAACTTGTTGAGGGCCTCATATATTCCTTCTTCATAATTTCCTGGAGGTTGGAAATAGATTCTACACTTGCCTCTTCAACCAAAAAATATTCCTTCTTCATAATTGACTGGAGGTTTGAAATGGATTAGATTTTGTATCGGTTCCACTCAAAATGAAGAGGCCATTCTAGTTAGGGTATTCAATCAACCATTCCTTGAAGAGGATGAAGAATTTGTTGTCGTTCTTAGTCTTGCAAAGTCATTAGATGTTTCTCAAGCAAGGGAATTTGTTAGTACATTGTATGTTGTAATGTTCAAAATATTAGGCAATAAAGGTTATCGTGATCAGATATTGAGGGGACTTGTTGAACGTGCGCGCAGCCCAGAATATATGCTAGGATATATTCTTGATAGACTGACCACTATACTCACTACATGGAGAACAAATACTGTAAATATTTCAAACCCTAGACATTGAAACCCTAGTTTCGCACCCAGTATTCATCCACGCATACAACTTATGCATACACAGTATTCTTCATCCACACAGACAGATCATGCATACAACTCAAGCGCTATACATGAAAAACAGGAACTCTAGAAATTGATGCACAGAGTCCCAATGTGAGCGAACATGCGAGCGCCAACACGTAGCAGGGATGCTACCCATGGATCAAATGGCCTTTCTGAAGGCCATGGCTGGGGATAGAGAGCATAAAAACAAACCCTCGATCGCCTCTACACATTAATGTGTTGGGAAACTGAGAGGGGGGGTGAATCAGTTGTTATCATGCTTAAACAATTATGCTCATTTTAAATTCATTACAGAACTCTCAATGATGATCACAATAATGCAGAGAAGTAAACAATAGAATCATTCAACATCAATCACACATATGAGATACATAGAGACAGATATTTCCAGAGGAAACCCATAAAGGGTAAAAACCTCTTCTTCTTTATATGATAAGTAATCTTTACATTCTCTACATTATCATACATATGAGCTCCAACTCATTGTGAGGCTACAACCTTTGTTTTGCAAGCTGCAACTTGCTGAGAGCACCAACTCTCTGTTTTCTCTAGCACCAACTCCCTGGTTTCTCTAGCACCAACTAGAAGGAAGCACCAACTCTCTGGTTTCTCTAGCATCAACTAGAAGGAAGCACCAACTCCCCAAGTGTTCCAACACCAACTGGATGGAAGCACCAACTTCCAGTCACACAGGCACCAACCTGTATAACAGAGAACAACAGTTCTCCCTTGCACCACCCTACCACCCTGGTTTCTCTGGCCGCAACCAGATGGAAGCTACAACTCCCTGTGTTCAAGCACCCACTTGAACCTCTGAGGACAATAGTCCTCCCTAGCACCTCCCTACCACCCTGAAATATAAATCTTTTCTATTATGACTTATTACAGTGATATAAAGTTCTTCAATGGCTTACCGGTCATTGTTCTACTACACTGCCTTGCTCTGTCTGCATCAGTGTTTTTTGCACATTCTTCTTACGCTTTATGTTCTTCTGCCATTCCTGCTCTGTGTGCCATGTACATTCAATGTACCATTCCTCTTCTATGCATTTCAGCTCCTGCACTCTGCTTCAATGCACCATTCCTCGTTTGTGTGTTTCAGCTGCTGCACTCTAATTTCTTCTACACACCTGAATCACTCTCAACAACAGCAACCCTCATCTCTTCTCTGTACAACATACTTATAATCTCTGTGCACCTTCTGCATGCTCTCTCACCATGCTTCTGCATGATCTGTCCATGTCAAGTGCTCTGCCTGATCATCATCACAACTCTTCAGCTTCTCTGGCAGTTAGATCTGTCTGTCAATTGCCTCTACGAACAGTCTTCATTACACTGGCAGATTCCTTGAGACTCTTCAGCTTCTCTGGCAATCACTCAGAAGTCTCTTCGAGTCCTCTGGCAGAAACTATCAGTCGTTTCTAGCAGTTACATTCTGAAGTGCAACAGTAGCCCTCCCATCTTATTCAAATTCATTTCACCATTGAATTGACTTCATTGAATCTTACGTTCATTTCGTCATTTCAGCATTCGGCAATTGGACATTCATGTGATCAAGTGTCTCTACAATCCAAGTCGTGAACCCCGAAATGGAGCTTGGTTACACTAACTCCTTCCTTCATCTTCCGTCGATGTGACCACAGGCTGAGCCAAAATGTGTTTCGCATTTCGGCATTTCGGCAATTCGACAATCCTGTTGTGAGGCATATCGACTCTCCAAGTCACAATCTCTGAAACTCCGAAATGGAGCTTGCCACTTCAATCTTTTCTCTACAGCTCTTCGACGATGTGACCACCATCGGTATCCAAGCACTTATCCATAAAGCGCTTTCGCGATTTCGCAATTCGACATTTCGGCATCCTTGATGTGAAGATTTTTTTACACTCCATGTCCCGATCCCTGAAACTCCGAAATGGAGCTTGCCGGTTCGAGCTCTTCTCTACAGCTCTTCGATCTCCAGATCAACGGTCCACAATCTGTGGTGATCGAACGACTATCCTCTACCCCAAGACTTCATCCTTCGGGACTTTGGGGGGGTGATGGAGTTAAAACTCCCGGAGTGAGGTTAGTCTTGCATCACTCAATGACGTGTCGGGACCCAAGTGGCTGCCACGTGTCACTCAGAATTGTGATTTCTAGTGGCCTGAAATGCCAAATCAACTTGACACTTTTCATTGTCTGAACATGCCACATGTCATTGTCTTCCACCTGTCCTTTCTAACATGGTCTGCCACATTCACCTCCTAGAACTGTCGGCCCAGATCACTTCGCGATTTCGCATATCGCGATTTCGGGTTTTGCGACTTCGGGACTCCTATAGTAAGAGTTCTTGACATCCCCAACTCCTAGTATCCGAAATCGTCCTCCTTCTTCTGGGATTTCGGTATTTCTCATTTCGCAATTTCGGGACTCCTGATGATTAAGAGTCTTGACTCTTCCAACTCCCGGTACCCGAAACTTTGAAATGGAGTTATTTCCCGGTCTGCAAAACTCTTGTTGATGTGCCTCTTTTGGGATTTCGGGATTCTGGATTTCGCAATTCCGGGACTCCTGTGTTGACGAGTCTCAATTCTTGACTTCTCAATTTCCCGGTATCTGAAACTCCGAAATGGAGTTTACGCCCAGTATGTGAAATTCTTTGTTGATGTTCCTCTTTCAGGATTTTGGGATTCCGGATTTCGCAACTCCGGGACTCCTGTGCTGAAGAGTCTCAACTCTTGACTTCTCAATCTCCCAGTATCCGAAATCCCGGTATCCGATACTCCGAAATGGAGTCGGATCATCTTTTCGTCTTTTCGATCACTGTTGTTCTTCCTTGCCTGTCGGTTTGCAATCAAATAAACAAGCACACTCTTGCACTCTCCGTGCACCTCTGCACTATCTCTTCTGAGCTTATGTTGTCCATGTTTTGCCATCGTTGCATACTCTGATCTTGCCATCAATGACAAGCACACCTGCCTGATAAACATGCCAACATAATGTTCAGGTATTCACACTCGTGGACGCAAATAGTGGAGTGCAAGGTGGAAATGTCAAAATAACTTTTACTCACAAAATGCACCCAGGAATAGGAAAAACCAACGAAGATTTCATTCATATTTGCGCGATCTCTCACTGAAATCGTTTGTGGAGAGCTAGGCAAGCATCGGGATAGATCATATTGGCGCACAGGAATGGGAGTAATGTGAAGAGAACAAACCCGAAGCTCAATGGAGAAACAAGAGATTGGAAAAACCCTAGCACGTTCTAGCGAGAGCACAGAGAAAACCCATGACTTGGATGATTCGAGTAGATTGAGGAGACAAACTGGCAAATTGCAAAAACTGCAAAAACTGATGTTTTCTTCACGCAGAAGGGAGGAAAGAAAAGAAAATGTTTTACAGGGATTTTTCTGGGAATATTTACTCAAAATCTGATGAGAAATTGTTAGATCTGTAGATTTGAGTGATTGTTTCTGTATAATCCAAGTGTTTCAAAGGTTTTTCAGCATGCTCGCATTCAGAAATGGATTTTGAACAAAAAAAAATATTGGTTCGTGGAAATTTATATAGCCGATTCTCCCTAAAAAAACCAATGTCCGAAGTAAAAAGCTCATGGAATTAACGCTCTAATACCACTGGTAGGCTAAGTAGGACAAAATTGTAAGTCCACACTTATCTTATCTATTGCATTATCATTTCTATAATATATTAGGGTTGGTATTCATCTTTCATTTGACTTTTCCTATTACCTATAATTTTTTATATTCACAATCATATTTACCTATAATTTTTTATATTCACAATCATATTTACATAGATAATGCAATCCCAAAGATTAAATATCTAACAAAAATAAATAAGACTAATTATTTTAATATATAAAATAACTAAAATCTTTGATAATATTAAAAACAAAAACAACCATAAAATATATACATTTATTATTGAAGTAAACACTTCAATCTCCATCCTTCATCCTCTTTATCAATATTACAATAAAAAATAAGTAAATCCCACATCAATGTATACAACTCTTTCCAAAAATGTATAAGACGTTGACACAATAGTGTCCACAAGCATAATAAAGCACGAGGCATAAAAGGACAAGAATTTTTAACAATACAAGTGAAAGTACTTTCTTACCTACGATTCTAAAAAGAAATACTTCAGGTACGTTCTCCCAGTGACAAGTTATTTTTATATTCTATATTTAATCGTAATCCTTTTCAGTATAAAACCCTTTGTGTTTTGAATATTTAGGAAAATGTTAACTTTTAAATTTTTGGTTATTCAAATATATTATTATATATTTTTATGTGGAAGGCGTTTTTTAAGGGAGAGTTTCCTTGCTAATTTTGTCCCCTGTCAAGAATTTATGGAAGAAAGTCATGTGTCAATATATTTTGAAATCATGTGCCAGGGTGTATATGGCTTGGAACACTCGAGATTGTTGTAGAATCGCTTGAAACATTTGAGATTGTTATGGAAGTGCTTGGATAGCACTGACATCCACGACTTTAACCTTCTTCACCTATGTCTTTGAAGGCGGCAGCACCCTGCAGTGGAGGCCATGGAAGAAGATAATGGAAAATTTGCAGAACTAGCCTTCTTCACCTACGTCTCTGAAGGCCAAGCTCTGAATGATGGTTCTCCCATGGTTTTTTCCCAACAATATGTTGTTTCCAGTGTCCGGTATGAGTCTTGTGTCTAGAATTTTGCCTCAAACCAAATAGGAGGTACAGTTGGGCCCTAATTTTTGTCATTGCTCCATCGAGCCCCTTTCAACTGTACGTGGAACCATTGTAGTCCCATCATTCCAACACATCCTCAAATTGTATGCAATAACCACTTCAATCATATTCTGCCTTGATTGCTTTCCATCAAAATTAATAACGTCCACTTCAATCCCATTCTGCCATGATTGCTTTCCTTCAGTATTCACAACATGGTGACTTCCAAGCTGAAGTTGTTGCTCTTGATTAGCCTCTTGGTGCAGCTCTCTGCAATATTGTCTCAATAGAATGAGTATAAGATTAATGAACTCTCTGCAATATTGTCTCAACAAATGAGCATAAGATTAATGCAATATCCATGAGCCTTCACATGACGCTGAAGAGCGAGTATAGAACGTAGATCACCATGCGGGAGCCTATTTTCTTTCCTGGCAACATCCTCGAGTATTACATCATATTATCAGTGGGTACTCCTGCACAATATGTGGCTCGTCATGGACACGGGCAATGATCTGGTGTGGGTACCCTGCACCAGAAATTATAAAAGTGATTGTAACAAGAGCAACAACGTCTTAATGAACCACTTTTATCGAAAAAGGTCATCATTTTTTGTGCATGTAAAGTGTTCTGATCGAAAGAGCAAAGAATTGCTAGAGAGTGAGTGCATAAACATGCAGAAGCGCTGACGGACTTGTCCAGAGTGTTCAATCTCATATGGCACTGGAAACATGATCAGGCGTCTATTGAGTGAGACCTTTACTTTTCCATTGGAAGACAGAGGGGGACAAAAAATAAATGACTGCGGAGTATGATGTTCATTGGTTTCATTCCAGAATTATGCAGGTATTACAGGATTTAATAGAGGAGCATTGTCTATGCCTTCCCAGTTGCGTCGTTATTATGGTGGTAGATTTGCATATTGCCTGGACTCTCATAATAAGAGCAACAAGATAGTGCTTACTGCTTGGTGACAAGGCGGTCCCGAAGGATATTCCTTTGATTTACACTCCCTTTTTTATCAACCCCATAGTACATTTGATTTACTCTAAAAACTATTTATTTGGTCCCGAAGGGGTGAGTATTGTTGGAAAACGCTTGACAATGTGCTCCAATTACTCGACATTTGAGAGCGGAGACAATGGTGGAACCATAATAGATTTGGGTTGTTCTATCAATTCCTTTCTTGAACCAATCTATAAGCATATTGAAAATGATTTTGTTTATAAGATTGGACACGGAAGAGCTTTTGATTTTGAAGTTGATCATGGCTTTGGATTGTGTTACAATGTATCTATTGTGGGAAATATTAGGTTCCCAGAATTTGCATTCCATTTCAAGGGTGGCTCAGACATGGTACTGTCTGAGGAAAATACTTTCAGTCATTACAGGGATACTTACTGCTTGGCAATGGAGAGTGGTGGCACTTATGTCCATGGAGTTGTTGTGATCTTAGGAAACATACAACCGTTAAATTTCTATATGTTGCATGATACATAGTAGAACCGTTTGGGATTCACTCACCAGGCATGCAAAATATTCGGTTGATTCATAGACGAAGCACTCTATCAAAATACATGGTATGAATTTCTTATGAAAAAAGTTACTAATTCAGTCATGATGTTGAAGGATGAATATGAATATTTTGGGTTTTTTCGACCAGCATAGTTTGGATCTAATTATAAAATAATTCCCTAACTTTCAATCATGTGTATAGGGATAGGAATCATGAATAATTTCCTAACTTTCAATCATGTTGTGTATATGGATAGGAATCATGTTGTGTATAGGGATAGGAATCAAGAAATAGATCGCCTCTTCAAAGCTAGATTGACATTGGACAGAGGTACATGGAAGATATTTGAAAAGGTCCCAGATGTATATTCAGGATGTCTTTTTAGAATGTTTTCACAACTCTTTGCTCCAAATATGAATAAGCTAAATCTAAAATGTTTTAATGGCTAGTTTTTTTCTATATCATTTCTTTTGCACAGACTTTGTATAGGCATGTATAATGAACAGATACTCAGACAAAATGTTATGATCATGTTATGCTTTTGCATGTGGATATTTTTTTATTGCTCCAAATATGAATAGTTAGATCTAAAATGTTTTGATGAATAGTTTTTTTTCTGATATTATTTCTTTTGCACAGATTTTGCATACTTTGTATAGGCATGTATAATGAACAGATACTCAGACAAGATGGGATGATCATATTATGTTTTTGTATATGGATAGATTTTGATCTCATACAATTAGTTGCACATAAGTGCTTGATAGAAATATAAAAAATTGTCTAGATTAGTCATGGAGACTGTATTTTTCAGGAAAACTACTAGATACTCATTTTTTAATCTGAAAACAGAATTGTGTCATTATGCTTGAAGTAGTTGGGATATAAGTGAGGAGAAGGCCATAGGCCTCTACCGTTGTCATCTTGTTTCTCCAAAAATTTCTTTTATTTTTATTGAGAAAAACATGTATATATATAAAATAATTTATTAACTTATTTGACATGGAGTTGATTGAGAAGTTGCCAAAATGTCTGTGGAAAGATACATTGGAGGCTCGTCGAGTTCCAAGCTAAATCTGGGAGCCCCTGCAAAGTGTAGCACTTGGAAAAGTTGATATATTGAAGGTTCATCCAGTTCCCAACTGAATCTGGGAGCTCCTGCAACCATCCCAAGTCAATACATTGGAGATTTTTCTAGTTCCCAACTAAATCTAGGAGGCCCTACAAAGTGAAGCACCAGCCCAAGTCGATATGTTGTAGGTTTGTCTAGTTCTCAGTTGAATCTGGGAGCAACATCATACTTGAACACCTCTTTAACACCAAATGTTTTAAGGAATGCATCTCACAGACTTCGGCTGGAAAAATTTTAACATTAAATGAATCCCCAAGATCATCTAAAACATCATCGATATATTCAACTGATAACATGTTAAATGTGACAACGCGGGACTTCCATTGCACTACAATTTTTTGAACGTGCTTCAGCGTTCCAATGGACTTTGGATCATTAAAAGGTTAGCATCAATATTCAACTCCCTTAACTACATTGGGGCCTACAATGTTCACATTTTCAATGTGGGTTTGAGCCTTTCCATGTCAACTCTTTGGCATTGTGGTATACGAAGACAATACTGAAGAGCAAGCAATTTTTACAATTTGAAGAAAAAACAAAACAACATTTCTGTCAAGAAATAACATGACTACCCGAGATTCATGTTGCCAAACGTTTCTAATTATCCCCCTTGTATACATAAAACTCACAAATTATTTACTGAAATCCAGGAAGGTAGGGAAGAAAACGGACATGGAAACCAACATAGCCATACTAGTTGTGGTGACCGCGCAACACTAAATATACTTTCCACACTATGAGCTTCAGCCTTAATCAGCTACAATCTACGCATATTAGTTGGTATTTCAAAAGATTGTTCAGATCCATTTGCATGAACCATGCTAATTCCACGCACCAGGATCGTTCACTCGGAGATGTTAGAAACAAGATTGATATTTTCGCAAAGTGTATTCAAAACATGAGAAACACAAGTTTGATAACACAACCCTATTTTGAAAGTTGGTCGAAAGCTTCAAAATACGTATAGAATGTCATTTGAGCACCAAAGTCGATGCAAAGTTTATTGGAAGCAGAACCATAATCTATGTAGGTGGCTAATAGCAACATAATTTACTAATTTCTTGGCATAGATGATTTTAGGGGCCAAATTTCGCTATTGGGCTAATTTTCCATGTTTTTTCCCAAAAAAACATTCGGAAATATCCCCTTTTTCTAAAAACGATTTGCCCAAATTCCATAGAATAAAATTATTTTACCTTAAAAATCGCCAAATTTTTGTAGAAACTATATAAAATCCTTAGAAATTTGAATATTTTTACAAAACTATTGCCAAACATTTTACATTTTTCATATTAAGGACTAGTAATATTAGCCCATGTTTCTACATTTTAATATAATTTCATCCTTAAAATCAGCTATGTTTCTTGGTCCTTGATTTCATATTTTCTATCATGTTTTTGTTTTCATGCTCTAATGTTTCCCTTCGATAATTTCATCCATCTATATTTCAGCACTTTAATGCAATATGCTTCCATTGATGTAATTTCAACACTTTCAACCATACACATAGCTTCCATTAATGCAATCATTGATCAAGAAATATGCAAAGTACATTGGTTCTCTGATTTTTACTTCAGTAAGTATGATTAATGCAATCATTGATTAAGAAATATGCAAAGTACAATGGTTCTCTGATTTTTACTTGAGTCGGTATGTTCATTGCTCAAATCAATAAAACTCAGGAAAAAAAGGACGACACATGTTGTAATTATGGATAATAGTGGAGATTTGGGTATGCTAAGGATTTTCCTAGAAGGAGAGATAAATCACTTGCTTTGCTTATTAAAGAAAGATTAAAGGAATGGATTAGATTGCCAATTCTGAATCTACCAATCATGAGAAAAAGCTATTTGACATTTTTGACATGATTATTATATGTTCTCCTTGTATGATTATTTATTCATTCTTTTGTTAGTGTTGGAAGATATGGCTTTAAAGTCAGAAGCATTTAGGTTAGGCCATGTAACCTACCTTTTGAAGTTAAAATAAATATTTCGCACAATCTAACTTTTTTTATATCATGCCCGTGGTGTTTTTTGGTATAGCTTTGCAAGAAATTGTGAAGGTTTATAGTTCTAGGGTTTAACTTTAACCTTATTAGCACTTCCCATAGCTTCCTTGATTCAATAAAATGTCTTAAAGGTATCTTTTACTAATTTTTTTTAGTGAGAGTTGGGAATCTTGGTAATTGGGGCACCCTTAGCAACCTCGAGAATGCATTTCAAAGTTACGGTTTGTAGGGTTTGTGAAGATTATACTATGTTTGAACAGGTTACCTTGTCTTCGATACCCAATTTGTTTGTTAGATTCTAAAATTGATGCTATGACTAGGGTTTACGAGAGCCTTAGGTTTCTTAGTGTTGAGAATCAAAGGAAATTGTGTAATTGTGCCCTAGAATCTCCAAAATATTGTAAGAATATCCAATAATATAGCTTGAAGGGTTCAGTCCCTTTGGGTTATAAAGATAAGTGATAATTGTGTGACACTTATTATCTCTTTGCTCTAGCATATATACTAAAATTGCTTTTGAAATTGCTTATAAGAAGGAAGACTTGCTAGGAATCAATGGTGAAAACAAAAGTTGCTTTCTGTTTTATTTCATTTCATAACAAATTATGATTCAATATGTGTGTAGCAAATATCTTTATATGACATCTAGAATTATAAAAAGTAGAGATTTAACACCTTTCGTTTTTGGCATATACTTGGGAAAAGTTTATTATGACATTCACTTCTCTATATTACCTATGTTTCATTGTTTGTTCTCTCATTAAATATATGATGGTCATAACACATATGTTACTTTCTTTTTTTCAACGTTTCCTTTCCCCACTTCAAGGTATGCTAGTAATATTTACACACGACCTATTATTATTAATCATACTAGTTAATTATAGAATCGACTTCAAGTGGAATCATGACAAAAACACTCCAATATATAGAATCATCTTCCTTAATTATTTAATTATATTAACCTAACAACCATCTTTCTTAACTATACCATCACTTTCCTTGTTATTTAGTATTTAATCATTTCCCAATCACATAAATAATTCATCATATTTAATTATAATATAAAACAATAACTCATGGCAACCACCTTCCTTTAATATAAAATCACACTCCTTAATTATCTAGTTGTCCTTATCTAATGACCACCCTTCTTAAATATACCATCATCTTGTTTAATTATTTAGTGATACAAATCTAAGGTTCTTCCTCATTTCCCTAAAAACATAATTAAAAAAAAAAATCATTAAATTTAATAACGATGGTGTTGATAAAGTTGACTTTACAAATGTGGATAAAATCCAAAAGAGTAAAGATGTTAACCATTTACTTTTGGTGTTATGTTAACCATTTACTTTTGGTGTTATCAAGTGTTTTTAAGGTGCTTCACTTTACTATTCACGTTTTTTTATATCAATCATTACACTCGAACATTGTTGATCACTTTTTTAAATATATATATGTGTTTTTTTCACATTATTCATCTCTTTGACTTGCATTTTCAAAAAGAATTCGATTTGCATTTTCAAAATTTTATCTTCAGATATTTTGAATATGTATTTTTTTTCTCTAGTAATATTAGTGGTTTAAAATTTAATTTTAAATCTATTATTTGTAATTTAAGATTTAATTATATATCTATTATTAAGTTTTTCAAAATTTATTTTCATATATTTTGAATAATGATTTTTTTTTCTAATAATATTAGTGGTTTAAAATTTAATTTTAAATCTATTATTTGTAATTTAAGATTTAATTATATATCCATTACTAAGTTCTTATTGTTATAGAATTACAACATTTTAATATATTTTGAAAAAAGTTTTCATCTCTGACATTTAAGTGTGTTTGAAGACATTTAAGTGTATTTGCAGCTCATAATTTACTCACACCTTTGACTACCATGTTCCCTCTTCTCTTAGATGCAACAACTTGATTTATCTTCACTATCAACTTAGCTCCTCTACATATTTGACGTTCTTTTAATTTCAACTCCCCTTACTGCACACAATCTTGTTGAGAAGCTTCTCTCAATCTCAATCATTCCCTATAAAAAGTTTCTAGCATTTGCAAAGTAAAAACTTTCTCCTTCTACTCAATTTTATTTGCAAAGTAAAAACTTTCTCCTTCTACTCAATTTTATTCACTTTAATGGATTGTATGTGGAATTTTATTCACTTTAATGAATTGTATGTGAATTTAATAACCTTCACATTTACTTTTTTTAATTAAAAAACTCTTTTTAGTTTTTGCGTTAAAAGGTATTTTTAAAATTTAAATTGTACGTGAATGTAATAATATTCACATTCACTTTTTTTTATTTAAAAAACTCTTTAATTTTTATGTTAAGAGGCATAAAAAAGATATTGTAACAAGGTAACTCTAATGTCATCATGCAAACTCATATAATATTGAAGAGAAATACTCACATTATTAAAACCATATTATATGAGATTAACAAAATATATTAAAACAATAACAATTAAATAAACTATTCATATATTTCACATGGAATAGCTCATCTTATACTTAGCTACAATTCATTTTACACTTAGCTATATATTGATTGACATTTTATTATGGAGTACTATCTAATAAAAGTAGATTGTATATATTCATCTTAATCTTGGACTTATGTCAGGATCAAGATGCAACATAATACATGTTTGTACTTATAGAGATTTGGTTTCTCGATGCTTGAAAAAAGAGAGAATAAGATAAATATACATTGGTTATACTACAATGCAAAATGAGGTGAGATGTGTCTCATAATCATAAGTCAAAATGGAAAAAAAAAAATGACCTTCATAAAATAAACAAAGAAAAAAAATTTGAATCATTATAATGTCTTTTTTAAAGAAAACATGTGGTTCATCTTTTTTGAGAAGACAAGCCACATGTCCAAATTTTTAGGCCACTTGCAGAAAGACTAACAAATCTTTTTTTAATACTTTCTAGATAAATTGGGTCACAAGCTCTAAAATGATTTTCTATTGAAAAAAGAACTTGGCCACAAATCATTGGCCACTTGTACATCAAGTTAAAGAATTAACAAAGGGGTGGTAGGAGCGGGTGGGGTGATGTTCGACCCCGAAGGATTAGAGGTAATGAGCTATTCTTGGGGATTAGGGAAAACAACTAACAATAATGCAGAGGCTCTCGCAACATGGAAAGGTATAGAGCTAGTAAAGGAAAGAGAGATAAAAAAAACATAGCCATAGTAGGAGATTCTTCTCTTATAATTCAAAGTATCTATCGGCAAAGTCTCCCAAGCAACATTATTCTCAGTCAAACAATCCAAAGTATCCTTCATCTCAAAGAACCATGGAATCCTTAATCCGGATTTTATGAGCAGAACGAAATGAATACAGATTATTAATAGATTCTTAGCACAAAATAATAGAGATACAGTAAAACTGGTTTTCTATTCAATAATGAAATAAGCTGAAACTGTAAAATGCAGCGGAAACAAGCTTGCTGGAATGGTGACGGCTTATCTCTGAGAAGAGATGTGACGACTGCGCTGATTCGCCAGAAAAAGATTACAGTGAGGCTCTGAATGCCTTTTTACAATAAACAAGAATGCCAAAAACCCTAGACATCAAAAAACCTAACCCTAGGAGATGAAGTGCCAAAATTCATGTGGGCCCCGTTTGGGTAAGTTAGTACATCAACTTCCCGGGGTCGTAACTTTTGCATATGATCTCCGTTTTAGGCGTATGATAGCCCGTTGGAAAGGTATCATCGAGGAGATTCATTTTGGTGCTCAATTATGCCTTCGACTATCATTGAGGAGCTCGATCCCCAAAAGCCTTCATTTAGGCCCTCAAAATGGCCCCGGAAGTTAAAACTGCTAAAAATAGTAAATTGCCAAAATTGTCAGAAAACTGTTTTGAGCCAGTTGGAAAAGGTGGGTGGCCACCGATATCCATCTGGATCAATCCTTCCATGCCTTTCATGTTCTTAGAGATCAAAATACGAAATTTGGTCTTCAAGCAAACTTGGCTTGCAACTTAGAAGAGGGGCACGTTCATATTGGGGAGCACTCACGGTGGGACCTAATTCCATAGAACTAGCATCACCCTCCATGTATCAGTCGTCCTCCACCATGTTTCAAGAGAGTAAGGAGGACCCGACGGTGAATCAGACACCTTTATTGATGGACGAGCCTTAAGGAAGCAATCACTAATCAGCGGCCCCAAAAATCCAGCAAGAAAGGAGGGATCATAAAAACTTCCAAGTTTATCTATAATTACAAACGCAATCTAAATTTCGGTTTCTAAGCAGTAGTTTTTGTTAGAATCTATAATAATCATGATACCCAATTTTTAGAATCTATAATAAATATTTCGCACAATCTAACTTTTTTTATATCATGCCCGTGGTGTTTTTTGGTATAGCTTTGTAAGAAATTGTGAAGGTTTATAGTTCTAGGGTTTAACTTTAACCTTATTAGCACTTCCCATAGCTTCCTTGATTCAATAAAATGTCTTAAAGGTATCTTTTACTAATTGTTTTTAGTGAGAGTTGGGAATCTTGGTAATTGGGGCACCCTTAGCAACCTCGAGAATGCATTTCAAAGTTACGGTTTGTAGGGTTTGTGAAAATTATACTATGTTTGAACAGGTTACCTTGTCTTCGATACCCAATTTGTTTGTTGGATTCTAAAATTGATGCTATGACTAGGGTTTACGAGAGCCTTAGGTTTCTTAGTGTTGAGAATCAAAGGAAATTGTGTAATTGTGCCCTAGAATCTCCAAAATATTGTAAGAATATCCAATAATATAGCTTGAAGGGTTTAGTCCCTTTGGGTTATAAAGATAAGTGATAATTGTGTGACACTTATTATCTCTTTGCTCTGGCATATATACTAAAATTGCTTTTGAAATTGCTTCTAAGAAGGAAGACTTGCTAGGAATCAATGATGAAAATAAAAGTTGCTTTCTGTTTTATTTCATTTCATAACAAATTATGATTCAATCTGTGTGTAGCAAATATCTTTATATGACATCTAGAATTATAAAAAGTAGAGATTTAACACCTTTCGTTTTTGGCATATACTTGGGAAAAGTTTATTATGGCATTCACTTCTCTATATTACCTATGTTTCATTGTTTGTTCTCTCATTAAATATATGATGGTCATAACACATATGTTACTTTCTTTTTTTCAACGTTTCCTTTCCCCACTTCAGGGTATGCTAGTAATATTTACACACGACCTATTATTATTAATCATACTAGTTGATTATAGAATCGACTTCAAGTGAAATCATGACAAAAACACTCCAATATATAGAATCGTCTTCCTTAATTATTTAATTATATTAACCTAACAACCATCTTTCTTAACTATACCATCACTTTCCTTGTTATTTAGTATTTAATCATTTCCCAATCACATAAATAATTCATCATATTTAATTATAATATAAAACAATAACTCATGACAACCACCTTCCTTTAATATAAAATCGCACTCCTTAATTATCTAGTTATCCTTATCTAATGACCACCCTTCTTAAATATACCATCATCTTGTTTAATTATTTAATGATACAAATCTAAGGTTCTTCCTCATTTCCCTAAAAACATAATTAAAAATAAATAATAAATAAAAAATAAAATCATTAAATTTAATAATGATGGTGTTGATAAAGTTGACTTTAGAAATGTGGATAAAATCCAAAAGAGTAAAGATGTTAACCATTTACTTTTGGTGTTATGTTAACCATTTACTTTTGGTGTTATCAAGTGTTTTTAAGGTGCTTCACTTTACTATTCACGTTTTTTTATATCAATCATTACACTTGAGCATTGTTGATCACTTTTTTAAATATATATGTGTTTTTTTCACATTGTTCATCTCTTTGACTTTTAAAAAAAAAAATCGACTTGCATTTTCAAAATTTTATCTGCAGATATTTTGAATATGTATTTTTTTTCTCTAATGATATTAGTGGTTTAAAATTTAATTTTAAATCTATTATTTATAATTTAAGATTTAATTATATATTTATTATTAAATTTTTCAAAATTTGTCTTCATATATTTGATTTTTTTGTTTAAAATTTAATTTTAAATCTATTATTTATAATTTAAGATTTAATTATGTATCCATTACTAAGTTCTTATTGTTATAGAATTACAACATTTTAATATATTTTGAAAAAGGTTTTCATCTGTGACATTTAAGTGTGTTTGAAGCTCATAATTTACTCACACCTTTGACTACCATATCCCCTCTTCTCTTAGATGCAACAACTTGATTTATCTTCACTATCAACTTAGCTCCTCTACATATTTGACGTTCTTTTAATTTCAACTCCCCTTACTGCACACAATCTTGTTGAGAAGCTTCTCTCAATCATTCCCTATAAAAAGTTTCTAGCATTTGCAAAGTAAAAACTTTCTCCTTCTACTCAATTTTATTCACTTTAATGGATTGAATGTGGAATTTTACTCACTTTAATGAATTGTATGTGAATGTAATAACCTTTACATTCACTTTTTTTAATTAAAAAACTCTTTAGTTTTTGCGTTAAGAGGTATTTTTAAAATTTAAATTATATGTGAATGTAATAATATTCACATTCACTTTTTTTTTATTTAAAAAACTCTTTAATTTTTATGTTAAAAGACGCTTTTAAAATTTAGCATAAAAAAGATATTGTAACAAGGTAACTCTAATGTCATCATGCAAACTCATATAATATTGAAGAGAAATACTCACATTATTAAAACCATCTTATATGACATTAACAAAATATATGAAAACAATAACCATTAAATAAACTATTCATGTATTTCACATGAAATAGCTCATCTTATACTTAGCTACAATTCATTTTACACTTAGCTATGTATTGATTGACATTTTATTATGAAGTACTATCTACTTTCCTGACATTAGAAAAG
This sequence comes from Picea mariana, assembly GCA_032191745.1. Taxonomy (NCBI): domain Eukaryota; kingdom Viridiplantae; phylum Streptophyta; class Pinopsida; order Pinales; family Pinaceae; genus Picea; species Picea mariana. The sequence goes on along the minus strand of JASDQU010100627.1, from coordinate 465,664 downwards.
TAGATTGCAACATAATAAACATTTTCAATTAAGAGATTTGGTCTCTCTCAATATTTGAAAAAAGGGAAAATAAGATAAATATACAGTAGTTATACTACAATGCAACATGAGGTGAGATGTGTCTCATAATCATAAGTCAAAATAGAAAAAAAAATTGACCTTCATAAAATAAACAAAGAAAAAAATTTGAATCATTATAATGTCTTTTCCAAAGAAAACATGTGGCCCATCTTTTTTGAGAAGACAAGCCACATGTCCAAATTTTTAGGCCACTTGCGGAAAGACTAATAAATCTTTTTTTTAACACTTTCTAGATAAATTGGGTCACAAGGTCTAAAATGATTTTCTATTGAAAAAAAAAGAGGCCACAAATCATTGGCCACTTGTACATCAAGTTAAAGAATTAACAAAGGGGTGGTAGGAGTGGGTGAGGTGATGTTCGACCCCGAAGGATTAGAGGTAATGAGCTATTCTTGGGGATTAGGGAAAACAACTAACAATAATGCAGAGGCTCTCACAACATGGAAAAGTATAGAGCTAGCAAAGGAAAGAGAGATAAAAAAGCATAGCCATAGTAGGAGATTCTTCTCTTATAATTCAAAGTATCTATCGGCAAAGTCTCCCAAGCAACATTATTCTCAGTCAAACAATCCAAAGTATCCTTCATCTCAAAGAACCATGGAATCCTTGATCCGGATTTTATGAGCAGAACGAAATGAATACAGATTATTAACAGATTCCTAGCAAAAAATAACAGAGATACAGTAAAACTGGTTTTCTATTCAATAATGAAATAAGCTGAAACTGTAAAATGCAGCGGAAATAAGCTTGCTGGAATGGTGGCGGCTTATCTCTGAGAAGAGATGTGACGGTTGCGCTCATTCGCCAGAAAAAGATTACAATGAGGCTTTGAATGCCTTTTTACAATAAACAAGAATGCCAAAAACCCTAGACATCCAAAAACCTAACCCTAGGAGATGAAGTGTCAAAAGTCATGTGGGCCCCGTTTGGGTAAGTTAGTACATCAACTTCCCGGGGTCGTAACTTTTGCATATGATCTCCGTTTTAGGCGTATGATAGCCTGTTGGAAAGGTATCGTCGAGGAGAATCATTTTGGGGGCTCAAGTATGCCTTTGACTATGATTGAGGAGATCGATCCCGAAAAGCCTTCATTTAGGCCCTCAAAATGGCCCCGGAAGTTAAAACTGCTAAAAATAGTAAATTGCCAAAATTGTCAGAAAATTGTTTTGAGCCAGTTGGAAAAGGTGGGTGGCCACCGATATCCATCTGGATCAATCCTTCCATGCCTTTCATGTTCTTAGAGATCAAAATACGAAAGTTGATCTTCAAGCAAACTTGGCTTGCAACTTAGAAGAGGGGCACGTTCATATTGGGGAGCACTCACGGTGGGACCTGATTCCATAGAACTAGCGTCACCCTCCATGTATCAGCTGTCCTCCACCACATTTCAAGAGAGCAAGGAGGACCTGACGGTGAATCAGACACCTTTATTGATGGACGAGCCTCAAGGAAGCAGTCACCAATCAGCGGCCCCAGAAATCCAGCAAAAAAGAAGGAATCATAAAAACTTCCAAGTTTATTTATAATTAGAAACACAATATAAATTTTGATTTTTAAGCAGTGGTTTTGTTAGAATCTATAATAATCATAATGCCCAATTTGTAAATTGTTATACTTTAAAACATATTTTTTCCTTTAGTATATCCTGTAATAGGATGAATCAGACCCTAAAGCCTAAACTCTTGAATTGTTGTAAACTTTTGGAAGTTGAACGTTCAAAGGGTCAGGGCGCAACCTCCCCTTTTATTTTTAGAGCAACCATTTCTATATATATATATTAAAATTTAAACAATTAACCAAAAAAAATATTACACGTTGTTGGCATGAACAGTGATGAAAGGGAATAAACATAACTCCAAATGTCAATGTGGTGGCGATTGATAAAGAGGACAATAAAAGACCATTGTTCCACGTCAATATCTTAATAAAATATTTGCTTACATGATTTTATATTTAATCAAACATAGAAAAAGTTATATATATATATATATATATATATATATATATATAATTGCAAGGTGATGTATAAGTAATTGTTAGGATATATATATACACATGGTGTGACCCATACAATTCCGAAAGCCTTATCGGCCAAACATGTCCACATTCATGATGGGATGACTAATTTTACGTAAATAAATATGATGCCATATGAACATAACAACGTGTAAAACAACGCCTTTGTCTTCATTGCTTTCGTCTTTTATGCGTGCAACATGTGTGACGAGTCCTAACTTCGTGATTTATGTGGGCCCGTATAACGTAAGATTTATGGGCCTAGACGACGCAATGGTGAGTGTGCGGAATAACTGAAATAACTAGGAAATGGAAGAATACTATAAGTACGACTAGAATTACACATATAGCCTACATCATGTGAGAAACGATTAGAATTACATCCATTGACTTGCAATGATTCTTAAGATGACCAAAGGAAGAAAACATGGGATCTATATTATAAAAAAAATGGCTTGAGGGATATAAAAGAAAAAGATGTCCAACGGATTAAAAAAAAGTCATGTATAGTAATGTTTATGGAATGGAAAATTTAAAAAACACATGAAAACAATAATGTTAGATAGATAATTTTAACAATACGAGGAGATCAAAGTGTAAAATTAATATTTCATAGTGTGAAAGATATGTAATATTACAACTAAGAATTAGTTAAAAAGATTGAGTTGTGAAATAGGGAGATGGGAAAAATTCAAGGAGTTGTAGAGGAAAGGTTATGTAATGAGAAGACAAAAACCAACTAACACTCCCCTACATCGTGTATCCTAGGAAAAAGTTAAATTTTCATCTCATAAATTGAGAATCAACATTTCAATATAATTTAAGTGGATGTACAACAAGATTAACTAAACAAACAATGTGAGTTAGAAACAAAAGAGTTGAAAGTAGATTCAATGAGAAACTAGCTCTTGATATAAAGTGAAGGAGACCATACTCAATTGAGTAAATGAAGTCCATGCTTTAAAACCTAGTCATTATACCACTAACTAACTATAGGTATCATAATTTCTTGTTTTACAATGTAATCAAAAGTAAACTTTGTTCCAAATGATTGTTTGGTCTCATAAAGAGTTTAATAAAATCTATCTAAAATTTAATTAAATTAAACTTTGTTCCAAATGATTGTTTGGTCTCATAAAGAGTTTAATAAAATATATTTAAAATTTAATTAAATTAGATATTTAAAATAAAAATGTAATAAAATAACACTTTTTCTGTAAAGTCAAAAATTGGAAGTAGTTGATTGTTATTATTTAGACATTGAAAGTAGTTGATTACTATTATTTAGACATTGGAAATGTTTTTGCTTATAATTTTTCATTACCTTTTAGTGATTGGGTTTTCGACTTGACTTGTAAGGTAAAAACAAAATTGGAAGTGCACCAAATTGATGAGAGTGACAAAGAATTGGCTAGACAAATTCTAGTGAGGGTTTTCCAAAAAAAATTAGACATGGAATGTTTAGTTTTTTTAAATATAAAATATTCAAGTTGGTTAGGTCATGGTTGAATAATTAGGATGGGTTTCATTATCATAATGACTAATTCAAGTTGATATCTAATTGGTTTAGTTGTCAAATTTGATATCTCGAAGTAATATCAAATTGAAGTGTTTCACAACAACTACTCACATGGAACTTTCACCCTCATCTAAAAAACACAAAAACTTATGCATCTGATAAAAACAAAATTCATGACGAGAACCTCACAAAACTTTTCATTGTGATGGACTAATTACATCGAATGCATTTTTAAAGGGGATGGTTCCACTCAAGCCTTCATTGTCTATCCTCCTTGAACTAAAACCTGCCACCTATCCAATTTGTCGTCACCTATCAGAATGAGGGAGCTTCTTATTAGTCAGCCAAGCATGTTGCAAATTCACGATAGCCCAATCTTGATTGTTCATGTATATACAACCAAATTACATTGTCAATTGTCAATTGTCAATTGCAATCCAAAGTTTTTGCTCCTCCTTCTACCCACTCTTCTTGTATGGTGCCAAGTGGTTTGTTCATGCCCATCCCTCTCGGTCACCACCCCCTACTTATACTCCACCTTCCACCATTGCTCCTCCACCTATTGACTTAGCTCAATGATCCGGATTTTATGAGCAGAAAGAAATGAATATAGAATATTAAAAGATGCTTAACACAAAATAACAGAGATACAATAAAATCGGTTTTCTATTCAATAAGGAAATAAGTTGAAACTGTAAAATGCAGCGGAAAACAAGCTTGTTGGAATGGTGGCAGCTTATCTCCGAGAAGAGATGTGACGGTTGCGCTCATTCGCAAGAAGATGGTTACAGTGAGGCTCTGAAGGCCTTTTACAATAAACAGGAATGTCAAAAACCCTAGACATCCAAAAATTTAACCCTAGGTGATGAAGTGCCAAAAGTCATGTGGGCCCCGTTTGGGTAAGTTAGTACATCAACTTCTCGGGGTCGTAACTTTTGCATACGATCTTCATTTTAGGCACACGATAGCTCGTTGAAAAGGTCTAACTGAGAAGAACAATTTTCGATTAGCCCAGGTCGGTGCCTTTAATAATCACCTCGGCCCTAAATCCCCAAAAAACATCATTTAGGGCCTCAAAACGACCCCGAAAGTTTGGAACCAAAAAAACTACAGAAAAAACTGTCAAGGTGGAAAATTGTTTTTTGAGCCAATGATCTAGGTGGGTGGCCACTGATATCCACCTGGATCAATCCTCCCTCCTTGGGAAGCAATGGTATCCATTGCATTGAGTCCCCCCATCATATGAGGAAATTTCTGCTGAATTTGGCCCCGAGTGAGCCACTTGCCTTGGTGCAGGAGCTATCATGTTTTGACAACTCGATAAAGTTGGATCCTTTGTTGTCAAGTGCCTTTGATCTATGTGTCCACAATCTGATCATTGGATGCATGTTGCATGCAGTCGGGGTTGAGCTCTGTTGGTGTCAACTGCTCTGCTATCTCTGAGGTGTCCAATAATGGTGGAATATATGGCTGAAGGAGAGCCACGTTGAAGACTGGATGCAGACCCATAACGGAGTGGGAGAAGCTTTTGATGGGACCCTATAAGGCGTTCTTTCTGCAAATGCAACCAAACTTTTTTGCCCACCTGAAACTTATGTGGCACCCGATGGTGATCATGGCGTTGCTCATACTTGGCATTAGACTTTTGTAGAATATCCTAAACTTGTTGGCGGATGTGTTGGATCCGCTCAATGAACCGAGTGGCTTTGTCATCTTTTGGTGGAGCAGGGGACGATTCGACCAAGGTGGTTGCCAGGGGTAGTGAAACATCCATGGGGCCCTGTTAGCGTCGGAAGTCACTCCTGGATTGCTTGCAGGAGTAGAGTCCGACACCCATCAGTTTAATGTCACGATTTGTTTATAAAGGGTGATCGAATGGAGATAATGGCTCTAGGAGGTATCGCTTTAACTCAGGGACTGAGTTTGGTACGTAAAGAACAAAGGAGGTCTGGAATCCCAACTTCAGCCAGTGGGTTGATTTAAAGATGAACAGGTGGAAGACTTAGGAGAAAGTGAACAAACAACTCTGGGCATCAGGCTTGCAGCGGTTTGTAGGGGAAAAACTCTGAAAGCAGGATCCTCCTGGTTCAGGGCTTCAAGAAACTGAAAGGGGACTTGACTGGATACTCCAATTCCAAGTCATTCAGCGTTAAAGAAATCATAGAAACCGATTAGAGGCTCCGTAACTATTACAGTGATCCATTACAACATCATCCTATAATAGCTACAGCTCGACTGGATCCTCCAATTCCGAGCTGCTCTAACATAGTGTAAACAAAGACATGAAAGAAACTGGCATTCATAAGGCAAGAAGTCTCCAAAGCTCATACATAACCAGAATAACAGTGCTTCATTAAAACTTTACAACCGGGAGCTCTGCTCAACCATCGATCCTTACAAAAATGGCAAAAATGCCTACATATACTTGGAACAAAGCCCTAGAAGCCAACTCGAGACATCGCATTGAAGACATTACGTCTGCATGTTTACTGCGCATGCAGTCACTGGACAGTCGTGAACTTCAGTCAGACGCGATCGCTCTCCAAAGGACCTATGAATGAATTGACCTGCTTACAATCATTCCTGGGTTTTCCATTTATGGTGGAAACGATGTCCAACCACCATCAACTGCTGCAATAACTGTTTCATTGGGATCGGGAAAGGCCCCGGGCGGCTCTGTACCTACAGGACATGGAAACCTTCATATTCTGCCATTTGGATCTTGTTTGGAGAAATCATGGTAGGACTAGCGAGTGGACGTGGAGGCCGTCATGGTGACTGGAGGACTTGACATGAAGTGGTGAATGGACGGTGATCAGGCAGGGGTGATTTGGCATGCTACAGGGACGGGACGTGGTGGCCAGGGATAGGCGATGGAGGTATGTGGTGAGGTCTCGGGGTTTCGGGGTTCGCGAGTTCAAGATGCACGAACTCCTTGCCTCCGGGATCTCTGAAATCCCGATGTGCGATGAGCTCCTCCTCCTAGGAGCTAGCCCCTATCGGCTAGAACAAGATCCATGTGACCAGTCTCCGTGTGACCATAGCTTAAACCCTCCATCGGAGTTTCGACGTTCACGAGGACATGAGCACGCATCCTCTGGACTAGCGACAGCCTGCCACTTGTAATCCACTTGCTCTTGCGGTCCCACACGCTAATCCAGTGATTGCCAAGATATCGCTTCTCGCGATCTCGTAATTCTACATGCAAATCTTTGCAGCTCTAACCCACGAACCTCCGAGCTTGTGATATGCCGATGCCACTTGGCGTTGTCTCCCTACAAGGATTGTCCTTCTGACACCTATCCTCCACCACGATCCGTAGCTCCGTCGGGAAATCGGGTATTGGGATATCGCGATTCCCGCTGTCATGTGCATAGGACTTTTAGCTCCCCGATCCCCGACTCTGCAGGATCTCTCGCCACGTGCCTCAACTGATGGACGGCTCTGATTTAGTCGGGAAATCGCGCATCGCGATTCACTCATGTAAGAGTTCCCTGCCTCCAGAAACTCCGATCCTCCGATGAACTGAAATCCCGACTCTTCTTCTGATGTCTGACGCATGTCCTGCCAAGGTCAACGGCTAGGATCCCATCGGTCTTTCGAGACTCGAAAGGTCTCGGCTCTCTTACCCTTTGAAATCCCGATACCACAATTGTTACTAACGGGCCCAATGGTTGGAATCCTAACCCCACCTGAAAGCGGTTGTGGCCAGTTGAGCTATGTAGGGCTCATTTGTAGCTATGTTGGACATAGGGAAGACTCTCATCCCATGTGCAGGGGTGTTTTGAATTGTACATGCGTGGGATATGTACGACCATCTGATTGACTACCTCAGTTTGGCCATCTGTCTGGGGTGGAAGGCAGTGGATTTGGTGAGATTAGTATCCAGCAGTGACTAGAGGCTCGACCAGAATGAGCTGAGGAACCAACTATCACGGTCTGAGATAATGGTTTGTGGGATCCCAAAATGTACCCATACTTGTTCAAAGAAGAGCTTGGCAGTGGCTTCTGCTGTGATGTTCTTCTTGCAGGCAGCTAGAATCACCATCTTGGAAAAGCGATCAATAACCACAAAAACACAGTCATTTCCCCTCTTGGTGGATGGGAGGCTCGACATGTAGTCCATTGAGATGGATTCCCATGGCTTGTTAGGAGTAGGAAGAGGGGTGTACAAGCCTTGTTTCTTAGTGGTCGGTTTGGCAATAGCGCAGGTGATGCAGGACCTGATATATTTGTCGACATCCTGTCGAAGTTTCGGCCAGTAGATATGTTTCTGCAACACTGCTACTGTCTTTTCGACACCAAAGCGTCCTATAACCCAACTATAGTGAGATTCCCAAATCATCTTCATGCGCTTGCTTGAAGGAACACAGAAATGGCCCAGACGGCATAATAACCCATCCTGAAGATGGCAATTAGCGACCACTGAGTTGGTGCCCAACATTTGGTAGGTGGTGGAGAAGTCAAGGTCTGTCTCATAGAGGTGGGGCCATCTAGAGGTCTCATGGCCGCAAGAGTCTAGCACCGTGGTGAGTGTCGCGACTAGAGGTCGGTTGAGGCATTCAACAACTCGGTTGGTACTTCCTATTTTATACTTGATGTTGAGGTGGAACTATTATAAGTATGTTGACCACTTTTGATGGCGGTCATTTTGCAATTTGCCTTGGGTCTGCATGAACTATAGTGGCTTGTGATCAGTGTGGATGACTGTCTTCGTCCCAAGAATGTAATGTCTCCACTGGTGGCAGGCTTTCACAATGGAGTACATTTCTTTGTTGTAAGTAGGGTACTTACAGACAACATCTGATAGTGTTTCACTATGATATGCCATAAGGTGGTCGTGTTGAGTGAGAACAACGCCCACAACATAGTTTGAAGCATCTGTCTCGATCTTAAAGGGATGTTGCAGGTCTGGTAATGAAAGTATCGGGGATGAGCACAAACACTTCTTCAAGTCATCGAAGGCTTGTTGTTGGGACAGGCCCCACACAAATTTTTCCTTACTGCCACCCCTAGTTACTTGGCTGAGGGCCTATGCAATATGAGAGAATCCCAGCACGAACCTACGATAGAAATTGGCGAGACCCAAGAAACTCTGAAGTTCAGTGAGTGTGGTTGGGGCTAGCCAGTCACGGATGACCTAGATCTTGTCTGGATCCACATGCACACCATGTTGATTAACGATGTAGCCTAAGTAAAGGACCATGTCCATGCTGAAGGAGCATTTTTCCAAGTTTGCATATAGTTTGTGTTACCGCAGGGTGTGCAAAACCTGTTGAATATGTTGCAAGTGTTCCGCCCAAGTCTCGTTGTAGATGAGGATCTCTTCCAGATACACCACTACAAAATTATTGGTGAAAGGTCATATGATATCGTCCATCATCCTCATAAAATTTGTTGGAGCATTTGTCAAACCAAAGGGCATGACCAGCCATTCAAAAAGACCTTCTTTTGACTTGAAGGCAGTCTTCCATACATCTATCTGTTCTATTGGGACCTGGGGGTAGCCAGACTTCAGATCAATCTTACTAAATTATTTGGCCTTTGTGAGATGATCAAGGAGGTCACCGATTCGGGGAATCAAGTACCGGTTTCAAACTGTGATTTTATTCGGGGCCCGATAATCAATGTAGAGTCGTCAGGTCACATCTTTCTTCTGCACCAACACGATTGGGCTCCCACAAGGCGATGAGATCAGACGGATGTGCCCCTTGTGGAGTAGTTCTTGGATTTGCCTCTTGATATCCTCGTTTTCTAACAGAGAGTGGCGGTAGACTGGCCCATTGGGTAGCGATGCGCCTGTGGTCAAATCGATGGGATGCTTGACCTGGCAGTGCAGATGTACCCTGATAAGAGAGGAGAATATATATGAGTATTCTTCCACAACCTTATCCACTTGCTTGTGTTGTGTGGAGAGATCGACCATGGAGGCCCTGGATGTGGTTGTGATCTTTCTCCCACTTTGAGAGTGAATCACGAAGAAGACAAATTTCCCGGTCTGAGAGATGACCTTCCTGCATTGGTTGGGAGAGATCAAGGAAATAGCACTAGGAGGGACTGCCTCGGGCATCCTGTACAATTTCATGTTCAAATTAATCATAACACTACGAGACCTAGACTCATATACAACACAACATTTCCATTAAAAAGGTTGTCCCAAGAGAACATTACAAACTTCGAGAGTAGCAACATCACACAATACCTTGTCTTTGAAGGGCTTGATGTCGTAAGATAGTTGGAACTATTGGCTTACGCAGAGATCGCTTCCTTGGCAGAGCCATCCAATGGTGTAGGGTTGTGGGTGTGGCGTTGTCGGTAGGGCCAGCCGCTTGATGAACTCTGTTGAGATGAGGTTCTTCTGGCTACCACTATCAACGATGAAGTGCAGCGGGGTGCCTTTTACCCACATCTGTGAATGGAAGAGGCGCTCTCTTTCTTCTGGCTCGTTTGGTTCATTAAGATGGAACTTGGTGGTAGAAATAGTGGCATTGGGTTCCATGTCAATGATCTATCTTCCCCTTTTTGGTTATGACTCAAAGTCAAAACCCGCATCTGATTCAGAGGCTTTCACTTCAGCCACCAGTGACTACTTTGAGCAACAGTCAACAGTGTTATGCTAAGGGATCTTATGGAAGTCGCACCACTTCCCGGTATCTTTCTTTGTCTTTCCGGTGTCCTTATTTGCTTAGGGCTTGGAATGGTTGTCCTAATACTGTACATATTTTCTCTGTCCTTTGTTCTATGGGTTGGGGCCACCCTTTCCTGTCTTTTGCTGTGAGGGGTTCCTAGACCCAAATTTCCGCGTATTATGTTTGAGCTTCTGCTCGATTTTGAAGGCATATCGGTAGGCCGCACTCAAGGATGAGATGTCAAGAAATTCCATTTAGGTCTAGATGTATCTATGCAGAGCACCGTGATACTTGAGCACCAGATGTCACTATGAATCTTTGATATCCATCTTGGTGCGCAAGGTATGGAAGATATTTGTGAACTCTAGGACTGCTTGGTCTCTTTCTTGTTGCAGTGTGGTCCATTTGGTATACAAGCCGTCATAACTTCTGACAGGGTAGTACAATTCCTTAATATCATCCCTAAAGGATTCCTAGGTGGTCGTGATTGTAAATAATGAGGATTCCTTTGTTTCCTTTTGCTCGCAGAAAGTTTCCCACCAATCTTTAACATGGGGAATGGCTTTGAGGAGCGCAAAAGTAATCTTTTCTCTATTTTAAAATTTATGGATAGAAAAATACACTTCTAATAGATTCAACCACTTGTCTATAGCATTTTCATCTATCTGACCTTCAAATATAGGAATATAGAAGTTGATTTTTACCTTGAAGGGGGCAGCGCCTCCGCTCGAGGAAGATATGTCGCATGTTGGTAGTAGCTGAAGGATTTGTGTGAAACTATCCATCATCTTGTTCCTTTGTTGTGTGAAGGCTTCCTCAAGCAACATTTTGAAATGATCTCCTATCCCGTCATCTTTCTTTTCCTGCCATGAGAGGTCGCTTGGGCGTGCGAGAGCTTTTGTCCTCAAGAGAAACAAGCTTGAGACCCAATTCTTTGAACCTTGACCTCATTGGGGACATGCATTAAGACGACAAGGAGTAGACCGCTCTGATACCACTGATTCGGATTTTATGAGCATAATGAAATGAATACAAATTATTAAAAGATGCTTAACACAAAATAACAGAGATACAATAAAAGTTGTTTTCTATTGAATAAGCTGAAACTGTAAAATGCAGCGGAAAACAAGCTTGCTAGAATGGTGGCGGCTTATCTCTGAGAAGAGATGTGATGACTGCGCTCATTCACAAGAAGATGGTTACAATGAGGCTTTGAAGGCCTTTTACAATAAACGGGAATGTCAAAAACCCTAGACATCCAAAAACCTAACCCTAGGAGATGAAGTGCCAAAAGTCATGTGGGCCCCGTTTGGGTAAGTTAGTACATCAACTTCCCGGGGTCGTAAATTTTGCATATGATCTCCATTTTATGCACATGATAGCTCATTGGAAAGGTCTAACCGAGAAGAACAATTTTCGACTAGCCCAGGTAAGTGTCTTGGGCAGTCACCTGTGCCCCAATCCCCAAAAAACATTGTTTAGGGCCTCAAAACAGCCCCAAAAGGTTGGATCCTGAAAAACTGTCGAAAAAACTGCCAAGGTGGAAAACTATTTTTTGAACCAGTGGACTAGGTGGGTGGCCATCGATATCCACCTGGATCACTCAATAAAAAATTCATCACTTGCAACAGTAGGTGTAATAGTTGAAACACTGGTTGTTTGCACAAGATAAAGAGTACACAGTTGCTTACAAAGTGGGTATATAGACAATGTATTGGGGCTTGCTAACAAGGCTTGGACTACAACTTATGACTCTAGGAGTTAAAGTTATGCACTTTGATGATCTGCCAATATTGAGCTAGCAATTTCATTCATTTCAATCCATAATATTTCTTAAGCATTATCAGTGTTATCTATTGGTTCAAGGAGATATAATTAACACTAGAATATACACTAGTATTGTGAACCCATAGATCCAACACTCAGATCTAAGTTTTTGGGGTGCATATATTCCAATTTGGGTTTATGTTCATGGCAGTGTATCTCCTCCAAGTGCTAATGATTCTCTCTCTCCCTGGTGGACCTAATGTGTTATACTTTCAATAGGTGTAGGCATATGTAATAAGTCGAGGGAGTGGGTGGGCATAGTTCTAATAGTTAGTATGTGAATTCACCTGCATAAAGGATGGGGATTCCTTGCTCTTTTCTCTATTCTATAGAATATGCCTTGAGGATAAGTTCACCGAAATATGTGTGTTTTTGCCCATTGGTAATTTCCATCCATAATGATGGCTATATGCTTCGCCATTTACTCCATCCATAATCCTCTTGGCATACCTTCGCATCTTCACACATTTCATTTTCTTCCTTCTCTTCTTGATATTCAGGGTGAATATTCTCCTCTAGATCTAGAAATTGAGACTCAAAAGTATTATGGGACAAATCCCTACTCATTGCAATCCTTCCCAAACAACCCAACTTAACATAAATAAATGAAATTGTTTGAAAACCAATAAATCCAAAAAGTGTATTAGATTGCATCCCTAATGAAAAAGAAGTACAATATATCTTATATCTTAGTTCGTGAGAAGAATCCATGTTTTCCTGTGAAGAGCAAAGAATGAAGAGATATGATTACTAGATGAATTTGAAAGAGATGAAACTAACTAGAATAAAAGCAATTTGTTTTGAGCTAGTGAATACACAATAATGTGAGCTACCCATCATCTCCCTTTTCATTTATCTCCATTAGTAATACAACAAACATTATGCTATGGAAACACAGTCATGAGATCCTAGGTTAAAGGATTCCCAACTTGTCGTTATATCTTAGATCGTGAAAAGAATCCATGTTTTACTGTGAAGAGCAAAGAATGAAGAGATATCATTGCTAGATGAATTTGAAAGAGATAAAACTAACCAAAATAAAAGCAAACAGGTTTTGAGCTAGTGGATGCACACTAATATGAGCTACCCATCATATCCCTTTTCATTTATCTCCATTAGTAATGGAACAAACATTATGCTATGGAAACATAGTCATGAGATCCCAGGTTAAAGGATTCCCAACTTGTCCTACAACATACATCGGGGGAAAAAATAGTTCAATCACATGTCATGCTAGCATTAACTATGGCGTTGAACACATGGCAACCAAATGCAATTTCGTTAAAGGTTGAAAGCCATATGTGCATGTGCAATATGAAGAAAGTTGGAAAACCATTTATGCCAACACAATAGGAAATGCGGAGGCTAAAGCTGCATGCCAACGTGACCATGCTTGTAAGATTTGAACGCCATGGATTACCACGATTTTCTTTGAACTTCAACGGTAGGACTTGCATACAAGTTGTATTAAACTAAAATGGATCCATCCTCACCTTGAATTTAAAATCAGGACCGATAGATAATGACAAATCAAGTTGTTAACTTGGAACGAGAGATAAATAAAGAATCCAATTGATAACTTTTTGCTACCTCGAGATTTGGGTTAAATTATATGTATATTAGATTATATTTTTTAATTTGTGATATATATTTTTAGAATAATATAAATAATTACCCCAAGATTTGAGTTAAAATAAATGTATATCAGATTATATTTTTTATTTGTGATAATATATTTTTTAGAATATTATAAATAATTAAGGGAAGAATTATGATGATGATTATTGATATGGTTTATAAAAGTGGATTTTGAAAATGAATTTTCGATTTTTTATTTGAGAATTTTCGATTCACTTTGTGTGGTTATAGATTCTCAATGTTGATCGATTGCTATTGTTGCTTAGCTGGACCACACTGAAACCACCAGATTGACTCAATTAATGATTTCTTTAAAATATGATCTAGTGTCAAAATATAGCTTGATCACACATATGCTATCATGAAATGTGTATGCTATCATGAAATGTGTTTCTCTCTAATCTACGTCCAAAACGTATTATAAGATATTTGGTCCCACTACTTTAATCATCCCAAACACATGAAGCATGAAAACAAACCTCTACAAATGACATAACATCTAGGTGCATGGCTACCTGCTTGAAAGGTGTGATGCCAATAACGTTTATGTAATTGATTAAATGACCCACATGTTTTCAGTGCATAGAGAAATGAACCATACCTCCTTTCATCAAGGTATAGATTATCATTTTTTAACAGAACGAGACATAATTCATTGATCTTTCGCTTGAATTAAAATGAAAAAAAAAAATAATTTTAAAAACAATATCCCAAAAAATTGGTTCAAACATGTCCCTACAAATCCTTGGATGTAGTTGGTACACTAACAATGACACATGTTCATAAACATAGACACCTGGAGTGATGGTGTTCATACCTCGATATCCTCCATATTTGTGGGTAGTGAGTTGAAAATTTGCATGCGTCAAGAAACAATGGTTCCACACATACTCGTAAAAGCACCTAGCAACAAAAAATGTCTAAGTATTGAGAAACCAAAACATTATTATGTTATCCTACTAATTAGGGGAAATTTTAGGTCTAAATTGGGTCTTGTAAGAAAAATAAAAAAATAAGAGTTAAAATAATAAAATGAGAGTAATGAATTTTTGAGGGAAAGAAATAAAACTAGTATTTTTATCATGTTTTCAATTATCTCCTTATAGAATTATTAAATGTATCAAGTGTAGGTACTTGTTGTTTGTGAAATTAAATCTCAAATCCAATAAATACGTGCATTGCATACTTTAGTAAATCCACCATAAAATAAACTTAAAATACATAAAAATTACAATGTACTTCAACCCAAAATCATGTCAATTTTATCAAAATAATATTGCAAATTTATGGTATGATTAAGGTTAACCATTTGAAAAACCCAAAGTCAGACGAATAACATCATTATGATATTGCTAATTATAGTATCACTGATATCGACCATTTGAAAATTCTTTTAAAGACTGACTATGGATAACACTGAAATTCATTGAAAGAGAGGGAATAACAATTTATCGGTAACATTCTGGCAAAATATCTACCAAACTAGACTAGGAATTCAGCTAAATGAAAATAAAACTCAGTGTCATCCTTTGTCATTGAAGTGACATGTTACACATGGCATCTTCACAACTATCATAGTTAAGAGGAAATAACTCTACAAAATAGGAAAATTTTCTTCACAATATGTACATTGCATGCCTTCCTTGATAGTGGTGCTCAAACACTAAATTGGTCTGAAGTCGTTCCAAACGTCATGAAACTCGTCTCCACTAAATTTGAATTCTTCTTGCTGTGGAGATGCAAAACGTTTTGAATGATTAGATGGTCATTCTAGTGCCAAATAACATCTTCTTAGTATGGTCCACAAAGACACTGAGCTCTACATGAACATTGTCGTAATATGACAAATTTCCTTCCTAATGGTTGTCTGCTATGTCGAAAACTGAGGTTGCTTCATAATTCTCGTCTATTATTTCACCTTGTTTAATTGAACCCATCTCACTATTGTGCATGCCATCAACATCATCTACTTTCCCCTTCAATCCCACTTCATTTTTAAGTGATTTCATTGCCCCATTAAGCATCTCATCCTGGAGCTGAATAATAATATGGGTTTCCTTTGGATTATTGTTAATAGCATTTGTATGATTTATCACCTCAAGTAAAGCCATGATATCACTATCATACACAAACCTTCCTCTATTAACACTATTTGCAGATTTGGGCAAAGCCAACCCACCATTACAATATTCATCTCTCCCTTACTTATTCCAAGAAACTTGTGAGGAAGCAACCATCTATGTAAAGAAGCAGGAACATATTTTAAAAGGACTTGGATCCTAAAGAGGGGGATCCGACAGTAAGATAATTCCCAATACACATGTCGATTTGCAATAGGTTGTTGATAGAATACATAGGGTGACAATGGTGGACCCCACTACCAACAATGCATGGGTTTACACCATCTATTTTGTTCCCATGCAAGTGAAGTCAAATGAAAGAAAATAAAAGATGGTTTTAATAAATTAATATTTGATTTTCTTTCAATGAGATGTTGCTTGTTCTTGGTTACGTGTGATGTAGTCCTCCATAGGCATTTGCAACATTCTATTTGGTGGGGCTTGCATAATCATTTATGAGAGTTTTTTGTCTACAAATTTTGACTTCCACGTTGTATTTTCAAAGTTGGTTGTAGGGGAGAAGAGAAGACTTGTTTTGGGTGGTCTAAGCATCTCTCCACAAGTGTTGTTTGAGAGTTTGAGTATTGAAATCACTAAGATTTTGATACATTGAGTTTCATCCAGACAACAATTAGGGTGATTGGATACGACTACCATCTGTGTACAAATGAATACGAAACAAATGGAGTTCTTGAATGAATCCTTTATTGATTATTCATCTATCCTCTGGAAGAAACACCTTTTATCTTTGAGCATCGTAATCACCAAAAAAAATTGGCTTTCTCTTTCCCCCACTTTCGGGGGTATGCTAGTTATATTACCCTTCAAATCATTATAGCTCAACATTTCACTTTTGAGGTTCTTCTATACACATTTGTGTGTGCTAGCAAGACCTATGTATGAATAAGTTAATATTGTTGTGAAGTATCAAAGAAAGCCATAGATTCTTTTAGTGAATACTTATGTTCAATATTGAAAGTATGTTTTAGGTAAAAACACTGATAAAATATAATCTATATTATGTTAATGTTGTGTGGGGTTTGTAGCTTTCCAAAAAAGTTACAAAAGTATTTATAAACGCAAAAAAGAGACTTGTATATGAAGAAGAAGATGACAAACATCGAGGGTTAGCTCAATCGGTTGTTGTCACTATTACCAAGAGATCGTCAATAATCCGACGTGTTGTGTAGATTTTGATTCGATTTCTATGGGGTTAGGAACACTAAGTCTACGCCACTTGCTTTACACTAGGTACGATCCTTGGAATGGGGGGAAGTGCTTGAGATTTTCCGAAGGATTTATTTCCAAGGAAAAAATGAAGAAGAAGAAGAAGAAGATGAGGCGTATGTGGATCAAAATCACATAAATAAAAACAATAGGTTAAAGAAGGTCTAGAAGGCATGACACCAAAGTCTTTATTCATGTTAGTACTGGAATGAGGGAGGACTCTACAACAATGACCCAAGAGTTTGCACCCTAAAATGAGCTTCCAAAATAATAAAGCTTTTGTTGTGAGTAATGCCTTATGAACCATCTCCATCTCACAATTATTATGTATGTGCGGTTATTTAAAATTCACACGTCCAATAGTGATGTTAACACATGCGCACACGCACACAAACAACTTAAAAAATAAGTATTAATGTAGGATAAAATTTGAACAATATACCATTATAGTGAAATATGTTATAATATGACATAATATAACAAACAAAGTAATCCATTCATATAGCAAATGTCCCTCGTTGATAGATAACTTGATAGAATCCGACGATGAAAAACCAAGATTTTGACAACGAAATTCTACAATTTCACAAAGTTGACATTTTGAATGATAGCCTAAATTGTCATTATCATTGAAACAACTTTTAGTATAATTTTAACCACACAAACTTGTAATTCCAACCATCTATCAAAAATCTTGTTGATGTAAAGAAAAACTTGAAAAAAATTACTTAAAATATATATATATTTCAAATCTCAATTCCATATAAATATAATATAAATATCCATTTTAACATTAAAAAAATTAAAACATATACCTTTCCTCTAATAATAAAATAATCCCATTACCTTATCATAAATAATAAAATATAAAAATAAATTAAGTGGCCAAGCGCATCCCAAATTAAAAGGACCCACACATACCAAACATTTGGAGAGACATGAGATATATGGAATATATAGAGAGACATAAGGGTATCATAAGGAGGTTTAGAGCATAGAGCATAGTGCCTTTAAAGTGAAGGTCGCATCACTCGTACATACATATTTCTCTTTTATCACATGTTTTCTCACTTTAGTATTATTGTTCAATATCATACGTTGTGGGTTGGTGGATATATGAACATTATTATATTTGCATAGACATGGTATATAGCTTTGAGTTAGATTTGACTTTCTATTAATTCATAGTTGACCATAAAATATACACTTATTTATCCAAAGTTTTAAAAAATAAATATTTATTTTAAATTTTAAATCTCATTTATGTGATATTTTATTGGCCAAAAACTCTGAAGTCTTATTGTAGCCTTCACTTCCCCCAATGTTATTGTAATAGATATTTCTTGTTTTTTTATATATATTGTCAAAAGTTGGGGGACCATCATGTTAAATAAATAACTCTTTCTTTTTTGGCATGGATATGTTTTTTTATTTTTTGTTGTTGTTCTCATTTAATGTTTTCATAGACACATTTAAATAAAATAAAATAATATTTTGTAGGTAGGATTCAAATGGATGACAATTGTATTTTTTCTTTCACAATTATTTGAGTGTTAAAGTTAAAATAAAATAATATAATATTTTGTACAATTCAAAGTTGATGCCATTTGTATTTTTTTTTTCACAATTTTTTTAAGGGTTAAACTTAAATATAAGTTTTATTTTTATATTACAAATTTTGAGTGTTAACCTTAAATATAAGTTTGAGCGTTTTACAATGTATAATCTAAATGTTTTATGAAAATGGGTTTTTTTTAGATCATTCAAAATAATGTGAAGGGATATTGGTTCTTATACATGTCGCTTGCCGTGGTATATAGTATTGGATATGATATTGATCCTTTATTAGCTGGGGTTTGACCAAAATAATTTTGAGCATTTTTAATGGTATAACATTACAATTTGATTTTTTTTTAATTTTTTTAATTATTTTAAAACATTTTTCTAAATTGTGATTCGTTGTTCAAATGCATCTCTTATTGTCGTTGTTGCGTAGGCTACTGAAGGATCTTCAACGTCCTTTAATGAGATGACGTTTGACTGCCATATTCAACAAATGAATTTGTTATTCATCTCGACACATGCGGTGGATTCAATACAACTATTATTTTATTTTATTATATCTGCATAGCGACAGATATACGCTGCCATACAGCCTTGTTTGATATGATAGATTATGAGAAGATGATGATCTTTCTTCTTTCATTATGTGTTTTTTTTGAAAATATATTGAAAATGTTTTATTTTTATTTTGAAGATAATATTTAAAATAAATTAATTTTTTATAATTTAAAGTTAAGTTAATAGTTAATAATTTAAATATATAAAAAAAGTAAATATATCACAAAGTGGGATTAAAAATAGATGGAGAAAGAATAACAATTTTCCTCTCTCATACTCCATCATATCAAATAATGATAACAAAATAACAACTTTAAATACTTTGCATAATATATTTTTTAATTAAATATTAAATAAAAATAAAAATTATAAAAAAATTATAAAAAAATATTAAACATTTATATGTATATATAGTCCATAAAATACTTTTATAAAAAGTAAACGATTGATTGGAGATAGCTTTTTAACTTGTACAATATAAAGATTGACAATTTTATCCTAATTAAAGTACTTTTATAAAAAGAAAACGATTTGTAAATTACTTTTTAACTTGTACAATTTATAGATTGACAGTTTTATCATAATTATTTCTTTTTTACAATCGTTTGTAAAAAAATTCAAAATATTTTTTTGATAGATACATTTATTAGTGTGGTCAACCTTTACTTCAATCTCAATCCTTCATTGTCTCTATCAATACTAGAACCAATAATACGTAATTCCCACATTGATGTATACAACTCTTTCCAAAAATGTATGCAACGTTGATACAATATTCTCCAAAATCATAATAAAGCACGGGGCATAAAACGACAAGAATTTTTATTAATACAAGTGAAAGTACTTTCTTACCTACAAAAGGCATACTTCAGATGTCTCCCACTCCACTTT
Organism: Picea mariana; assembly: GCA_032191745.1. Classification (NCBI taxonomy): domain Eukaryota; kingdom Viridiplantae; phylum Streptophyta; class Pinopsida; order Pinales; family Pinaceae; genus Picea; species Picea mariana. The sequence continues at coordinate 445,595 of JASDQU010100627.1, read as the reverse complement.
TTTATGCTTAGCATTTTTCAACCAACATTGATCTTGGGGCATTTAGAGGCATGAAAGTCCTAACAAGGGATAAATCATGGTACTCCTCTCCTTAAATGTCAGAGGGGTAGGAGGACCCCTTAAAACTGCCTCTCTACATAGATTACTTAAAAAAACGTTTTTAGACATTATCTTCCTGCAAGAAACACTGGTAGCCGAGGAAAAGGCTAGACTTTTCATGTACTCTCTTCGTCCTGAGTGGTTGATTTGTGTTGTTGGTTCAGTAGGGAAGTCTGGGGGACTTCTAGTGACCTGGGACCCAAAAAAAATTGATTTAATACCCTTCTTAAGTTGTGGTCGCATTTTTTTTACAGGTACACGCATAGTTGATAAAAAATCGATCTCTCTTTTAAATGTCTATGGCCCATGTTCAGATCGAAAGTTGTTCTGGGAAAAGGTGGATGGTAGGGGATTGTTAGCTCACAGAGATTTGATCGTAGCTGGGGATCTAAACTTTACGGTCAGTGTAGGGGAGGTATGGGGTGACTCGGCTCCTTTGGACCCACTGACAACTTATTTTAAAGATATCTTCATAAAAAACTAGCTTGATGACATTCTTCCAATTGATGTGGTTCCTACGTGGCGCAATGCTAGGACTGGTCGAGATGAAATCTCAAAGAGACTTGACAGGGTTTATGTCTCAGAGGACCTCATTTCCACCACTGGGAGATATAGGTCTTGGGTAGCTTATCCATTTGTTTCTGATCATGCTCTTGTTCTTCTACAATTGGGTTTTAACACAAATATTGTTGCACATCCTTTTAAATTAAACTCATTATGGTTGCGAGATGACACTTTTGCTATGATACTACGAGAAGTGTGGAATGATCATCTATTTTTTAGAGGAAGACGGGGCATAGAGGAGATTAGTTGGGAAGCTAAAACAACTTAAACATCGAGTTAAGACATGGGCAAAAGAAAAAATGTTACATGATCAATTATCCTTTGAAAAGATTGAGGAGGATCTAGATTTTCATTACAAGGAGAAGTCAAAAGGATTGACGAGCACAGAGTTGGATCTTTGTCTAAAGAGTTTAGAGGCATAACTCAATAAACATCTCTTAGCAGAAGAAGAATTGTGGCATCAGAGGAGAAGGGAAGTATGGATCAAAAGCGGTGACAAGAATACATAATGTTTTCATCATTTTGCAAGTCACAGAAGGAACAACAAGCACATTTGGGAGATTAAGAACGAAAACGGTATGGTCCACACAGGTCAGGAGGCTCTAAAGAAAGAAGCTACCAGGTTTTTCAACAATTTCTTTGAGGACACAGGACAAAACACCATTGAGGATCAAGTAGCAACTATAAGGCTCTACCCTTGCCTAGTCACAAAAGACGATGTTATTTCTCTTGAAAAGCCTTATACCAGAGAGGAAATTCTTGAGTTTCTAAAATGTTTTACAAAGGAAAAGAGTCTGGGGCCCGACGGGTGGATGGTTGAATTTTTTAGTCAGTTCCTCGATTTGGTTGGGGAGGATTTGTTGGAAGTAGTTGAAGAATCCAGGAAACGAGGTGAGGTTATCAGATCTCTCAATTTGAATTTCATAGCATTAATTCTGAAAGTCAATAAACCTACCTACTTCGACGATTTTAGAATGATCGCACTGTGCAATTTGTGTTACAAAATTATCGCAAAAATCATTGCGATAAGGATCAGACCCGTTCTCTCCCGATCATTATCTGATGAACAACTGGGTTTCCTAAAAGGAAGACAGTTTCTAGATGTAATTGGCACAACTCAGGAGTGAAAGGTAAAAAAGTTACAAGCTATGATTTTGAAGCTAGATTTAAAAAAGGCATATGACTGCATAAACTGGGATTTCTTACATTTAACACTCTTACAAACGGGTTTTGGACTTCCCACTACCAAATGGATTATGAGTTGTGTGAACTTTGCTACATATGCCATTATGATAAATGGGGAGTCTACTAATTTCTTTTAGAGCGGTAGAGGCTTAAGATAGGGTTGTCCACTTTCACCTCTATTGTTCATTTTAGTGATGGAAGGACTCAACTTATCATTAAAAAAAGGTGAGGCTCAAGGGAAGCTGACTGGGATAAATGTGTCCAGAATAATCAATATTCTCCACCTTCTCTTCATGGATGATGTCCTCATAATGACAAAGGCATCGATTGAAGAGTGGAAGGAGATTGAAAAAATACTGTGTTTTTTGTGGAGCGTCGGGCCTGTTGATAAATCTTCAAAAATAAACTTTTCACTATTATGGGGTACAACAGGAGGTTTTAGAATCCATCAAGGATATCTACCATTATAACTTCATTGAACTTTCTGAAGGTTTTAGATACTTGGGCTACTTCTTAAAACCTGATAATTATAAGGCAAAGGACTGATACTCACTCATATCAAAATTTGAAAAAAGGATAAATCATTGGTGCAATCGTTGGCTCTCCCTAGGTGGATGTTATGTGCTCATAAAAGTTGTTCTAGAGAGCCAACCTGTCTATTGGATGGCTTTGGCAAGTATTTTGTCTTTGGTTCTCAACCGGATTAGACAATTGGTCTTCTCCTTCCTTTGGTTGGGTAGTAAGGAAAAACAAAATTTTCACCTTTGCAGGTGGGAGACTATTGCAAGACCCAAACAATGTGGAGGTTGGGGATTGAGGAACATACATTTGTTCTACAAGGCATTGTCGACAAACACTCTTTGTAGAGTTTTGATGAAGAATGGCATTTGGCATCAGGTCATTAAGGATAAGTACATCCCTTATGGATCAATGACTACATGGCTAAGATCAACAACAATTTATTCGACACATGCTTCCCACACTTGGAGAAATATTCTTAAATCACTTCATCTTGTGTTACACTGCTTATGTTGGAGCCATGGCTCTGGTCACTCTATTTTATTAGGTAAGGACTTGATCCCAGGCCTGGAAAAATCTTCTATTTTTACACAAGAACTTGTTGCCTCCCTCGATCAAAGAAATATCCACTACCTATACTAGGCCAGTAGAGTTTTACGACTGAAAACGATCCGTTCTACCTGGTTAGAAAGTGGTGAGATGGGTCTAGTTGGTGAGCAAGCAATTGAATGGAATAATTTTAGAAGATCCATGATTGTATCTGGTGTACAACTTACCGACATACTCGATGAGCTGAAGTGGACCGGAGGAGACAACTTGGGCACACTCACAGTAAAAAATGTCTACTCTGTTATAACCACAAAACTGTGTAAAAATACTATCAGAGGATGGAGGAAGAAATTGTGGCTTTGGGACCGTGCACTAAAAAAACAACTCTTTGTGTGGCTCTCTTTGGAAAATAAAATTCTCACATGGAATAATCTCCAATGCAAAGGTTGGATTGGGTCTAGTTATTTCCATCTGTGCAAAAGCAATCAGGAGTCTGTAAAACACTTGTTGGTTAAATGCCCATTTACTATTGAAGTCTGGGTTAGGGTAAAAAAATATCTAAATCTCTCATTTGGATGGCAAGGATTATCTGTGAATGAATGCTTTGAAATTGGAATAACCAAAATTATTTGTATCCCTCTTTGTCTGCCATTATCAGCTAGTATGTCTGGTTAGAATGAAATAAATCCATCTTTGATTATGGGAGCCCTTATATCCAAAAGGTGGTCTGTCAAACTCTAGGCGTCGTTGGCAGCTCCACCAAAAGGTGAAAGCTCATCACTATAGAACCATAAAGCTTACACCAAAAGATAATTTGATAAACATGTGGTTTGATGGGGCTACTCAACAAAATGGTCTTCAAAGTGGTGTTGGCAGGCTGTTAAGGATCAATGAACATTCAACATACAAATGGACCTTAAATTGTGGACAAGGTACAAATACCAGGGCATAACTCTTGGGGGTATGGGCTACACTGACACTGGCCTCCCGGCTAAACATCACCGATTTAGCAGTTTTTGGTGACTCAAGAATAGTCATAGATTGGCTAAATAGGAAAGGAAATTTGCAGGTAGTTACACTAGACTGCTGGAAGGAAAGGACCAGAGACCTCAACAAATCCTTCAACTCTATCACCTTTTCTCACATCTACAGAGACAATAATAAAGAGGCAGATCGGTTATCAAAACAGTCCCTACAAATGCAACTAGGGAAGATAGCATACAACTTATGGGAAGATGGAAATGAGGGCCCTACATTATCTCTAAATCTATATTAGTTGTCCACAAGGGTTGCCATCCACACTTTTTGCATAGCTATTGCTCTTTTTGTGGACATAGTCTGATGATCTTTGTTTTTTAGTCTTACTCACCTCGGGGTGACTATGTGGATGATGCATGTAAAATTGGGGTATATATATCCCCATTGTTGCAACTTGTGAGCTGGTTTACTTTTTCCTTATCCTTACTATGTTGTCTTTTTGTTGTAACGACTGTCTTGAGCATAGTTATATAATAGAAATACAACGAGGAATTTTCTGTGGAAAAAACAAGTTATTTTTATTTTCTAGCTTTTAATATATTTCATCGTAATCCTTTTCACTATCAAACCCTTTCAATTTTGAATATTATTAGTATATATATATATATATATATATATATATATATATATATATATATATATATATATATATATATATATATATATATATATATATATTAATATTTACACACAACGTATTATTTATTATAAGAGTTGATTATAGAATCGATCTTATGTGCATTGAACTCATTACATGAGAGTAGTAAGGTGCTTTAGGGTTCAATATAGGAGAGATGTTGATGCACTCAATTAAAAATTAAAAAAAGATAATTGCATGCACAAATAATAATAAAAAAAATTACATCTTAAGAAATTGAATCCCTCTCAATACTTAATAGATCTGTGTTTAAGATAAATCTACATTAGTAACAACTACACTCCTTTAATATACGATCACCTTCTTCTTTTATTATTTAGTTATATTAACCTAACAACCATTCTTCTTAATTATACCATCACTTTCCTTAATTATTTAATATTTAATCATTTCCATCATATAAATAATTCATTAAATTTAATTACAATGAAAAACAATAAATCATGACAACAACCTTCCTTCGATACAAAATCGTTATACTTATCTAATAACTACCCTTCTTAAATATACCATCATCTTCTTTAATTATTTAGCAATAACAATTTAAGGTTTTTCCTCATTTCCCAAGAACATAATTAAAATAGAAAATTTATTAAATTTAATATAAAAAATAATGAGGATGATGATAAAGTTGACTTTTTAAAATGTGGATAAAATCCAAAAGAGTAAAGATGTTAACCATTTACTTTTGGTGTAATCCAATGTTTTTAAGGTACTTCACTTTACTATTCACCTTTATTTTTCTCAATCATTATATTTAAACATCTGATCACTTTTTAAAATAGATATGTGCTTCTTTCACATTGTTCAGAGTGTTTTCAAATTATTTTGACGACATTTTGAATATGCATTATCTATTTTTGGGAAATCTACTTTTGGCAGATTTTTAGTGAGCTTGGTGGTTTTTAAATTTATTATTTAATTTAAAATTCATAATGAAGTTCGTAGTGTCATCAAATTGCGACATCTTGGTAGGTTTAGGAGAGGTTTCCATTTCCCACACTTAGGTGTGTTTGGAAGTTTGGAACGAACACTTTACTCGGACCTTTACATCACCATGTTCCCTCTTCTCCTACAACTTGATTTCTTTTCACTATCAACTTAAATCCTCCACATCTTTGGCCTTCTTTTAATCTCAACTCCCCTCACTCCACACAATCTTTGTTGATAAGTTTTTCTCAATCATTCCCTTTAAGAAGTTTCTAGCATTTGCAAAGTAAAAAGTTACTCCCTCTACTCAATTTTATTCATTTAAGCCGATTGTATGTGAGTGTGAAGGTTATCACATTCACTATTTTTAATACAATTTTTTTTTTTTTAATTTTTATGGTGAGAGGTGCTTTGACAACCCATATGAAAGAGGTATGGTTATCACTATTTTCAATGCAAAAATTTTCTTAATTTTTTTTTTTTTTAATTTTTATGATGAGAGGTACTTTTACAATCCATATGAAAGAGATATGGTTATCATTATTTTTAATGCAAAATTTTTCTTAATTTTTATGGTCAGAAGTGTTTTACAACCAATATGAAAGAGATATTACAACCCATATGAAAGAGATATGGTTATCACTATTTTTAATGCAAAATTTTTCATAATTTTTTTTTAAAATTTCTACGGTGAGAGGTGCTTTTACAACCCATATGAAAGAGATATGGTTATCATTATTTTCAATGCAAAATTTTTCTTAATTTTTATGGTCAGAAGTGTTTTACAACCAATATGAAAGAGATATTGTAATAGGGTAATCCTAATAACATCATATAATATAAAAAATAATCACATTATTAATATATGAGGCTAACAAAATAGATTAAAACAATAACAATATTAATTAAATGAACTTTTCATATATTCCACACATTATAGTTCATTTTATACTTAGGTCATACAAAATAGTTTATCTTTTTTCATTGGAAATTTCACATTATATTCGTAATAATATAATCTATTTACAAAATCGGTACATCAAGAGCAAAGATGACCTTTTTATGGGCATACCCATATAAAGGAGATGCTCATACAATTTAAGAAAAATCCAAAACCTTTCAAAGATGTCCTCTTCGACATAGCTACCGAGAGACTAATATCAAGGCAAAAAACTCCCTATTAAAGAGGGAAAATAAGCAACTTCAAGCCCATCAAATCTATGAGATCCGAAGAGGACTCACTGATGATCAATACATATTTAATAAGAGTGTGGGGCCCTCATGGCCTCCTTCCCATTGACTGTAGACAATTCTACCTCGGCATATATAAAGAGCCTTTTTAGATATACAATCAACTTCTTTGTTCTCTTCCCTATATATGTGCGCAAAGGAGATATATCTGAATAGAGGGAGGAGTTCATAAATTCTATCCTTCCAGCCATCTAATGTTGCCACCATTAGCGATCCTTTCCAATTGAGCTAGTCAATGATTGATCCAGGTGGATATCGGTGGCCACCCACCTTTTCTGACTGGCTCAAAATAGTTTTCTGGCAAATTTGGCAATTTACTATTTTTAGCAGTTTTTAACTTCCGGGGCCATTTTGAGGGCCCAAATGAAGGTTTTTTGAGATCGAGATTCTCAATGATAACTAAGAGAATAATTGAGCCACTGAAATGAATCTTCTCAACGATACCTTTCCAACGAGCTATCATACGCCTAAAACAGAGATCGTATGCAAAAGTTACAACCCTAGGAAGTTGATGTACTAACTTACCCAAACGGGGCCCACATGACTTTTGGCACTTCATCTCCTAGGGTTAGGTTTTTGGATGTCTAGGAATTTTGGCATTCCTGTTTATTGTAAAAAGGCCTTCAGAGCCTCATTGTAATCATCTTTCTTGCGAATGCGAGTAGCCGTCACATCTCTTCTCAGAGATACGCTGCCACCATTCTAGCGAGTCTTTCACTCTGTATTTTTACAGTCTCTGTACATTTCTTTCATTAATAGAAATCGTGTATTACTGTATCTCTGTGTTTATGGTTGCATCTCTGATATATTTCTATTTTATTATTGGATATCTGCGATATCTCTATGCATTTCTTTATTATATCTCCGATCTCATTCATGCCGAAAATAATCTGGATCAATGACTATATTTGAATCCCCCATAACATGTAAGTCATAAACTGTAAGCTTTGAAGCAAGTGTCAAAGTAGCCCAAGCTCCCATGAGCTCTTCCCTAGAATTTGTACCACTTCCATAGTTTAAGGTCCATATGTACTCCTTATGATCATCTATCTTTAAGACTCCGTCTGCAGCACTAAGTTTTCCATTCTGTTGAGCCGCCCCATCAAACCAAGCAAGAGCTTTATCTACAGGAAGGATTGTAGTTACATGCCTAGGGGTATAAACTTTATGATTTTCCCCTAGATTTCCCATTGCTCCTGGAGCAAGATACACTATCCTCGGAGTAGAGGGAGTCCTTGCCTCAAAGATAGAATTATTTCTATCCAACCAAATGTACCAACATATATAAGCAGGGAGAGCTTGTAAATTAAAATTCCGAGTTGCCCAGATTTGGAAACATTCATTCACCGTTATGCCATTCCAACCATAAGTGAGATTTAGAGCAATTTTCACTTTCTCCCAAACTGATATAGTAAAAGAGCAATTAACAAAAATATGTTTACCTAATTCCCTCTTGGTTTTGCACAGATAGCATAATCTTGGCCCCTTCCAACCTCTTTTTTGCAAATTTTTCCAAGTTAAGATTTTGTTTTCAGCTAAGAGCCAAACAAAAAGCTTTATCTTCAGTGAATAGTCCCATTTCTAGAGTTTCCTCCTCTAGCCCCCTGTTTTGAACCTCCATAATTTTTTTGATAAGGCTTCGTAAATGTTCTTGACAGATATTTGTCTCGACATATCACCACCTGTCCAAATTAATTCATTCGACCTATCCACTAAAACGATGCCCGAATTAATAAAAATTTTCCTGTATCTATCCCATTCTGTTGTAAGTTCCTCAACCAAACCCAACTCATCACTACCAATCTAGATTGAGCCTATCGATCCCCTCGGCAAAACCCGACTCGCTTGATACAAGAGATGAATGTTTTTTTGGTTAAGACTTTTCACCATCTCCCGTGATAAAAAAGAGTCATGTCCCAATCCTAAGATTGCATCTTTCCCTACTAAAATAGAGTGTCCCGTGTCCAACTTCCAAGCGAACCATTAAAGTATAACTGGTAACACATTCATTAGATTTTTCTGAGACTGGAACCCATAGGATGTAACCGAATCCGTCGATCTCAACCATGTCATCACCGATCCATGAGGAATGTATTTGTCCTTGATCACCCTTAGCCAGATACTCGACTTCATCAAATCTCGCCATAAGGTGTTTGTGGCCAAAGCTCTGTAGAAAACAAATATGTTATGTAGGCCCCAACCTCCATAGTGTTTTGGTTTTGTAATTGATTGCCAATTGCTTAAATGATAACTCTGTTTATTTTTATTTCTTGACCAAAGGAAAGAAATACTCAACTTGCAAATCCCGTGGAAAACTAAAATCAATAAATGAGCAAGAGCCATCCAATAGACTGGTTGGATCTCTAAAACCGCTTTTATTAACACAAAGCGTCCACCTAGGGAGAGCCATCTATTACACCAGTGATTAATCCTGGTCTCGAACTTATCAAAAAGCCATTGCCAATCCTCCACTTTATAACTATCTGGCTTCAACAAATTCCCCAGATATTCAAAACCTACAATAAGCTCTTTGCAGGAGTAAAGGAATAAGTATTTTAAAGACTAGAGAGTTTCCAGAGAGACTCCAGAGTGTAAGAAAACAAACTTTTGTACATTTATCACCAGTCCTGAAGCATGACAAAAAACAAGGAGAATATTTTGGATTTTCTCCCATTCTACAATAGAAGCTCTCGACATTATAAGAATGTCATCGACAAATAGTAGATGAAGAACCTTTATCAATCTGGAAACCTTTATCCCCGATAGAGTACCATCAACTTGAGCTTTCTTTAAAGAAAGGCTAAGACCTTCCATAACTAGAATGAAAAAAAGGGGCGACAACGAGCATACCTGTCTAAGTCCTCTGTTGTTTTGGAAAAAGTTGTTTGCCTCTCCATTTATCAAGATTGCATAAGTTGTAGAGGTTACACAAGCCATAATCCAATTGGTTGTTGGTAGCCCGAAGCCACATTRTACGAGAATTAACCTTAGGAAATCCCAATTGCTACAATCATAGGCCTTTTTTAAATCAAGCTTCARAATTATGGCTTGTAGTTTTTTATTTTTAATGTTGTGTATACATTCCCGTGCACTACCAATAGCATCTAAAATTTGTCTTCCTTTGAGAAAACTCAAYTGCTCTTTTGAAAGTGATCTAGACAAAATTGACCTGATTCTTTTTGCAATAACTTTAGCAATGATCTTGTAACATAAGTTACAGAGTGCAATTGGATGAAAATCACTGAAGGAAGAGGGACTATTAACTTTAGGAATCAATGCCAGAAATGTTGAGTTTATCGATCTAATAACCTCCCCTCTGATTCTTGTTTCTTCAACCATATCTAACAAATCCTGTCCAACCAACTCGAAGAAGTTTAAGAAAAATTCTACAGTCCATCCATCTGGACCAGGACTTTTGTCCTTAGAAAATCCCCTAAGAACCTCAAAGATTTCATCCTTCGTACATGCCTTTTCTAGAGACTGAACCTCTTCCTCACTCACAAAGTTTGGAAACAACCTTATAGTGTTGATAGGATCTCCAAAGTTGTTCTGACCTATATCTCTAAAGAAAGAATTGAAGTACTTTTTAGCTTCTTCCTTGATGGCCACCCGACCTGTGTGGATGCCCCCTAAATCATCCTTATTCTCCCAAATGTATTTTTGATTTCACCTATAGCTAGCGAAGCGGTGGAAAAACTTGGTATTCTTATCACCACATTTAATCCATATCACCCTACTCTTTTGACACCACCTTTCTTCCTCCGCCAGCAGTAATTTCTTTCTCTCTGCCTCAAGAGTATACATAGACTGATCAGAAACAACAGAATTTAAACCCTGTGTCTTTTGGGTATAAC
>JASDQU010100627.1:416512-431728 GCA_032191745.1 Picea mariana | reverse complement strand
TGCCTAAGACCAATTTACACTTTGTCCTTTTAGGCCTCCACACCTTCGATGAGTGCTTAACATGACTTCTCTATTCTTTTAGACCATCTCTTACAGGAGCTTCACCATTAATTGGTTGTGATACCACCGTAAACCCCTTCGCCGACCCTCCTATCCCCTGTGCCTTCTTTGCAGACCGAAAACCCCAGAAATCCCTCTCGGAATATCTGCACAAACTTGAGAATTACAAGGCTCCGTTAGGTTCATAGGCCGATGAAAGGGAAGAGGATCGTCTGGAAGAACATGAGTTAAGTCCTTCGCAATAAATGTAGCATTAAATCTCTCATCAGGGTGACAGATTGTGTCTTTATTCCTGCTGATCGCATCAACCAAGGTGAATAAACCTGACCTCTCACAGAGTTCCTCGTCAGCTGCACCCACGAGTGCGCCGACCTCACACTCCATTGGTGCAGCACCTGGAAACCATTAAAGCCTCCACCTCCGCAAACAGTTTTGTCAAGCTGTAGTGTAGTCTCGTTGATGTTAAGTAGCCCTGAGATTCGAGTAGATGTAATTAAATAGACTTGACAAGGTCTCCAGAGATGTAGACAAGAACCTACTTGGTGGCTCTTTGCACTAGTAACAACTATGCACTAACGATGCTAGTTACGAGGGATCGAAAAATGTGATCGTCGTGGAAGCCAGGTGGTTTACAATTCCATCTCCCAATACTCTTTCGGCACCACAGTCGCCATGAAACCTACAACATGTCTTCCCGCCTCTACCAATTCGAAACTCACCTTCCCCACAAAATAGCTTATCTTACACTTAGTTCCATATTGATTGACATTTTTTTTATAGAGCACCATTGGCTTTCTTGAAATTAGAAAAGTAGAGTGTATATATTCATCTTAATCTTGAACTTATAGGGATCAGTGGCGCAAATCTTCTCTCAAAATTTTTGCATCATAAAAAGGTTTACACCTAGAGGGATTTGATCCCTCTCAATGCTTGACAAATTCAAGATTAAGATGGACCTTTATTGGTTATATATCAACACAATATGTGAGGTGTGCTTGATAAATGCACAATTAAGATGGTTCTCCATTGATTTAGTGAAAGGTGCTTCTACAACCCAGTGTGAGAGAGATGTTGTAATGTGGGTAATGTCGACATCATCTTATGTTGGCCCATATAATGTTGAAGGAAATTAATTAACATCATTAAATCCATAAATGAGGCCAACCAAATATAATGAAACAACAATAATATCAATTAAATAAACTCTTCATATACTCTACATTAAATAACGAGTATCACATTTAGCTATGAATTGAATCACATTTTCGTATAGAACACCATCCACTTTCTTGAAATTAGGAAAATAACATCAACAACATCATAATCTTGAACCTATCAAGCTATGAGATGGATCGAACCCACAAAGGTGCAAACCTTCACTAAAACATTTGTAACATAACAAATGTTTGCACCTACATGGATTTGGTCCCTCTCGTTGCTTGATAGATTCAAGACTAAGATGGATATACACTAGTTGTACTACAATGCAACATGGCGTGAAATGTGTCGCATAATGATTATAAGTCAAAATGAAAAAAAATAAGATCCATAATGTAAACAAAGAAAAAAATTCGAACCATTATAATTTCTTTCCCAAGGAAAACTTTGCAGGATTCTCCATCTTCCTTGGAATATTTGGATGGAGGACAACTCAACTGTTAACCATAATCACAATTGGTAACTAGAGAGACTCTTGTACAGTTGGTAACCTAGAGGGACTCAATCGAGCCTGAATTTTAGTCGAACTAGAGTGAAGACCTCATGCTAAATTCCCTATTGAAACAATGGTTTCAAACCAATTGAGCTAACCCACTAGATTGGATTTGGACCATTATATGTATAATAAAAAAACAAACTAGTATAGATTTATCTTAACACTAGTTTTAAACAAGAGGAGATTTCTGTAGTCATTTTTTTAATCTTTCATTATACTAATAAATTTGAAGTTAAAATGGATATATAGTAATTTATAATAAAAATGATCAATATTTTAAAATGAATTAAAATTTAAATAAAGTGGAAATAATGTCTTAAAATGAGTATTGAGTGCTCAACAACAAGAGCATAATATAAACCCATTTAAGGGCATCACATGCCATTGGGTAACAACCATTCCTCCCAACCACCCAAGCTACATCCAATGGACAATGTCTTAAAATGAGTTATGATAAACTTCCATGAATTCGTTCCTGGACCGCAAACACTAACTCAAGTGAAAAATAATCTCTTAAAATGGGTTAATCTAAACTCACCAATCTTTTCCTTAATCACACCCTGATCCAGATTTTATGAGCACAACGAAATGAATACAGATTATTAAAACAGAAACACAATGAACAATAACATAGATTCAATAAAACAAGCTTCTATTCAATAAGGAAATAAGCTGAAACTGTAAAATGCAGATTGAAAACAAGCTTGCTAGAATGGTGGCGGATTATCTCTGAGAATAGATGTGACGGTTGCGCTAATTCACAAGAAGATGGTTACAATGAGGCTCTCCAAGTGTTTTTACAATAAACATGAATGCCAAAACCCTAGACATCCAAAAACCTAACCCTAGGAGATGAAGCGCCAAAAGTTATGTGGGCCCCGTTGGGGTAAGTTAGTACATCAACTTCTCGGGGTTGTAACTTTTGCATACGATCTCCGTTTTAGGCGCACGATAGCCCGTTGGAAAGATCTATATGAGTACACATGTTGCTGTCACACTTTGGCTAAACCCTGTAGTGTGACTTTGGTGAGCCCTAAAAACATTGTTTAGGGCCTCAAAACGACCCCAAAAGTTTGGGACCCAAAAACTAAAAAAACACTATTAAACTGAAAAACTGCCAAAATAACCCAATTGAAATAGGTGGAAAACCACTGACATCCATCTCAATCACAACTCTAACCCCAATTCAATTTAAAATATTTGTGAGTAATCAAATCGATTAAGATTTAGATACAATGGAAGTGGTCTCTTGGATTAGAGTAAACTCCCCACCAATATGCCCCTATACCATAACCCTAACTCTTGGATTAGGGTAAACTCCCCACCAATATGCCCCTATACCCTAACCCTAGTTAGGTTAGAGTTAAGTGGCTTGCAAGGTTGGCTTCAAGGTCATCACATTCAAAATCCAATGCAAATAAAAAGAGGAGAGTACCTAGCCTCTCTCATCTTCCCACTTGTTTTGAAAGATTCTAAATATCCAAAAAGGACAGGACAAAAGCAAAAGGGAGGGTCCCTCAGATGTTTATGAATGAAGACATTCCAAAACCATTGGCCTGAGAGCTCGTACCGAGCACAACCTGAACCTAAAACTGCCACTAAGATATGGAATGACCTAAGCATGCCACTCTGTAACGACCCTTCTTGCCATTTTCCCAGCAAGTGCTCGGAACCCAATGTTTACGATGGCAGAGGAAAACGAAAGATTTAATATAAACAAAAGGGTCTTATCATAATGTAAGATGCGAGGAAACCGCCCACACCACCTCCTGATTGAACAGTCCGCTTTGACTGGCATCTCCAACTCGCCGCCGATATCACTTCCGTATGGAGTTCAATATTATTGAAATCCATAACTAATCTTTTGTAGCAATCCCTGTAATTATTAATATTACAATCCAGCAAGGCTGCTGCTAGAAAGGAAGAGTATTTGAGATGAATTTAATGCTTCGGACACTCTAAAAGCGTTTCATATTTCCGAGTTCCTTACTCGCAAAGTTCTCTGCAGCTGGTTCTCTGCAGCTGAGCTCGATAACGGTCCATAGATGGGCTTCACTGCAACTGTATTTCTATTAGTTCTTATTAAATGCATAGCTTCAGGCTTGGCTGCCTCTGATCCTCACATATATAGGTTCCCTTCCTTCAACGATACTGACAGAGGGGAGTTGGATCTGTTCAATGGCAACATAGCTTTCGGGGCATTGCAAGTAACTCCCGATACAGGGGACACAAGATTTTCTCTCATGAATCAGAGTGGGAGAGTGTTTCTGAATCAAGGCTTCAAGCTATGGAAGAATTCCTCGGAAGGAACCGTTGTGGCGTCTTTCAATTCTTCTTTCGTTCTGAATATAGTACCCAAGACTGGAAACGGTGGCGACGGCCTGGCTTTCATTATAACGAATGGGAATGACAATGTGCCCGATAATAGTTATGGGCAGTATCTGGGACTGTTCAACTCTACCACTAATGGATATTCAAAGAACAGATTGGTTGCAGTGGAGTTCGATACCAGAAAGAACAATGCCAACGACCCAGATGATAATCACGTCGGAATAGATGTGAACAGGATAGAATCCATCGCAAATGCTTCTGTGAGTTCTCGCAATATTACCCTCAAGAGCCAATCGGATATTGCTGCGTGGGTTCAGTACGATGGGGGTTCGAAACTGATGAGCGTGTATATCAACAATGGTAATATATCGAATCCCTCAGACCCTCTTCTTTCTGTTAAACTTGATTTGTCTATGATCCTGGAGGATGAAATCTATTTTGGGTTCTCGGCTTCGACGGGTGTTCAAACCGAACTTAACTGCATTCGATCCTGGAACCTCACTGTGCAAAATCTGAGGTCAGGGAACCATAGAGGGATTGTCATAGGGCTCGCGGTGGGTCTGCCTAGTTTCATTGTAATAGTAGTGTTAGTTGTTGCAGGGGTTTTATGGCGACGAGGGCATGAGAACCGCAAGTCTATTCGTGTTCTGAACAGAGCCCTGACGGATTCGACCGGGGGACCTCGTAAGTTCAGACTGAGGGATGTTAAGCGTGCTACTCGGAATTTTGATAGGAAAAGCCTGCTGGGTCAAGGGGGGTTTGGGGCTGTGTACAGAGGGGTTTTGTGTAATAAAACCCCTGTTGCTGTCAAACGTGTTGCGGAGAACTCTAATCAGGGTGAGCAGGAGTTCATGGCAGAGGTCATGATTATCAGTAGGCTTCGCCACAAGAATCTTGTGAGGCTGTTGGGTTGGTGCCATGAAGATGGAGAGCTGCTGCTGATCTATGACTTGATGCCCAATGGTAGCCTGGATAAGTTGATTTTTGAAAAAGATGCCAAGCACGAGGTTCTAGACTGGCATCACAGATGCAAGATAGTGTGTGGAGTTGCCTCTGCTCTGCTCTATCTGCATGAAGAATGTGAGCAGCAGGTGATCCACAGGGATTTGAAGGCTAGCAATATCATGCTTGATTCTGATTACAATGCTCGTCTCGGTGATTTTGGGCTTGCTAGATTGATTGAACATAATAAGAACTCTTATACCACAAATGCAATAGCAGGTACTCCTGGGTATATTGCGCCGGAGTACTTTCACACCGGGAGGGCTACAACTGAATCTGATGTGTTTAGTTTTGGGGCTGTGGCTCTAGAGGTTGCTTGCGGGAGAAGACCCAGAACAGAGGCACAGGTTAATCTTGTTGATTGGGTCTGGGGGCTGTATCGAGAAGGCAGGCTCCTTGATGCTGCAGATCCAAGGCTTAATGAGTTTGATAGCGATGAGATGAAATGTATGTTACTTGTTGGTTTGGCTTGCTCTCATCCCAACCCTCAAGAAAGGCCAACAATGAGACAGGTTCTGCAAATCCTTACCAAAGATGCACCCCCTCCACTTATGCCCTTGTTTAAGCCTGCATTTGTCTGGCCTGCCCCTAATATGACTGATATCCTATCTAGTTCCAGTAATTTCAGCACACAGTAAAACAGGGGAGCTTTGAATGTGTAGATAAGAAGACCAAGGGAAGTGAGCAGATCTGTGGCAATCCTCTCTTTGCCTCAAATTTACTATTTCCTTGTTTTTGGAACATTGTATTGGTCGGGGAGGATGTGGAGCAGGGGTGGTGGGATTTTCCTCTTTTTTTCCCATTATGTGTGTGTATTGCTATGTTCGTTCAAGAAATCAATCAGGTGTCCCTTAGCAGTTTGTCTTGTTCTTCTGCTATTAATCGAGGAAGTGGTTAAAGTATCTGCTTGTAGAACTGTGGCCTTGCCATATGAGTAGATAAAGTCAAAGGTCTCGCCTTGTGGTAAAATCTCTGCTCCGTTATACTGTCTCATAGCACATGTAAAAGCAACAGGGGAAATTTAGACTTTATATATGTATGTTGCTGTTTATCTCAGAAATCATTTGCCTGCGTGAATATCTTTTATCATATGTGAGTTCTTTCCTGAATTTCTCCAAAGAGAATGTCTTGACAGAAGCCATAAAAAGAAGTTTGTCAATTTGATCTTCAAATATAATGAAGGAAAGAAGATCTAATTGAGCATCTTTCTTCATGTTGAGGTTTGTAAAGGTTTTCAATCAATTTCTTCAATGTAATCGATGTGCAAACCAGGGAAAGAAATGTGTTTCGCATCATTTTTTGTTGATTAGTGTCTTTAGACTTTATAAGACGTGGATGACGAGATGAATGGCATTATTCTTGATTTAAAAAACTGCTTATTTTCCTGTTATTTCTATGCTTATTATACAATACTTACGAGAAATTTCTTCCCAGTGGATCTCTTCAAAGTTTATTGTGTTGTTTTTTAAAGAAGTATTTATGTTCTCATTTTGGGAAAGTCACCCTTCATAACCCGTGTAAGAAATATTCGTGTAAGAAATATTGAGATTTGCTGTTTAAGAAAGTAACTGCTCAATATTGAGAAAGTGACAGGGAAACTGTGAATAATAACTTCTTTATCTTAAGCATGGGTATGTCTCCAAGATTCAGTTTACTCGATTGATCTTTTTGTGCTCTTGCTTTCTAGCTTTCATTTGTTTTCTTGGGCTTACCTCTGGGAATCTGTGAATGAGCCCTTTTATGAATTTATTCGAGGTTGACAGAAAGCCATAGAGTAAAACTTGTGATGATATTCATAAGTGGTAATTATTTGCAAACTACGCAGTTTTGTCCATGTTGTTCGTTTAGCTCAAGATATGTTGTTCCTTCGTGCATCGTGTTTATTTTTAATTGAATTGATGTTACATAGGAAACCAGTCAAACTTAGCCAACTTTATAATCCAGGGCTCTATGCCAACTTTATAATCCAGGGGCTCTATGCCTGCCAGGGTTCCTGGGTCATTTACATGGCGACGCCCTATCTCAATCACTAGACCAGCCCGATGAACATGGTTTGTACTTTTCAGAAATTAGCATCAGGGAATGGTCACCATGAACGGCAAATGTTATTCCACTCAGCCTTTCAGTTGATCTATCCCAGACTTTACTGGACTTGTCATGGTGCCTTTTGAGATATCGCTACATTTAGGGCTGGCTGCTCAGGTATGATTTTTGCAAACAAAGAAAGGCTCCCATTGTAGTCTTCTCYTCCAGTTTTTTCTTTTGAACTTTTTGCTATGGTGGATGGAAGTTATTTGAGGTAAAATCCCAGTCCTCCTATACAGGGGTTCAGATTTCTGTTTCTTAGGAAATTCTGCTTAATGAGATGACATGGATTCCAAGCTCTCTTCTTTTGCAGAAAATTTCTGGTTTGTGTGATGATATTTTTTCATTTTGAAGCTTCAGCCTATTTTTATGTTCGTCATCAACTAATCATACAAATACTTTTCAGCCTGTACTGCTTGTTAACTGCACTTTGATTTATCACAGAGGTTCTGACCTTTTCACTCGCCTGAGAAGCGATGTCACCTGACATGGGACATTGGGACATGTGTGCCCTGTAGCCCCTGAAACAGGACACATGACGTGCGTGTGTATAAAATTACAGAAACAAAATAGAGACATAAAATGAAAAATATATATATTTTTAACATTTAGAAAATAGAACCATATCAAATGGGGTTGTTTAATTGTTTTAAGTTTTGTTTTTTGGGAATCTAATTGAAGATATAAGTCTGAATGAAATTGCAATTTTTTGTTGTTTAAATTGTATTTTTGAATTTACAAATAGATTAAGCGGGCTGAAAAACTTCTAAATCCTTGAAGCACTCGGATTTTACAGATTTAGTCACTCAAATCTGCAAATCAAAAAATTTCTCACTAAAATTTTGAAAAATTTCTCATTAAATTTTGAAAAAAACCATAAAAAAATACTTAAAAAAACCAAAACTTAAAATGTTTACCCTACGCGATATCAAACAAATTGTTTAGGTAAATCTTTTGACACATCTGCAGAATTTGCTGAACTTTACGCGATATCAAACACATTGTTTATGTAAATCTTTTGACACATCTGCAGAATTTTTTGAACTTTACGCGATATCAAATACATTGTTTATGTAGATCTTGTTATCACTCCAAAAGTCACACCTTAGACTGTAATCAGGTGAGCTTGGTAACATCAAATATTACAAAAAGAAAGTTTATTTTGAAATTATGAGAGAGGTAAGGCTTAAGTTATCTGCTTGACTTTAACAAATCATATGAATTTATCCATGCAAATCATCTTCCATATGCAACAAAACAGATCATCCAAAATCAATGTTTAGCCTTTCAAGGCTTTCAGGTGGAAGACTTTTATGGGCAAACATAGAACTGTAAACAGAGACAAGAAAATCCTTTTCAAGCATACTATTTATACAATAGAAGAAGAATCATAATCTGAATATCCTTTTCAGAAAAGATTTAGCAACACACAAGGTAGAAGATCTCAAAGGATCCTCCTAAGCGAGCCTCTCATGCTTGTTGAAGAAGAACAAAGTTTAAGAGTCAAAACAAAGAAAAATAGAGCTAAACATCACTCTCTTTCGCAAATGAATTCTTTAACACAGAAAATGATAAGATAAGCTATATTCATATTAATCATGTCAAAGTACAAAAACAGTTCGGGAGCCTCAGCTCAACCATCCACCCTCCTTTTTTCCTAACATTTGGAACATGGATTTATAATTAAAAGGAAAGGCAGCAGCTGGAGGTGCGTGCTGGCCCTTCCTCACATTGGATTCTCCAATAACAGCTATCAATCGAACACCTATGCTAACAGTTATTAACAAATTGCTACAAAAAAGGAGTTGTGTAGGTAACCAATTCAACATGATTTAAATGATGTGGTCTCCCTTTGATCTTCATTGATGCGCCTCCTTTTGCATGCCAATTGTCCTGTAAAGGTGGTAAGTTGTTATCATGCTGCCAACGACTATCTCATTCATTCTCCACATCATCAGCCACCTAAAAGAGTAATGAATTGAAACTCCTTGATCCCAGGTGCTAATAGGTAGCGCCACTCTGGTGTATCTCTGCATAGAACTCGGCCTCTGTCAAATATTAGGTAGCGCCTGCCAGAAAATTAGGTAGCGCGATGTTGTTACAGTGACCAGGAGATTGGGTAACGCCCGTAACGCCCGTGGAATCCATAGCGCCCAGGAGATTGGGCAATGCTCGTGGAATTCACAATGCCTAGGAAAGTTGGCAGCGCCCAGGAGAGTTGGCAGCGCCTAGGAAATTTGGCAGCGCACTCCCCTCTGCATATCCATGCCTTGGCTTTGGGTGTCGACTTAGTTGTTTGCTTCGTATTTTGACATGTGAACATGACTCAGGAGTTGACAGATCGATAATCTTGATTTTAGCATATGAACTCGGCTTTGAGTTTGGGCCTTGTGTGTTGACATGTAGGTTTATTGCGTGTCTAGTGTAAGAAATGAACATGTGGCTTGCGTTTTAGAAAAATCTATGCTTAGACAATATGCAATAATTCTAAGCAATATTTAGTTTAGGCATAACTTAGGCATAGGGCTTTAAAAAGCATTTACCTCATATCTTTAGTAATGTGAGATTTTTCAAATATAAAATATATTTAAAGATACAAAGCATAGAATAGGGGTTTATCAATTTGTTGCATTTTTGTATTGTAGGTAAAAAAGACAAAGACCATAGGTTTTTGGAGAAAAATATTTATGAATTAAGACTCTTCCCGACTCAATGAGGAAAATGGAGTTTATGAGCTAGGGCAAATGAGCAAAAAGATTTCAACATTTTAGCACAAGGATGCTAAAGACACTTAAAATTTCCATAAAAATTGAGTGCTAACATTTGGCTCCAATAGGGATGGAGACCTCCCTGTGAGGTTTCCAAGAACCTAGTAGGTCTAGTCGCCTTTACCATTGAACTATGGAGTCATCTGCCCTGTGCAACTGATCTATGCAAACATGTACCCTGCTTGTAGCCTTATCTGCTTATTCAACAACCAATAACTGTAAAAGTCTACTTGCTCATAGAGCGATCTTATTTTCTTATCTACTCCTACTCTACTCTAACCAACTTTGCAATTGGTTAGGTAAACGCTGCGTTCCATAATAGCCATTCAAACAATTTTAAAATTGAAGAAACCTCGTCTCTGTCATTGATCAACAACTGATGTTTGAAATGTAACAACAATGATAAAAATTCATCCAAGAAACCATACTCACCCAGACATGCTGATAAAAAGATTAAGTCCGCATGCTCCAAAGCATTTGAAAAATGTAACTCTATGTACTCATTGACAGGGTCATGAAATTGAAAGCAATGCTTGATTAATTTATGAAAGGTTACCTTCATTGTTTCAAAGCTGCTGACAGTTTGTTTGATGTCTTCTACATGAACACTTGTTTGAATGACAGACATAGGGATCCGTGGGTCGAATAGCTCCTTCGTAACTTCAGAACCATTTGTTGGTTGATTGCTGATCATATCTGCATATACCATGGGGATAGTCTACTGTTCATACACATGGTTTTTATTAAGACAAGGTTGTTCATTTGTTGGTGATGGATAAGAGATTAGATTTATATGAAAATCCCTTTCAACACCTCCATAGCATTTACCAGGATTAGGATCATAATCACCATATACATGAATAGTTCTAGGAGGTTCCAAACAAATCGTAGAAAAATTTTGCTCATCACCATCACTGTTATTTCCATCAAAAATAGGCTGTCCATAACAAACCTTTGACTCTTGACATTCTGAATGCCTTGTTTTAGGATACTCTCTAACAACAAAATATTCACTACCAAAGTGTTTGTCAACAACAAGCTGCTCCTGGTCAATGTTTGAGACAATGATTTCTTCAGAGGAAAGGTTGTCAAAGATACATGCTTCGAGGACCAAATCATCCACTATCTTTTCTTCATAGGGACAACAAATAAAATCTGCCTCATGTTCAGAGTTGACATGATGCTGACTTTGAATCCTACCACAAGCTCGGAGGTTCTCCTCCACTTCCACAACATCCATGAGTAACTGTGATAAAGATGCAGATTTTCTTTCCCTAAGTAACAAAACAAGGTCATAATATTGAGACATTATGTAATACACCATGGCAACAGTCTCAAAAAGTTTAATTTCCAAGGGCAAGCTGCAATACAAGTTGTGAAATCTTTGATTAAAAGCAGATATAACTTCATTGTTTTCCCTTCTCAAAGTAGTGAGCTCATGTAGGTAATGATCAAATGACTTGTTCTCACCCCAACACTTTAAAAAAGTGTCACATAATTCAATCCATGAACCAATGGAGTTAACTCCCAAACCCTTAAACCATACAACAACATCTCCTAACAAGGATTTGGAGAACAATCTCATGGTAACATCCTCATGAACTATCTCAAACTGATCAATAAAGTTTTCGAAGGCCTCCACATGCCTCTCAGCTATAACATGATCCTCTCCAGAAAACCGAGGAAAGTACTCGAAGAAATCAAGAGGATAAGGATGAAGATGATATGGCAGCCTTAAAGGTTTGAACATCTTATCTTTGATTCGAGTTTGAAAACTAGTGGGTTGGATATGAGGTTTAACAAGCTGATGGCAAGGTTCAACAGTAACAACAGAAGGTGATGAAACTTGAGAAGACCTATCAATTTCATGAGAGATTTCAATACAGAGTTCATCCTTGTGAATAGGCTGAGGTGAAGGTATCAACTCAACATCTACAACAAAGGCAGAAGGCAGGTCTTCTTCTTCCAAGGATGGATATATAAAAGAAGATTGATGATCAGCCGAATATACAAAAGACAAGATGATCCTTTTAATTCGTGAAGGGACAAGTAAAAATGAGCTGATAAAAAGCAACAATAGCTCATGAAGAAGGCTCATAAACTGACACCTGGTCATCTTTCTGTCAACAGGGTCCTCCCCAGTGGAGCCTTTGATTGTGGAGTCGCGAGGTAGATGATTACAGTCAATTTTCTGTATCCCTCTCTTGTCTACCATCAAGAGTTGGATCTATGTCGTTCTTCCCAGGGAACTTTTCAATATGCTCAAATCCGTCCCCGACAACGACGCCATTTATGTTATCACTCCAAAATTCACCCTACACTGTAATCAGGTGAGCTTGGTAACATCAAATATTACAAAAAGAAAGTTGATTTTGAAATTATGAGAGAGGTAAGGCTGAAGCTCTCTGCTTGACTTTAACAAATCATATGAATCTATCCCTGCAAATCATCTTCCATATGCAGCAAAACGGATCATCCAAAAACAATGTTTGGCTTTTCAAGGCTTTCAGGTGGAAGACTTTTATGGGCAAACATAGAACTGCAAATAGAGACAAGAAAATCCTTTTCAAGCATACTATTTATACAGTAGAAGAAGAATCATAATCTGAATATCCTTTTTAGAAAAGATTTAGCAACACACAAAGTAGACGATCTCAAAGGATCCTCCTAAGCAACCCTCTCACGCTTGTTGTTGAAGAAGAACAAAGTTTAAGAGTCAAAACAAAGAAAAACGGAGCTAAACATCACTCTCTTCTGCAAATGAATTCTTTAACACATAAAATGATAAGATAGACTACATTCATATTAATCATGTCAAAGTACAAAAATAGTTCAGGAGCCTCAGCTCAACCATCTACCCTCATTTTTTCCTAACATTTGGAACATGGATTTATAATAAAAAGGAAAGGCAACAGCTGGAGGTGTGTGCTGGCCCTTCCTCACATCGGATTCTCCAATAACAACTATCAATCGAGCACCTATGCTAACAGTTATTAACAAACTGCTACAAAAAAGGAGTTGTGTAGGTAACCAATTCAACATGATTTAAGTGATGTGGTCTCCCTTTGATCTTCATTGATGCGCCTCCTCTTGCATGCCAAGTGTCCTGTAGAGGTGGTAAGTTGTTATCATGCTGCCAGCTACTATCTCATTCATTCTCCAGATCACCAGCCACTTAAAAGAGTAATGAATTGAAACTCCTTGATCCTAGGTGTTAATAGGTAGCGCCACTCTGGTGTATCTCTGCGTAGAATCCGACCTCTGTCAAATATTAGGTAGCGCCTGCCAGAAATTAGGTAGCGCGTTGTCTTTACAGTGACCAGGGGATTGGGTAGCGTCCGTGGAATCCACATCGCCCGTGGAATTCGCAGTGCCCAGGAGAGTTTGCAGTGCACTCCCCTATGCATATCCATGCCTTGGCTTTGGGTGTCGACTTGGTTGTTTGCCTCGTATTTTGACATGTGAACATGACTCAGGAGTTGACAGATCAATAATCTTAATTTTAGCATATGAACTTGGCTTTGAGTTTGGGCCTTGTGTGTTGACATGTAGGTTTATTGCGTGGATAGTGTAAGAAATGAGCATGTGGCTTGGGTTTTAGAAAACTCTATGCTTAGACAATGTGCAATAATTCTAAGCAATATGTAGTTTAGGGATAGCTTAGGCATAGGGCTTTAAAAAACATTTACCTCATATCTTTAGTAATGTGAGATTTTTCAAATATAAAATATATTTGAAGATACAAAGTATAGAATAGGGATTTATCAATTTATTACATTTTTGTATTGTAGGTAAAAAAGACAAAGGCCATAGGTTTTCTCCATTTGGAGAAAAGTATTTATGAATTAAGACTCTTCCCGACTCAATGAGGACAATGGAGTTTATGAACTATAGCAAATGAGCAAAAAGATTTCAACATTTTAGCACAAGGATGCTAAAAACACTTAAAATTTTCCATAAAAATTGAGTGCTAACAAATCTTTTGACACATCTGCAGAATTTTCTGAACTTTACGCGATATCAAACACATTGTTTATGTAAATCTTTTGACACATCTGCAGAATTTTCTGAACTTTAGGTGTCCCGAGTGAATTTTTGACTCATCGGGACAAGTGTTGGTTTAGTTTCGGACATGCATTGGAAAACTGTTACGAGTAACAGTGAGTGTCCAAGTGTTTGATATGTTGGAGACGCGACACGCGAAGTAAAATGCATTCTTTGATTTTGGTAGCCCTCTCAATGTTCTTACTTGCTCCAATCCTTATGATGGATTTTTGAATTTTTTTTTGGTTAAACATACTTCATATTTACAGAAAATATCCCTGCATTTTACAGAAAAAAAAACAAAAAAAAACGGATTGCTCCAATCCTTACTATGGATTTTTCAAGTTTTTTTTGGGTTTAACATGCTTCATATTTCTATTGAAGTACAAAAAAATATCCCTGCATTTTACAGAAAAAAAAACGGCCTGCTCCAATCCTTACTATGGATTTTTCAAGTTTTTTTTGGGTTAAACATGCTTCATATTCTATTAAAGTACAGAAGATATACATGCATTTTACAGGAAAAAAACAGTTGTAAACCACAAGCTTTTTGCTGCAAGGTATACAGCTTATCCAATCAAAATCTACCAACACAGGCCATCAAAGTTAAAGAATCTTAAATTGTCATTAACACCCAAACTAGAAAGCAATGAACACAATAACAACAAAGCCGTCCAGCCAGGGCAAGCGAACTGACCAAGACGTTGTAGGAATTAAACCTGCACTGGGAGGGTTTTTGTCCTCAGGCCGAGGCCCCCTCCTTTAGCCGCGGACTCAGGGTCTGTCACAATGGGCTCCCATTCATTTTTGCCCAGCTTGTATTCTTTGAGATGCTCTGATTCAGAGATGGCCAGAGGAACAATAGTAAAACTTGTCAAACCGTGAAACCTTTGAAGCTTCTGCTTGGGGTCATCTCCTTCTTTACCACTTGAACTCTGGAAGAATTTCCCAGGGATTTCTGATTTACGCTATCTTCCTTGTTTGGTCAGTGTATTTTGGGTTTTGACGCTTGGTACAGCAGCTTGATAGTTTTACTAGGTATCTTAGTCCAGGTTCATGGCCTCCCATTTTTTCTGGCGTTGTACTTTTGTGTCAATTCAATTCTTGCAAATTAAAAAAAAGGGCGGGAGGGAAATGCTCTGCGATTTTGTTAACAGATGAAGCATAAATAAGGCAAACAATTCTTCAATTTTATGAACATATCTATGTACA
>JASDQU010100627.1:300045-358199 GCA_032191745.1 Picea mariana | reverse complement strand
TCGCTATAATTTTTCTCCTCCAAATAGTACCCCTACCCCTTCTTTTATAGGCTAGAAGGAGCTACGGTTTTGGACGAACTCTCGGCCATGCATGGCCGGGAGTTTCAGTTAACTGACCCATAGCTTTTTGTCCCGTCAGCAACTTTCCTGTTTTTGTGCTTTGTTAGGTAAACACGGGCTGTAGTAGGCTTGCCAGCGTTCCAACGCGTGCTGTGGTAGGCCTGCTAGAGTTCCAACGTGTGCAGTAGTAGGTTAGGGCGCGTGCTACTTGATTTAAGAGGATTTTCAAGAGTTTGTTCAGCATGGCTTTGGCAAGGAAAGGATATGAGTTGGCCTGATGCCAGGTAAGCATGTGTGGTGCAATTTAGGGTTATAACATCCTTTTCCCTGAATTTTGATGGAAGGAAAGCAGTCTTCGGTCGAGATGAAATCGAGGTGGATGAATCCCTCATAGCCGAGGTGACAGAGCTTCCCAGGATTGGAGAAAAATGGTTTAAAACCACTGTCACAAAGAATGTTGAATTCAGGTCTTACTTGAAACTAGAATGCAAGGATTTGATATGGAATAAAGACATTCCCGTGTCTTTCCTTGAAGAGAAATGGAAACAATTACTAAAATCTATTATGGTCTATATAACTTGCAAAGGCAGATATAATAGGATGATGATTTACCATTTCAAACTCATGAATCATTTTACTGGTAGAAACCCACTCAATCTACCCTTTTTTCTCCACAGAAGCTTATCTAAGATGGCACATCAGGTCAAGGCCAAGCCCAATAAAGTTGCAGGTAGACTATCCCACCATGGTCTAATTAAACTTTTGGTTTGTGAGCTGTTGTAGAGACGAAGCAAAGAGTGGAATTACTTCTTGTTCTGGAATGATTTTCAGACTGATGTACAACCAGAGGGTAAAAAGAGTCCTCATTCCAAGAAGTCTTCTACTCCCAGAAGTGGAAAAAGGAGGAGGAGAGCTATCTCTCCAGTTCTAGTTAATCAACCCTCTCCTTCTTCTAAGCTTAACAAAACTAAGAAGAAACTAAACTTTAGCAGTGAAACAGATAAGGCCGAAGAAACCCCGGTGAACAAGAGCATTCTTAATCTTCCTTACACCGACTCGGAGGATTAAGAATTTCAGATTGAAATAGGGCACGAAGATTCAGTTACCACCGGGCATGAAAATTCAGTTTATGTAGATGTTTTCACAGCAAGGTATGAAGACCTTCCATCACCTACACCTCAAGAAGAACAAGAACCACAAGTTGCAAATGCCTCATCTAGAAAAAGAGTGAAGCAGAGTAAATCAAAGGAAATCAAGAATCTTAAGAAGAAGTTAGCTCAACAAGAAGTGCTAGAAAGGGTAATTAAAACTAGATATGAAACCCTGTCGAAGAAATTTGCAGAAAGCAACTCATCCTTGGAAATATTAGCACATGAAAGCATAAAGGAAAAGAAAAAGAAGGATAAGATTGTAAAAGATTACAACAGCTTATGGAGAGTAGCTCAGGGCTTGAAGAAAAAGGTCAAGGCTTTGAGGAAGCAAGCTATGTCTCCAAAACACTAGGCTCAAACACATGCTACTCTTGAAACCCTAGCAGAGGTGGCAGTTCAGTGCAATGAACCGGAGGCAGCCAATAATCCTACAGTCTTTGAGCAAGATGCAGAAGCCTTAAAAGATCACCCCTAAGGCATTTTTGAGCTAAGACAAAAGGTATTTTTAAAATTTTGATAATTTTACTAAAATAGACCTTTCATTGGCTTAGGCGAACATTTCAATTGTTCATTAGCCACCGAAAGCAGAGCTTTCGGTAGCTAATTGGTCCGAATTCTGTCTATTCTAGCTACCGAAAGCACTGATAGGGCAGAAAGTTAATATTTTTGCACAGATCCAAGTTTTCCTTGTCCAAAAGCCTAAGGAATGGTTCTAATCGATAGAAAATAATTAATGACATCCTTATCAAGAGTTTTTTTTGATTTTGGAGATGCTTTACAAGACAAAAAGGTCAAAATCGGTTAGCTATTTTCAGGGATATAAAGCTGTTTGACTGTCAGTAGGTGTCATTTTCGACTCCTCTCATATCACATAAAATCTAGCAGCCTCGAAAGGCTCACTACACCTGCCAAATAATCTGAAGGATATAAAGATCATCCAAGGATAGGAATTGACCTAGTTTATAGGATCTTTGCCTATTTTCTTGGGCCAGTTATTGACTCTCTATTTTAGGCAAAATTCGATCTAGTATTCTAGGATTTTGAAACTGTTTGTAAAGGCTATAAAGCCCAGAACATTTGATGAACAAAGGGTTCGACTTTGAGTTCTATACTCGACTATTATTGTGATTAAGACATTTTCTTTAATATATTAAGCCTGCAAGCTTCTTTCATTGTTATTGTCAGACTCTCTTTTCATTTCTATTCTATGCCTATGAGTTGAAATCATTTCTTTGTCTTTGTTTAAATGTCCTATGGTGACTGCCATCTTACCTTTGATTATTAAACAAGAATCATAAGCATCCATTGCTAGTTTGTTGACCCTTCATATATATGGTTTATGTATGTTCTAGTTAATTGATTGGTTTCTTATCTATTTGATCTACAAACCTATATGATAATAGCCCTTGAAGGCCTTGTACTGTGTGAATATAACTAGACTGTCTTGAAGATCCAATCCAGTGATTTAGATATTCATCTTGATTCAATCCCACACCCATCATTGAGAAAATAATTATAAAAAACAGTTAAGTTACCGGGCATCTCTGAGATACAGCCTAGGAGAGTTTTCTGGAGTGATAACAAATTGGCATTGTTGCCAGGGACAAAGATTGAAGCTCAACTTCCTTGGGAGACGACATAGATCCAAATTTGATGATAGACAAATTCTGGACACATTTTTGGTTGTAATCATCTATCTGGCGACTCCATTGGAATGAAGTGGCTCCAAGAAGGGCTCATACTAGAGAAAACCAAGAAAGGCCACTGGCAACACCAGTTCCAGACCTTGAGAAGATCATCAGAAGTGGAAAAGCATTGCAAAGACACACTTCCAGATCTACAAGAGCATCTAGACTAGGTATTTCAAGAAACACTTCTTCATTTGTTTCTAGAGAACCTCTTTTCAAATCCACTTGTGCTGAAACTTCTAGTTCTTAGAAAATTGTAATTTCGTCCGAAAGCTTGAGGGGTGATGAGCCTTCAATTTCTTCTGATCTTATAGATCCTATTTCTGAGCATATTACTATATCCAACTTAGGAGAAGAAGTTGTAGAATCTATCCAAGAAGAGGACTCTTCCTCTTCCTTGAATTCTTCACAAACTGAGCCCGTTGAAAGTTTCTTCTATACTCATACCAGTTTGCCCATTCTTGAAGATATTTTACAAGATCTTTCCTTTAAGGGTGAAGAAAACTTGGCCTTGCTGCTCGACCAGTTTTACAGAGCTTCTTATTTCCCACCTTATTCAGAAACCACATTCCAGGGTAGTCATTCTACCATTGCTTCCATTTCATTCCTCAGCGAAGTAAGATCACCATTTTCCATAGTCCCACCTATCCCATCTCGGCCATCATCTACAAAAACTTCTTCCTCTGCATCAACCCCCAAGATTTCCATGGCTAATCCTTTGACAAAAATGGAACAGATCTTAGCCAATAGATATGATCCTCTTGTTTTTCCCAATCCCTTATCAACCATGCCAACAAGATATTATCAGGAATATATGCCTAAGTTTACTGGATCTGGAGATTATACTACTGAAGAACACATAGAGGCTTTCTATGCCTATGATGAGAACATTAACATTTCAAAGGAAGATGTTTGGACCAGAATTTTTGTGTAGAGGTTGGATGTTCAAGCTAGGAAGTGGTTCAAGGAACTGCTAGCTATTTCAGTGGAAGGTATTGAGAAATTAGATGAAGTGTTTTTGAAACATTGGGGAGAAAGAAGAGACCTCTTGTATTATATTACTGAATTTGGAAATCTAAGAAGAGAAAATGGGGAATCTATCTCAGACTTCACCAAAATATTCAATAAGATGTTTGGCAAGATCCCTGCAGAGATCAAGCCAACCGATGCATTAGCAAATATTACTTACTCTTCTGCCTTTGATCCAGAATCTGTGTACAAACAAGGCGATCATGCCCCATGCTCATGTCATGTAACCACAATGTGAGATGATAATTGAAGCTATATTTTGGTGTAGATAACTGCAACACCCTCTAGGGAGGTTGATAACGATAGATGGCCATTCTGAATGGTGAACATACTCTGAAATGAGGCAAGGACACCTGAAAGAAGTGTTGATGACTCATAGGCATTGATGGCCTAATGAATTCATAGGTCTTCGGCTAGTATGAAACAAATGCAATAGTCGCATAGTAAGACCCACCGTAACATGAGAGTTTGCTGAAGTTGAATGTTATGGGGGTCAACAGAATCAGAGAGCAATGGTGGTTTTCTCTGTGCCATATGAGACTCCTCATTGTGAAGGTAATGAGAGTCAAGATACTATCGCCCTTTAGGAATTGTGCTGATGTCGACAAAAAGGGAGACACGACTCCAAGAAGCAAAGGGATTCATGAAATCCACTGAGATGAGATCAAGTACTGATGGGTAACATGAATGAAGTCAATATATGGTGAGGCTCAAGTCTGCCCTTGGTCGGGGAATTTTGAAGGATGATTGGCAATAACTGTAAAACTGTATCTAATGTCAGGGGGACAACTAGATATGGGTTTAAACTGTGCTAGAGGCTAACAAAGTGGAAAAAATCAGAGATCAGGGGTACATGGACTTGGGATACTTAGGGTTTATGAATGATGTCAAAATGAAAAGAGAGAGTGGATGTTACAACTAAGGGCAACATGGGTTTCTTTGCTGGGAAAAGAAGGTCATCAAGGGTGATGACAAAAATCTAAGTAAATGTTGGAAACAAAGGATTTTTACAATTACCAAATAAATAAAGAATAATTTGGGGTGAGTGTAAAGATACAGAAATGGGTGCCCCAGTGCAAGATGGCTCGGCCTGTGAGGGCACAACTTACGAAGAGAACCGGTGGAGGCTCCAGGGGTGGGTTTCTGTATGAGGTAAATGAATGAAGGGAAATATGCAGATGGGAAAAATGATGGTGGATGAGATGGAGGTATAATGATACTGCAGAGGTGCAGTCAATAGAACCAAGATGATATAACCTAGGAGCCCATTGGTAAATCTAGCAATATGATGAGAAGAAGTATGTGGCTTATTCTCGAAAGTGCATAAGACTATCGAGACTCCCATCCCTAGGGGGTAAAATAAACATGAGTGTCAAGTTGCCAAGGGGAAATATGAATGGGACAACTCATGTGGGGAAGAGTGATATCGGGTGACAGTACCAAAATGCGATGGAGGTGACGGTACTGCAGATCCCGATGTAAGGACCCTAAAGGTACACGTCAGAGGGTGTGACTGAGAGATGCAATTTATTTACAAAGGGAGTAACTACATGTCAGTGTCGAACATATACCTGAAGGGGCTGCATCGTTGTGATGACCAGGTACCTGCACACATAAAAACCAAATACCCGACGTGAACAATAACTGATGATAAAGAACATATAACAACTATCTGATAATTTTGAACATGAGCATGCGTACCTGAACGTGATGTGAGAAAAATTCTCCTCCGAGGCCAAGTTCAGATGATGACCTGGAGAATGTGACTTTGTAGATGGCAGGACTAGGATCCTGTGGCTGAGAACAGATAAAAAAACGGAGGCTATGGGCTTCTGTAACTGAGTGTGGAAGTTTGGAAAAAGGGACTATATATGGCTGGTGGGCCCACAATTCCACCTCATTTGTACCTGTCGCTATAGTGATTTGACGAGATCATTTGGAGGAGATTTGGATATTACGAGAGCTCAATTCGATCGATCCAGTAGTTTCGAGAGTCAGGTTAGTGGTCCCATCGTCCTGCATAATGTGAATTTGATAGACTTGAGTTAGGGGGTGTATGAATGGACGTACAATGGTAGTTTTAGGTAGGGGCCCACCAGTGTGCGGGAGAAGGAAGAATACCCACACACAGATGCATGGGTATAAATCCATATCCTGCACATAGTGTGTGGATGTGCTTGAAACAAATGCGCATGGGGGTGCGGGGGAGGGAAATACAGGCGCACATGAGATGCGCACCTGTTAAGTTGACAACTGCGCACTGTGCACAACTATTTCTCAAACAACTATGCATGAGTGCATAGCTCCGTAGAGGACAGGTGCCCATGTGTGCACACCGGTCTGGGTGATGCAAATATTTCTCAGAAAGATACGAATTAGTGTGTAGCTTTGAAAATAACAAGCGCGCACATGTGCGCACCTGTATGGGTGAAAGATGCGCACTAGAGGCAAGGCTAAGGGTGTTTGAAATTTTGAATTTTGTGATTTTTTTTATGGTTGATGAGGGCTGACCAAGTGTGTTTGTGTGGATGCAGGTGATCCAATTTTGATTGGAGAGAACGATGTTAGTACACTGGAGAGAGAGAGGCTGGGAGCGTCTCCGGGAGGCCATGAGATAACATCCGAGAGTTCGGAGCCACTCGGAATCCTGCGGGTTGCTCAAGTTCTTCGAATTCCCACTGATAAGGTCATAGGATTTCTTGCTCCATTACTTGATCGCTATGTGGAGCACTAATATACAATGTTTCATCATCAGGGGGAAACATCTTACATGCTCGACTGTCGTGGATGTTTATTTTCTGAGGGGGCTCCCATTCTGTGGGATGGCCCTTCCTGCTGACCCCTAGCTGCCGGGGGATGAGAGAGTGGGTGAATTGGTGCATCACCACTGTACAGGGCCGCATTTGATATCAGGGTTGGTCATCAGAATCGAGGCAATCGAGGACCTCCTGACAGAGTGTATCACTGCCATGCTTGTGAGGATCTACGGATCCTTGGGGACTTAATGGATCATAGGAGGTTAGCTAAGGATTGTGGAGAGGGTCCTAGATGGGGACTACTTTGCCTGGGGGCTTATGCTACACTCCAGAATGATGGGGAAGATTCACCAATGTTAGACCTCTCACTCCGGGGATTTTGGATTTGGCTCCATCTTGGTGGCTTGGTTTTTGGAGAGGGTGCCCCTGTTGAAACCTAGGATTTTGTTGGAGTTTGCAGGGCCATGAGAGCCACGTCTGATGTGGTGGGCCCATGTGTTGGCTTTTTATGGGGGAGGAGAGGGTGGCCATTACTTCATGACCATGGTG
Source organism: Picea mariana (assembly GCA_032191745.1). Taxonomy (NCBI): domain Eukaryota; kingdom Viridiplantae; phylum Streptophyta; class Pinopsida; order Pinales; family Pinaceae; genus Picea; species Picea mariana. The sequence continues at coordinate 350,966 of JASDQU010100627.1, read as the reverse complement.
GCATGCGTGTGGCAATATATGCCACAGGTGATACTACAGTATCCATACGCTGTTATGGATTATCGACATGACCCCGACATGATGCTGCCTCTAGGGGAGGACTGAGATATCTGAGGTATGTCTGTGTATTTATGTTTCGTGATTTGGATAGCATAGAATATGATTATATATGTATATATGGATGCTGAATCTACATTTGGTGTTGTTTTACAGATGTGGGGCCCCGAGGCTGAGAGGCAGAGATGGCCGGGGAGCCGACCCATCGAGGACCGGTATGACTGTCGCCAGAAGAGATGAGGGTGGGGAAGAGATAGAGATGGAATGATGCTAGTGCTAGACCAGCACATGCGTTGCCGGCAGGGCAGAGGCGGAGACTAGATGACGGTGGTGCTGGACCGACGCATGAGCCAAAGGCAATGACTGGAGGGATGCTGGATGAACCATGGTACTGCTTTGAGCGGGTATTGCAGGGTGTACCATAGGTGATGTGGGCCCACATCCAAGACGAGAAGGTCTTGGAGTAGTGCGTGGGGGTACCTGCGGAGTGGCAGACTCTGATCCGTCGGGCGGCTGTAGCGGGGGAAACAATGACTGGTTGACTACCCCCTGGACTTGGAGGGCCCACAACTAGTGGGTCTCCTCTAGTTGACAGAGGACCTGAGGGGGAGATTTGAGGGAACCATGAGTTCCAGGTTGTGTATTGTATAGGCTTGCGAGCCCATTTTGTACAAGGTAGTTGATACCCATTTTGTATAGGGTAGGGGGTACCCATTTTGTACCTATAGGGGTGAGGGGACTCACTGGCCTATGAGCGATATATTTTGTATATTGTAAACATTTATGACACTATTGAGGATATATATATATATATATATATATGGACATATATCTTTGGCTCATTCATGTCTTGATGTGTTTTGATGAGTTATGATGTCTAATCTATATGCTGTGACAGATGTATGATCCTTATGTATATGTGATGATGTTTTGATGTGATAAATGCTAATCTAATACTAGGTTAGCCATATTATTTTCTATTTGATTAAACTGTCTTGGAATATGTGTAAATGTGATTGAATCAAAGCTACGAGATAGTAGTCTAACTTGCAGGTATTTTCGAAAGAGGCAAGGATTGCGAACATGATATACATTGTTTAGCTCTAGGACGAAAAGATGGGAATATAAGAGAACTTTAAGGTGACAAATGTGGCGGAGAATGGTCTCGGCAAGGAGACCAATGATGATGGCGTATTCAACTTGGTTGTTGGTGGTTGAGCCCAAACAGATGCCACTGGAGTGGAGAAACACATGTGAGGGGTTATAGAGGGCCAAAGCAGGCGAAGTGAGATTCATTTGTTAATAACATGGATGGTAGATAAAGCATGAGGAGTGGTGGTGAAAAAAGAAGACTAAAAAACTCTATAAATGTGTACAAACAAAAACCTAAGGTAGAATGGCTACGCTTAGGTGTAAAACTTATTTAGGTACAACCCGTGACGGGTTCTTTGAGAGGGTAGCCTTCTGGAGAGGCTAGGATGTATGCCCCCTCAGCGAGTAAGTGTTGGATGATGTAGGGTCCATGCCATAAGGACTTGAATTTACCATGGCCAAGGGTATCGTGGGAGATATTGTAGGCTAAGATGAGATCCCCTTCGCTGAATGAGCTAAGGTTGACATGGCGGTCAAAGGTGGATGATTGAGGATCTTCATCCAACGACTCTAAGGTCAACAATTGCTGCTCCATTGGAGCAGTGTCAGGTAATAACTCGATGGTAGTGCGTAAAGTGGGGATTTCACACTCGATAGGGAGGGTGGATTCGATCCCATGGACGAGGTGGAACGATGTAAAACTGGTGGCAGTCTTAACTACCATGCGATACTCCCATAATGAGGAAAACAACATATGATGCCAGTTGGTCTTATGTTTGTTGATGGTACATTGTAGCATGGTTTTGAGGACTTTGTTGACAGCCTCGACCTGTCTGTTGGACTGAGGGTAGTATGGGGAGGAAAACTCATGGGAGAATCCTAAATTTGAGGAGAGTTCCACAAAGATCGCATTCTCAAAGTGTTTACCGTGATCAGACACTCACTATAGTGGGACTCTGATTCGGGTAATGACATGGTTGAAGAAAAAATGCGCCGTTGTGTCAACGGTATTATTGAAGGTGGGCATGGTTTCGACCCATTTGGTAAAGTAATCGAATACCACGACAATGTACTTGTGTCCATTACTATATGGAGGATTGAAAGTCATAAAGTCTATGCCCCATTTGTAGAAGGGGCCAACGGTGATGAATGGATGTAAAAGAGCTGGTGGTGCTCGTGCTTTGTTTGCATAGAGCTAGAATTTGTCACATCGCTTAACAACGTGGATGCAATCATGAAACAATGTGGGCCAGAAGTAGCCAGCTCGAATGATTTTTTGGGTGGTGGACATACTCGAGAGGCAACCATCGCAAGCGCCGCTATGGAAATCGTTCAAGAATATACCATCTTTGTCGATGGTCAAACATCGACGAAGGATGGTGTCAACCCCGTGTCTATAAATAACATCTCCGATGAGGAGATATCGAGGGGCCTGATGGAGAATGCATCAAATATCGTCTCGAGAGAGCTGAGACCGAAACTTATGTGTCCGGAGGTAGATGAGAAGGTCGCTGTACCAAGGGTTATTGAAGGGGATGAAGAAGAGGTGTTCGTAAGGAAAATACGTATTGACGGGGGATGCTTTAATGTCTAAGGGAAAAGTCATAATGAGCTCGGCGAGGACAAGCTCTTTCTTGATTTTGGGAGTTGAGAAATCTAGGTCGTATTCTTGGAGGATGACGATCCATCGGGAAAATTTTCCATTAATTTACCGACGACTAAGAAAGTACTGCATGGGGTTGGAATCTACCACGATCTTGGTAGTTCGAATCAGGATATAATGGCGTAGATTTTGGACTGCGAGGAAAAATGCTAGGGCGAGTTTCTCATCATGATTGTACTTCAGGGGTGGTCCTGAAAGAATTTTATTGATGTACTAAATGACATGTTCACGCCCATTGTCCCCTAGTTGGATGAGGACTCCTGGTATTGAGATGACTGAGGCTGACAAGTAGAGGATGTAATTGCGATCATTGTCTGGAGGACTAATCAAAGGGGCATTGGATAAGGTGGATTTTAAGTTATCAAAAGCTGTTTGATCATGTTCATCCCATCGTAATGGGATATCATGATGCAGTAGGCGTAGGAAACCATGCGTGCCAGTGGCGTAGTCTGGGACAAAGTGACGTAAGAAGTTGGCTTTGCCTTACAAGCTCTGCAGTTGGTGTAAATTCCTTGGTGGGGGAATTTTTCGTGATAGCTTGGGCCTTGAGAGGGTCCACCGTGATGCCAAGTTGAGAAACAATGAACCCAAGGAGGCGTCCGACAGTGACGCAAAATATGCACTTGAGGGGGTTCAAGTGGATATTATACTGGCAACATTGTTGGAAAATGATGCATAAGTCGTCTAAATGATGAGTTCACTTTTTGGATCAAGTAGTGAGGTCATCAAAATAAGTGAGGATGATGTGAGCAAGATCATGGAAAACATAGGTCATGGCCCATTGAAACATAACACCTGCGTTATTGAGTCCAAAAGGCATGACACGATAAGAAAAGGTACCCCAAGGGTTAGTAAAAGTGGTTTTATACTGATCTGCTCGATGGATTTGGATTTGATTGTAGCCGAAGAAACCATGCATAAAGGACAATACTTCATGGCCGACACATTCATCGATAATTTGGTCAATGAAGGGGGTTGAAAAGTTGTCTTTGGGACAAGCATGGTTGAGATCACGAAATTCTGTGCAAACGCGAAGAATGCCCTGTTTTTTGTTAACAAGGACGAGGTTGGATACCCATGAAGTGTACGCAATGGGGTAAATGAACCCCAGTATGGTCGCCAATCTGTTGTGTTGGTTTTTTCACTTGGGTGAGAAAAACAACAACACTTGCATGTCTAGATGGGCCTGCTAGAAAAGACAGAAGTTTGTGAGTGGGTTAAACAAGCCAAACACATGTATAAACAAAGAAATAAACTAAAACAGTTAGAAATAAAAGTTAGAAAGCATGAGAAACTTAGAACCATAAAAATAAACCAATGACCAACATAATGCTACCAATGGATCAATAGATTAGTAGGAAAAACACCATAGAGAAAAATGAGGACTTATGAGTCACCTCTTCCTCCTTAGGAGGGCTCTTGAGTTCCCTAATGGAGAGCTCTTCTTACAATGGAAGAAAAATGATAAATGGTGAAGAAAAACAATGCCTATTCCCTAAAGAGGTGAGTGGAATGGCCTATTGCAATGATGCTTGAATGCTCCAAAGAGAAAAGAGGATTCTCAAGGGAGAATTGAGGCAGCATAACAATACTATGAATATCTTGGTTTCTTAGTGCACCTATGGCTCTTATTTATAGAATTTCTTCATGGAAAAATGTAATTGGTTCTTGGTGTGAACAAGGGGCCTTCTAGGGAACCCTCTAGTCCTTTACCAACCCCCCATTCGTATTTTTCTTAGATATGAAGGTCAAATCAGGTTGGGAGCTGGTCCATAAGTGGTTGGGGGGCTGAAAAGAACCATAAATGCACCATTCATAGGAGTGCACAACTTTTCTCATACACAATCACGCATTTGGCACATTGTGCGCTCTGAGGGCTTTGTTGGCCCGCACATGGTGCACGCGCTTCCTTTGGTGAATTTGTGAATGTCAATTTTTGCCCAATTGTATAGTTTTTTCCTTTTGAAATGTATTTTAGTGATGGAGGTGAAATAATTGTTGTTGGCATTGCTGTGTTTCTGTAACCATTTGCATGCAATGTTGCAGATGATATTTCAGTGATAACACCCTACTTTGTGCTTTTTGGATGATGTATTTTGACAAGACTTTCTCTATCAAGATTATATATAAATGAATTTTGTGGTGACTACTTATATTGTATTTTTTGTTTATGTGATGTTTTTATTTATATGATTCATGTCCCAAATGTTTATCTATGCACAATATACCAATCTAACATATAATTTGCTAATGAATCCATAGTCATATTGAGTTCTCTCAATATATGTCTATATTATAGAAATTCAAAATATCCTTTGAGACAACAAATCCTTAGATGGAGACGTAGAAAATATGGATTACAAGCATCGTATTCACAGTTTAGTCGACATACCACGAGTTGAGAATTAAGGTTGATAATCAATTGAGATATACCTAGAGAAGAAGCTTCGGTTAAAAGTCCGATGAGAGCATGATATTCTCAAACATTATTGTTTGTAGCTCTGAGGCAAATTCCTCCTAAACTCACTGACTTGCCAGAGTGGTAAATGACCCAAGCTGCAGAAGTGATATTCTGGGTGTGTCGACTAGCGCCATCCACAAACCCAAAATAGATGGGAAATGATGATGAAATCTGTGCATTCAATTAAAAAGCAAAGTATAGGCAGAATTTAAAGAACGATGCAAAACTCATGCATGCAAAAGTAAAGACACACCATATCAAAAACATATAGTACAATAATGTACAAAGCACACATGCGAGATATTCTATGCATAGTACTTCTTTAGGTAAATCCCATTTTAGGGCTCACCAATAGATAATCCATTTCAATCCACTAACTTGTAGGTGCCTCTTTGTAACACGTGTTTTACGATGTATGGCCTGTGCCACATGGGTTCTAACTTTCCTTCCCCAAGTTTGTCATGATCTTGATCATAGACCAGGACCAGATCTCCTTTTGCAAAAGCATGAGGTTGGAAAAACTTATCATATTGAGTTTTGATGCGTTTTTGATATGTCTCGTTGATGAAAGAAACATCACGACGGGTTTCATCCATCTTGGTTAGATATAAAAATCATTCTTCTTCAACATAAGTATGGGGTAGGATTTCTACAGTGAGTTTCAAAGAGGGAATCTCATATTCGATCGGTAATACTGCTTCTAACCTGTATACCAAATGGAAGGGTGTAAGTCCAGTGGTGGTTTTAGCTGAAGTTCGACAATCCTAGAGTGCAGACAAGAGTTACAAATTACAAGAGTTTTTGTTCACTCCCACCATGCGTTGAAGCATGGTCTTCAAGAATTTTTTGATGGATTCAACTTGTCCATTTTCTTGAGGATAGTAAGGGGATGAATTTTCATGGCGAAAACCTAACTTGGTGTGCAATTCACCCATCATCTGGTTCTGGAAATGGGATCCATGATTAGTTACAATAGCTTGTGGGATGCTGAATCGAGCGATGATGTGATTGAGCACAAAAAGTGTTGTAGTTCGTCCATCATTAAGGAGTGTAGGCATAACCTCAGACCATTTAGTAAAATAATCGACGAAAGCGATAATATAATCGTGCCCCCCTTGGATGAGGTAGGATTACATTGCATGAAATCAATACCCCATTTTTCATTTAAGGGGCCGATGGAGACAATGGGATGAAGTGGAGCTGGGTGGGTATGTGCTTTCCTCTGAAAGATCTGACAAGGTGGGAATTTTTTAACGTACTCAATGCAATCTTTGAATATGGAAGGCCAAAAATCACTGACACATAATATTTTTTGGGTTATAGCCATCCTAGAAAGATGACCACCAGAATCTCCAAGGTGGAAGTTATTTAAAACTTGTTCAATCTCTTCATGGGTTAAGAAATGTCATGAAATAGTATCAATTCCACGGTGGTACAAAGTGTCGCCATTGATAAGGTAGTGCTTTGAATGGTGTCTAATGCAACGTTGTGCATCACGTGAAATGTCGGGATGAAAGTGTTGGGTCTGGAGATAGAGAATAATGTTTCCATACCATGTATCAGACATACTAATGAGGAACAATGATTCATTAGGAAGGGAATCATTGGGCTCAATATTCTCATCAATATGGGGAAGATAAAAAATTAGTTCCACAAAAACCAACGATTTCTTAGCTTTGGATTTGACAATCTCGAGATCGAATTATTGGAGAATGACGATCCATTTCAAATATTTTCCCCCAATTACTTGATGAGTCAAGATGTGGTACATGAGGTTCGAGTCTGTAATGACTGTGGTAGTGTGTAACATAATATAGTGGCGAAATATTTGGACGACAATAATTGCTGCCAAAGCCAACTTTTCGACATGTGAATGTCAGAGTTCAGGACATGATAAAATCTTACTTAAATAGTAGATCACATGTTCGATGCCGTCATCATCCTCTTGTACTAACACCATAGCAATAGTGGAAGCAGAGGAAACCAAATAAAGGATGTAATATTTCTCATAGTTGGGTGGATGCAAAATCGGTGTATTCATTAAAGCATGCTTGAGATCATCAATTGAGCATTGAGCAGTTGCATCCCAGATGAAAGGGGCATTTTTTTGCAACAATATCATGAATCCTTTATTAATTTCATCATAATTGCATATAAAATGTCGTAGAAAGTTTTCCTTCCCTTGCAAACTTTGCAGTTGAGTAATATTGTTGGGAGGGGGTAAAGCGAGAATGGATTTGATTTTTAAGGGATCCACCCTAATCCCATCTTTGGATACTACAAATCTGAGGAGTCTCCTTGATTCAACAACAAAAATGCATTTATGGGGGTTCAAACGTATGTTGTAAAACCTGCATCTAAGAAAGATGGCCCCTAGATGACCAATATGATCTCATCGATGAATCGAGTGAGATGGAAAGTCATCGAGATAAGCTTCAAACATATGTTTGATGTTGTGGAACGCATATGAATTGTGCCTCTCTTGTCGCGGTTTTTTTGAGATGAGTTGGGTGAAGTTTTTGTCTTACAGGTTTAACACCTGGGTAAGTTTTGATTTCATGCATAATAATCGAAGGATCGATCCCTGACATTTCTTCATAGCTCCAGGGGAAGATGTCACAGAATTATTTAAACAAGGTGGTATACATTTCAACCTCTTCAGTTGAACAATTGGCACCTAGTTGTATGTTTTCCACAATACCTTATTTTATGGATATGTCGACAGTAATCGTGTGAGAGATATTTCCCAAATTCCCCTCAGAGATGGTATCCTAAGTGAGTATCGAAGAGTAGGAAGAGTCAACGATATTGGTAGGAAATATAGCGAAAATATGTTTCTCAATCTCATCCAACCTGGGAAGAAAGGACGAACGATGGTGGTTGTCATCCCATGGTGTCTCCTCGATACTAAGAATTTCCATAATAGATTCATGTGATGGAAAAATATGTAGGATGTAATCGAAAGTGGAGGATAGGGAATCTAACTAGGATGATAGCGAATATGAAGTAGATTCCAATAGATGTTGGTCATCCAGTGAAGGAGAGGTAGACTAAATGGCATTGTATTCGACCTCTGTAGGACTAAGTGGCATAATGTCACCTAGTGTATCAAACACTAAGGGACTAGGTATGATCCATGGATTAGATGATTCAAAGGATTGATGTACCATATTCAAAATCATATTAACCATTGCGATGTGTTATATGGTTGGAGGAAGAGGTGTAGGGAAAGTACCCATGAGCGAAGAATATTTTAGTAGACCTACCCCGACACTTTCATAAGTAATTTTTGAGTCTCCCAAAAATGGAATATTCTTGGTTGTTTGAGTGCAATCATCAGGGGTGCAATAATCTAACTAATTGATGGTCACAATTTTGCCTTGATGAGGGAATTAGACACATCGAAAAACTGATGAAGCGACAAAATTCATAGAACCAACTTATTCCTATCAAAAAGTTATAATCGAGGGGAGCATTGACTACTTCAACATCTACAAAAATAAGTTTTCCTCCCAGTTGAACGACTAAGGATTGTAATAATCCATGAGGTTGGAAACATCTTCCATAAAATGCTCTTAACATGGTGGGATATTGATAAAGGCCAGGTGATTTAAGGCCTTTCCAATAAGCTAAGGACATGACACATGTGTATTCTCCCTCATACAAGATCGTGCGATGAACATGTTGATTATGGACAATGACATCGATTTGGAAAGCAAGTTGGTGAGAGATTCGTGATTTAAAATTTTCCAGATTGAACAAGATATTATTGGATGACTCAAGATATATAACTTCGATGGTTGCCAAGAGAGTTCTACGTTGGCTAGGGCAGTGTTGTATAACTTCAAGAGCTGACATAGCACAAGGTGCTTGGGCCAAATCTTCAACAATGTTGTAGTTTTGAGTAGCATGAGAATTAGGATTAAAGGTCAAATTTTTGATTGTGCTCTTGGGTGGGTGTAGAATAGAGTCAAAACTTGGTTTCTCAATTTGGAGTGGTCCATACGGAGGAGTAACTGAAGTGGACGGTGGATCCGGTGAAATCCCAATAGTTACATTTTCCTTACCGGGTTTACCTGGTGGTGTGTCATACGTCATAGTGCAAGTGGTAAAATATACCCCATTAAGTATATAAATGTGTGTACTCGATGAAGCTTCCTCGTTAGGAGGATGACTTGGGTTACTTCTTGTTCGAGGTGCAGGATTTTGTGCAACCAGTGACTGGTATTGTGGAAAAGGAAGTGTCACGTGGAGAAGCATATTGGAATGGATTCACTTTAGATACTTGAGTTGTGGTGGATTTTGATGACATTTGAGTTGGCCTGGTACCTGGGGTAGTGATTGAATGATTGGTTGTGTCAGTTGACTGTGAACTGGATTGGGTTTTGATAGAACCGATAACTCCATCCGAATGACTGATGGAGGAAGGTTTTTATGGATCAGTTGATGTAGGGGAGAATTTGGGATCAATTCATACAAAGTAATGGATTGGGAATAAACCAAATCCAAATACTGGGCACGAGCAATGAATTCCTTTTCTGTGATGACACCACCCATGGCTACATCTCGAGCAATAGAAGGTAATAGATATTTGGTGAACCATTCAACCAACAATTGGTCTGTGATGGTTTCTTTGATCAACCGCTATCGTCATCTCCATTCATGAATATGATCAGAAATATGTATGGAGTTAGTTTGACGAAGGGAGGTAAATATTTCTGTGTTGGTTTCATAGTAGATAGGCAATTGGAAGTGGGTGAGGAAAGCCATGGAAAGTGAATTAAAATCTTGAAAAGTTTCGTGTTGTAACTCATTGTACCATTTCATTGTTGAACCCATAAGTGTATGCTGAAAAAGACGTAAATGGATAAAATCATCCATCAATAAATTTAATTAACACCACAAATGAAAAGTCATAACGTGATTATTAGGGTCTTCACCAGGTTTGCCATCAAATTTGGGAATATTAGAAAGTAATTTGACAAGATTGACTGGCAAAAAACGGGAGTGTAATATGGGATCGTTGGTTAATATCGATAGATCTGGTAGATTTAAAGTGGCTAAGAATGGTAACTGTCGATTGACTTGAGGATGATACTGGTGTGGCATAGGAACACCACTAGGACCATAAGAAATTTGTATCCAGCAGGTCCTCCCATATGCTACTGATTTTGACTAGAAAAAGTAGGATTCATTTGTTGAGGGGTTTGCATAAAAGGAGAAGGGAAACCCATTTGGCCCTGGGGAGGATAACTAGTGTAACCCAGGGGAGGATAGTTAGCTTTATTAGTTTGAGGCAAATAAATAGTTTTCCCTTGAGGAGGTTAACTAGGTTGACCTTGAGGAGGGTAAGGAAGTTTCCCTTGGAGAGGAGAATATGTTTGGCCTTGAGGACTCCAAGTGGGATTCAGGACCCCGATAAGGATTTGGATTTAAGGTTCCTCCTTGCGGGTTGGGGTTTGATGATCCTCCCTGATGTGTCTGATGAAAAAGAACACCCTAGGGTGGTCCCTAGGATTGGGGTGGGTTTATGGTAAACGAAATTTGGAATTGTCCCCCTGTCATCGGTTGGGTAGCAACTGGGATTTGAACGGTAAAGGGGAGTTCCCCCCCAGTTGAAATTTGTGCACTGAAGGATGGTTTCCCCTTGGTAGGTATTTTTCCACTAAGCAGGGGGTTGTCCCCCAGTAGGGATTTGTCCTGCAGTTGGGTTTTACATCCTTTGATGTGAAGCTGTCCCAACAAGGTTTTGTGGAGTATATGAAGCTGCTGCTTGAAGAGGGATGGTAGGTGTAACCGTCAGGGTACTTTGCAAATGTCTAGGTAACATAACTCCTGTTTCAATTTTATCTTGTCCTGAAGTGGTAGCGGTATTGATCGTTTGTTTGATGAGATGGTCAATAAAACGACTTGACGGTCCTGCATCTACACCAATTGTCGTATATGTATGTGGAGGGTCAAAGAGTGGTCGACCAAAATTAACTTTTTCATAAATATCCTGACCTAATAAAGTTCTCCATATAGGACGAACAAGAGTTTGTTATGGATCTACCATTTCATTAGAGTGGACAAGGGTATTGTATTCTTCATTGGAAGTTGGTTGTTGTGGTTCCATGTCTAGTTGATCATATAGCAATGATGGTAGGCTAGGGTGATCTTCTAATATGATGTAACTTACCCAAGGATTCCATTTGGATAAGGAATGGGTCATAAGGAATTTCCAAACACGGGTTTGCAGGAAGGGTGGAACCTTCCTGAATCGCAACTAAAGCTCTCTCAGGATTTTCTATCAAAGGAGTGTCGGCACACCCCACGTTTGAATAGTTTTTGGCCTCTTCACGATAAGTGTCTTCAGGTGAGTTAGGAGGTATGGGTTTGTAGTCTTCTAGAGGAAACCCTTGCATCCTACATGATCTATGAAGACCTTTTTCGGGCCACAATACCAATTTTAAGGACAACTAAAGTAAACAAACAACATTCGCAAAGAAATCTAGAAAACCAACAATCAAAACAAAATATTCTCTCAATGAACGTACTAGTTGGTGATGCAATCCAACATCATGTGATCAAAGTGAGAAGGGGATAGGATTTGAGCGGGTGGACTAGTTACGTCGGCGTCCTGCTTAACAGACTTACGGCTTGGTGCAATTTCCCTCATGGTTTTACCTGTGGGTTACCCTCCAAGGAATTCGAGTGAGTTTGACCAATGTCTATTCCAAGTAAATCAAAGACTTACTTCATCGTCACCTCGTGTAAGGACCCTAAATATTATGGCCACTAAGGATACCAACTCACAGTCAGCCTCTAGGCGGGTACAGTCGACAGTCGAGTCCAAACGTATGTGGGTCCAATTTTTAGGGTCAATGAGTATACATCCTACCCCATCTCCTTCCTGCAATCCGAAGCCATTGAAAAATAATTTCTGAATGTTAGTATATAACATTGAGTTAGTAAAACATAAACTGTCTACTTCTACTATAGTACAATCATTAACTTCAGTCTGAGTGCAATGAAGGAGTTTGGATTGTTTGTCTGTTTAGAGTGAAGATGGTTGTGTTGCATAGAAACCATGGTTAGCCTCTATTTTGTTTTTTTACCTAAGGTAGTATGAGTGAAACCGATGGGTTCATTCTTCCCTTCAAGTTCCATTACCATATGTTTCATGTGCACCTTTCTAATCACTCTAATCTAGTTTGTACTTCCGTTGTATGGAAGCCACATGTGGGTCCAATCTATGGAAAAATACCCATGTAGTTTCGCATACCAATCCCTTTTCAACAAAAAACTATAAGCTTCTGGAATATCAACAAAAATAATATCGATAACCTGATGCACCCTGGGGTTATAAGTTAGTCTGATCATAATAGATTTGAAGTCACCTTTTACCTTGACATTCGATCTATGTAACTATATGATCCTAGTAGTTCTCTTTTATGGGACCATGTTTATCTTTTGGAAAACTGCGTAGGGAATCGCATTAGAAGAAGCACCTGATTTCGCTAAATGTTTGTGCACATTGAAATTAAAAACCTCAAATGTGAGAAGAAAGGGTGGGACCTGGGATCTAGAGTGTGACCCTATTCTAGCTGCATTTACAAAAGACTTGGTTTCAACTTTTATTTATGATTTTGTCTCAACATATTTGGGGTTGTTGTCAGTCAAAACAACAATATTTTTTTGGGAGTTATTGGGCTTCAATGTGTTGAGAATAAGATATCGTTGCTGGGGAAGTGCACATATATCATACAGAGATATATTGGCTTTCGTTTTCTTCAGATTTGCAATAATGTTATATTGCAAAACATGAGTTTTAGATTGGTTTGGGGTTTTATTTGCGTGTGAAGTGTTGGGATGATTTTTGGCTGGTGTAAGAATGTTTGGCTTCTAAGTAGCTGCGGGAGGAGTTATTTTCCTAGGGACAGTGACAATTTTTGAGGGTAGAGGAGTGCTAGCTACTACACCTTTTTTGTGAAGGTGATAGTCTTTGGGTGCAAACTTTGTAACAGGTGTATCCCCTATATAAATATCTTGTGTCTATTCCTTGTTTAAATCTAGACACTAGTCCCACAAAAACATGGTTGATTCCTCCATGGTATCCTTATCCTCATTGGTTTCCTCTTTTTTTATTTATTTATTTGGTGTGGTCATTAGTGGTTTCTTGTTGATCTAACAATTATTGGATGAATAAGGTCATGGAATTGATCTATTGAGGGCTGGTTTTCTCGAAATGGTTCATTTGGTGATATGAAAAAAAGTTATCCATGCCGAAATAATCCATATTTAATGTAAGTCTTGCGGTTTCTGGTGGCTTAAGAAGGTCATCATTCTTTTTAAATAATGGAAGAAAATATTTCTTCTTGGAATATCCTTCACCAACATTTTTCTTGAGGTCCACTACTTCTTTTGAGATCTTTTTGACCATCTTGACCACGTTGTCTAGATACTTAGGATCTTTTTTGGGATGTTTGGTCAAGATTAAAGGTTTCTTCTCGACTATTTTAGTCCCTTCAGATGTAGGGTGGCTTCCTAAAGAAAGAATCTATTTATCCACCTATTTTTCTTCTTCAAAATTTTGGGTTAAAGTGATTTTTACATCTCTCTTAATGAACATGCCTACAGATAGATGTAATGTTGAAGTATAGTATTCTATGGTCAAGGGTTCTAGAGGAGCATTCTAGACAAATAAATTATTGAGGATGGTAGTGAATCTTTGGTTAACATCCATTACCTTCTCCTTTTTCTCCATATTTAAGGCCACTGGTTCTTTGAATAAGGTTGCGAGAGTCTTCTTGTCTCTGAACGTTTTAAGGAAGGCCTTTTCAAAATCCTCCCAGCTAGTTATGGATCCAACCGATAGGTTATAATACCATGTAGAGGCCTTGTTATTGAAAGTGTATGGAAATAGTGTACAAACCACATATTCATGGTGGTTGTCAAGGAGTTTCATCGCTAGAAAGAATTTCTTAACGTGGTCTTCTGGAGAACACGATTTGTCTGGGTCGAACTTTGGGAGAAGTCTTTCTGGATTTTTAGGCATTTAATGCATAAGACCGAGTAATTTAAAATATCCTTGAGACATCCATGGTGGGGTTACATTCTGATTATGAGCCATACTATTGTCAGAATCAGATCCGAAGTGTTCACTATCAGAGTGGTGCTCAAAACCAAGAGAAGTAGGACCTGGAGGTGTAAGAGGTATTTGGTCCAAGGGTAGAGGTATTTCTTGTAAGACGGTTTTAATCAAATCCTCTACAGATTGAAAAACAACTTTGGACTAATTCAAAGGTCTTTTTATGCAGGTATCTCTCCTCCTAGGTAGTGCTAAATTTATGACTAAACGACCAAGGAAATTGGAATAAAAACGTGTGATATGCTAAGTTTCAACAAATGCCTTGTTAGGAATGGGATACCAAGCTTCGCGATTCATTTTTGGTCTGCCAAAAACACTTTCAAACGTGAGTTTGGAATCCTTGAAGGTTATTTTCTTATTAGAATGGATATGTGGTATTCGTTGTTGGACAAGAGTGTTATCAGAGGAATGGCCATGTGATTTTTGAAAATTACTACTAGCCATAAAAATCAGGTTCTCCTTCTAGAACCAATTTTTTTGAGGTGGAAAAATTTCCCTTCAACAGTCAGGGGTTCTTTCCAGTACATGATCCCAATTAGACTATGCACCATTTGGTTTAACAGACCCATCCAAATTGTATTTTGGCTGCCATTACTAGGTTTAAGGGGTGATTGGATGGTTGTGAATGGAATGAGAAATGGAAATGCAAGCTCAATAAGTGCAAAAATAAAATGTAACCTATCCTACCCCAGCAAAGAGTGACCATGGTAACCAATGAGAAACCAAACATGCAACTAATCCTTGCAAAAGACTCCTTCTAGATAGTTGTTAAGAAGAAACAAGGTTACAAAAAACATACATACAAAAACATAACCATATTAGTTTAAGCTATGAAATTACATACATAAACTACTCATCATCTAAGAAAAAGGATAAGAAAGAAGAAACTAAAATGTAAGAAATATTTCTATTTGCATAAGAATAGTCTATGAGAAAAAGAAAATTCTTACAATACATTTAAACAACATAATAGTTTGTTGAAAATAGTTTGCATCAAGCTACCATCTACAAGATTTATTCTCTCTCACAAAATGGCCTTGAGGACTTCTCAATATTAATTGTGAAAGCAGTTCCCAAATATACAATTCTTGAAGAGCCTCTTCAAAATGGGCCTCTTCCTTTAATTATAGTAATCTAAGTAACTTCTTGTAGGGTATTTTTGAATTCTTAAAGAAGTGGTTACAAGTACTTTTAGCTTCCCCTTTCTCAAATGACGTTGACAAGTGTTAGAATAGGATGAAGCTAATGATGGTTGGAAAAAATAAAAATAGGAGGTAGTTGTAGACATTTTCAAAATTGTTGTTTTGTCTCATTTACATGTCTTTGTCAGTCATGTAAGTTTTCCAAGCTTCACACTATTCTTTGATATATATAACTCTTTGATACAATATTTATTCTAGGGAAACTGCGTGGGAGGAAAAGTTGTTTGAAAGGGTTTTCATGTCCCTTGTCAGATTATCCATGAAATCCTGGATCATAGTTTGAGTTTTGGTCGGCCGGATGAGGTGTTCCTCCATTAAGTCTATTGTCACCTTTGATTCTGTCTGATCATCCTATTGTCTTTGGTTCATATTTTACTATATTTATTCAAAGGGTTTCTCTTTTGTTTTGGTCTTTCTGAGCTCCTCGATAGAAGGTATAATGTCTTTATGCATCAAGACATGCATTACATTGTGGAGTTTCACATGGATGGCTGGGGAGATATTTGTTTACTTTTTGGTTCTCTCCCTAGATTGTTGGTAGTGATCAAGGGAAACATAATATAATTTCCTTTCCAATTCTATAGAGTGAGGTAGCTTGACCAGAGAATCCAAGTTCTATGCAATCCATCATTGCATATCATTCAAGCCTTCATAGATGGCGACAAATTGGACATTATTGGCCTGTACTGAGCTATGATGAGATATAATTTATAGTGCCAATTGCTGGAAGACTTGAAGGTGGGCTTACATGTCTGTATCTATCTCATTTGAGCTCTTCCCTGACCTTATTGGTTCATATATTGAATTATTTGAGGCTTCCTTTATCTTTCCTCTCTCATCTAACTTATTCCTTCAAATATCTAATCCGATTATCCTTCTCTTTATTTTGGTGGACTAGATTCTTGATGTTCTATTTTGTTACCAATGTGAAATTGATGTCAGTGGATGTGATAGAGAGCGGATATTTTCTGATGTTTTCTGTCACCAGAGACTCTGTGACAACTGATAAGGGAGAGATTTTGGTGATTATGAGCTTTCTGGTTTATCGCAGTACAATCTTTCCAATGTCCTTGTCAAATCATAATTTTTTCAAATATTCCACCTTGTTGGGCTTGGATGGTGTGTAAAGTCCTAGCCCAATTTTTTTGATTGGGAGGTGACCACTAGTGAGAGGAAATTCTACTAACGATCCTATTTTGTCAATGTCCATTGTAGAAACATCATTTTTCAATGTGTCTTCATCCCTCTTTCTTTTCTCCTCTTCAACTTCTTTCATTACAACCTCATTTGTTGCTCTTTTCTTTGATGCTGCCTCCACCACTATTTTTGTTGCTGATTCCACTTTAGCTTCCTCTTCCTGTCATTTCTTTTCGGTAACATCCTCCTCCTTCTTCTATACTTTTTATTTCTTCCTTCTTTTATTATCCACAACAACCTCCTAAGATTCTCTCAATTCTCTCCATTCAGCCTATTCAACTTCCTTTTCTTTTTTTTAACTCAACCTCAACATCTACAACAACTTTTATTTTCCTTTCTTCTACTGTTGCTGCCTCTAATTCATATTTTGAATATGTAGTTATGGTTTCCACTACTACTTCTTTCACCTCTTCTTTAACTTTCATCTATGCTTCCTCTCAGTCCTTTTCCTCATCCGAGATCCTACCAAGTGGTTTTCCTTTTCTCCTGAATATGACTTCATGATAAGTTCAGGTGTGACAATGGATATCCTCTTCTTCCTGTTTGGATGATGTGTATTCCCATGTATGTTTTTTCTTGATGCATTGTTCCTTGACCACGTCTCGAGGGTCATGTATTTAGAATATCTCTTCCATGAAGAAAAACAATATCAATGTGTCCACCTTAGCTTGGAATTGTTTAACTTCTTCAAAAGAGTATGACCTGAACCATAATGGTAAAGGAGGCCATAAGGCCTTTTCATCCATGTAGACTGACACTCCAACTCTGTGGATTATGGTCTGATATGTGATCTCTTGCAATACTATCCTATCAGGGACAAATATGGGGAGTTGATGAGGATATTTGGTGTCCCATATATCCTTAAATATGTCCCATACTCCAAGAGATACCAATATCCTATTCTTTGTACTATTTATTAGGCCTTGTCGGTCATGCATGGTGTATGTGCATCGAAGATAAACTGGTATAGTGGCATTAGAAAGTAATCATAAATTTTGTGATACTCAGTTATGTACTTGTGATCCCAGAGCACTTTGTAGTAGATGTGAATAGGAGGGTCGGTTGGCTTCCAGGTCCAACCCATCTTTGGATATTGGTGGCATACACATACCATGTCTAGAAGGTAGGAGGACATGTGAAAACTAGGAAAATCATCGGGGGTGGTCTCTTTGGCTTCTCTGATAGAGTATTATAGGGACACTGATAGAATATCATCACAATTGAAATATGACCCAACACTGTTGATGTAGTATATGAGGGGCACTAGATATAACATGAACTTTGAAGAATCATATTCTCCATATAATTTGCAAAAAATCACTACAACGTATTGATACATAATCCTCAACATGTCAGTGGGGTACTCTCCCGAGGGTCTTATTTTGAATGGCTTGTCAGGATTGTACTATAATTTGCAGATATCGTTTTCCTTAAACACAAATTTATTTATAAGGTTTTCATCCAAGGATAAATCCCCTTTCTCCAAGTGATAGTAGGAGGCTATATCTGATGTTTGGAATGACAATATGGAGCACTCACTAGTATTGATGATGTATCTATTGTCCAAGTCTAAATGCCATACTATCCATGAGATTGCATCTTCCCAATAAAATACTATTACATGGACTACCACCATATGTAATTTTGACTTCATGATGTTCCTAAAGATCTTGAGATTGGGGTCGTCTTCTAATTCTTGGGGAAAATTTGGTTCTTTAACATATGGAATACTTCATCCCATTCAACTGAAGTCCCCTTGTAATCCTTTGATATCATCATAAATTGGCCATGGAATGTCTGCCTCTTCTTCTTGGTGGCTTCCACTTGTATAGGCCTTTTCCATGGGGGATTTTATCATAGCCTGCTTGCATGGTGACATGCTTGAATATGAAACAAACATATTCATCATTAATATAATATAACATACATTAAAAATTATCGTACTCTAATTATCTCAGCAGGAAAAAATTCATGTAAGAAAAACATCTGGCATTAATTTATGCAATTAAGTGAAGTTTTGGCATTTTGGGAAAAATTGGGGACTTAATGACAACCCCACTGATACAGACCCACATCGATGTCCGAGGAGATAACTGTGTCAATATTGGGAGGTGAGTAATTATCTAAAGAGGAAATAAGTATGGTTGACATGGTGAAATACTATTCAAATTTGGTTGAGTGTCCAAAGGAGGAAGCAATTTGGTGTATCAACATCAATGACACCAACACTGTAGACATAGAGGAGGGTATTTATGGCCATTGATTGCACAAAATCCACTGGTATGCAAACTATAGTGTTAGCGATGATCATCTAAAGTTATTCAACACAGAGAGACTCATATGATCTCTTGTTGAAGGAACTTTTCAAACAAAGAAAACTTGTATCGACAATGGTCACAAGAACTTTGTCGACACACAAAGGTAGTATCAGTGTCAATCATACAAAGTTAAATGACATGCAATGGTATTACCAAGACCAATCATTTGAATTTCACTGACATGCAAAGGTAGTACTGGAGCCAATCATATGAATTTCACTGACATGATAGGTCTATTTCGGTGGGTTTCGTCTAAACTTCACCGATATGGTTTCAAACTCAAAATTTGGCTAAGTCCTCAATGAGAAATAAGCTTAAGAGACTGTGTTAGTGAAATATTTCTCTAGATTTAGGTTTTCCCGTTGTTCTTGTTCAACGATAATCTATTCCAGTAGAGCTAGGAAAGTTTGGGGATTGATCATGTTAGTCTTTCCCATCCTGGTTTGTCAAGATATTAGGGTTGTCGATGGAAGGGAGCATCAATAGAAAGTAGTTAGGGCATGAAAATGGAGGTAGTCTGCCTGGTTCAAGGGTTGGAGGTCTTATGGATGAATTTGTCGAATGGTTAGGGTTAAAAATGTTTATGGTCAAATTGCATCAAGGTAGGAGAGCTTGGTTGCAGGTTTAGGGGAAGTTGAGGGATCAAACAAGAGGTAAAGGAAGATATGTTTCACGATATGTCTTCCTCCTATAGTTCCAATTATATACTTGGATGTAACCCGAAATTGAAATACAAAAATACCATATGACAAGCTAATGGGGAAAACCTATCTTGCGCACTGTTGACACATGGACAACAAAGGGGCTCAACAATAGGTGGGCATTATTTTTGAAGGGTCCCTTCTTAGAGTGCTCCAACTGCTCAATCTCTGTCCCAGTGAAAAATGGTGTAATGAAAAGATCACAGGGTTTTCCTTTTATAAACATTTTCTCAACATGAAAACCAATGTATCGATGGTAATCAGTGGAAGTTTGTCACTAGTACATTTGGGTCAAATTCCAATGGTGCGTTCAATGCAATTGCCAAATTATATTGTCGAGAGGATGAAAAACAATGGACCCCCTCAAACATCATTTCACATGACGTCGCTTTTCTGATGACATAGATATCGTCTTTATTGCGACGTTTCATGTGGACACGTGTCATCTCGGATTTGACTATCCAAACCCCATATTGTCAGTCTCTGTACATGTTTTCATTGGGAGCGACTTCTCTAGGCGTCGCAAGACCGACGTAGGTAGAAACAGTACAAGGGATCAACTCTGATGTGGTTGCTATGGGAGAAACACTCCAATATGTCGTAAGACCAATGTCTTGGAGGTGGCATGCCTGACATCTTGGAGGTGGCAAGAGCGACATCTTGGAGGTGGAAAGAGAGACATCTTGGAGGCGGAAAGAGAGACATATTGGAGGTGGAAAGAGCGACGTCTTGGAGGTGGAAAGAGAGACGTCTTGGAGGTGGAAAGATAGATTTCTTGGAGGTGGCAAGAGAGACATCTTGGAGGTGGCAAGAGAGACATCTTGGAGGTGGCAAGAGTGACATTAAGAGGTATCAACTCCAATGTGGTTTCTATGGGAGAGACACTCCAAGAAGTCACAATAAAGACTGTGTTGTAGGTATTTAAACAAAAATACAATATCAATAATGAGAGGAACATGTACATTAACCTTTGCTAAGATACTAGCCATATCAATATTTAAATCTATATCATCGGTCTTAGGCAAGGTTGGTTGAGGAGGAGGAATAAATTCCAATGGTAAAGGGGGTATTGTCTAATGAGGTTTATGATCACTAGGATATGTCTCAGGTGTGTTATCACATGAACTCACAATTGTTGAGCTAAATTACAAAAGCTCAAGTGCAATCATGTGTAACTTAGAGGGAAGGCCCCTGTCACCTCACCAACCCTCTTTCAGTTCAAGCCATCTTTCCTTCGACTGAAGGGGGTTTCCCTCAATTAATAATGCAAGGAATTAGGGCAAGGAATCTCAATGTGGACAGTGAAGTCCAAGAAAAATGCATTTGGGTAGCTTTAGACTATTGAAGAAAGTACTTAGAGGTCTCAAGATCAATTTCTTTTCATTGGGAATATGGAGTTAATGTGGCGCTTCAATGGAGACTGAGGGAAAAATAAGACTTGAAAGTCTATCATAGGATTATCACCTCATAATCCTAGGTCAACCTCCTAGGAGAGAAAACCCTAGAGTTTATCCCTTCATAAACACTAGGTATCGTCCTATCCCTTCAAGAGATACTAGCACAAGATCAAGACAACTATGTTTTAAACCCTATGGGGATAGCCACTTCTAACCCCTAGAACTAAACGCTAGCCAAGAAAATCCTTAACGGGATAGCCACTCCTAACCATTAAGGAAAACCTTGAATGCTTCAATGAGTTAAGATGGATAAAACAAGGGAAGGGGATGATCACTCTCAATCCTTCCTTAGGGTTTCAAAATTTTTCAAGGAGACAAAGTTAACACGAAACTATTACTCTAATAGAGAATTCACCAAGATATCCCTAGAAACATGACATGAAACATAATGAAAATACTTAATATAAGGCACATAGCATTAAGAAAACCTATTTTCACAAAACATTCACCAAAAATAAAGAGAAAACATCCATTAGATAGATCTCCAAAAAATGTGCCTAAGTATAACACAATATGCTTCAACAATATTTTCTCAAATGAGGGGAAAAGAGGGGCTTTGGTGCAACATTTAGCCTCCAAAGGGCCTTCAATGCTCTCTTTTCAGCTCAAAATCAGCTATACAATCTTCAAATGTTCTTCAAGTGGGCTAGGGTTTCCTTCACCAAGCGTGTAAGAAAGACCCAACATCTTCCTTCACACGTGGGAATGTGGGATTCAAAATGAGATAATGTCGCATCACAATCAAGATCCCACAAAACCGTCCAAGGAATTACCTTCTTTACCAGTTAAGTAAACAAAGAACCATTATCCATTTACACATGGGCATAAAAGATTTAACACAATCACATATCCTTCCTCAAGGGGTTGGCCCTAAATTTCTCTTCCAATTCAAAATTAGAACTTCAATTTGAACCAAACTTAGGTAATCATTAAAGGTCGGCCCAACATTCAAATTTTATGTTTCTTTCCCCTTCTTTAGGTCAACCCTCTAAGAATCTAAAGGGTTGTTGTCACATGCATATATATATGACAATCCTGATCATTTTCCTTTGAAAGTATCTTCAAAACAAAGATCTGATTTATGGGATAAAATCTCTCTGAGAGACTTTGATTCTATGAGAAGCCAGTTACTATTTTCTCAAGTCTTTGGGCCAAAAGTGTCATAGAATTTTGAGCAAGTTCGACATTATGTAAAGTTTTAGGCTTGGTAAAGTTTTGAGAAGCTATAAGATTCTCTTCAATCTTAGAAGCATGCTCTTGTGCTTCTACAAGGATCTTTGGGGACTTGTCCCTTAACATAAATCCAAATTGCCCCTCAAAGGATTTTGTGTATTGAAGAAGGACGATGACACCATCCTTTAAGCTAATGTCCTTAGGAATTTGATTGAGTAAATTTCAAATCTTGTGTAGAAATCCTCACAGATCATGAATACATGACAATAAGTGCCAAAACCATGTCAAATCAACCATGAAACCCTAGGGTGCTCCATCACAAGCTAAAGAAGTATGCTTGAAATCCATGTAGCAAGAAGGCGAGAACTCCACATTAAAACCTAGTCCATATGTAAGCTGTTAGAAGAGATGTATGTAATAGAACAGTTCTTAATTGAACATGTGTTCAAAGATACTGAAGATTGACAATTATTGAAGACTACTATGGAAGTTGAAGATGATAAAGCCAAAAGGAATTGGCAAAAAGATGGCAGACAGTTTGAAGACAAAAGGAAATTGCAGATTGCAAAAGAAGGAATAGAAAAGAGGCGTGAAGATAGCCTTATGTCAGGATCAAACAAGGGTATATATACAATGAAAACAATTGAGGTAATGGGATTGTCTCTTCAAATTTTATTCAGTGATTATGAACCTGTATTGATAGTTAATGGGCACGAAATTGTCTTGAAAGGACATAAAGGAGAACTAATGGAAAGGACTCTTAGTAAAGGTTACATTATGGAAGATGGTAGAACAAAGATTCATAAGGAGAATTCATTCCAAGGAGGTACAACTAGTCCAGTAAAGACTATGAAGTGGAAAGGAAAAGAGGACAATCAAGAATCTAAGGATAAGTTGGCAGAGGCTGATGTACAACATAAAATTGAAGATAAATTTATTTATACAAATTGCAAAAAGAGAAATGGTAGATGTGATCAACAAACTGAAAAGAGACAGGCAATATCAGAGGACGAAGGAAAATATGCTTTAGTGAACTTATATGCATTTGCAGTAAGCAAAAAAGGGGTTCAATGGGATGTGATATTAATGGTGGTAACAATAATTTTTACTATTGTAAAAGGGACTTTACATTTGAATGGAAACTCTATTATATATGGTGATTTTGTTTCTTGTACAGAAACAAATAGAAATTTAGCTTCTAAAATGAGAAGTTGGAAGTTTTTGATTGAAAAGCATGAGCAATGGAAAAAGCAACTTAGTGGCTTACAAATTTGTAAGAAAAAAAGGGGAAGAATGAAAAGAAATATGAAAGGAAGGAAGGCCAAAGAGAAGAACACAAAACATAATTTAGAAATTAGACAACATTCAAAACAATGTGAAGACAAAGAAGACTTTTCCAAGACAGGACAACATGAAGGAGGATATGACAAGATTGACATGTCATATTCACATCAAAAGGATGAAAAACTAGAGAAAAATTTGAGCAGAGTTAACGATAAAAGAGATGAGAAATACAATATGTTTTATGAATTTTTATTAACCGTTGAATGTGTTTTTCAGGGTGAAAGAGAAATTGTTCTTGGAGATATATTTTCTTGTGAAAATATAGAGGAGTATGGGAGTTCTCGAAATGCAGACAATCAATTTTCCTTATTGAAGTAGCTCATGGTTATATGGTTTGGGAAGTAGCCCAAGAGCTAATTCCATATTATATTGAATTGAGTCTAAGTTTTATTATTATAATTTTGAAACCTGAGGAGGATTAAAAACTGAGATTTTGAGGATCGATTTGGAACATTGCATAGTTAAAATGTTTAAGAAGAGGATACTTGGTGATCCTTGTGGATGAAGAAGAATTTGGTCCTTATTGGGCATCAAACTCTATGAATGGTTGGTGCTACAATTCGTGTTGTGCAATGCATTGGCTACTTTAATGTGCACAATGAATAATGTCTTATGCACTTTCAATGATTCTTTTTCCATAGTGTACTTGGATGCCAATCTTGTGTTTAGTGAAACTCTTGGGATGAGAAAATGTTGCATTTGTAGCAAGTGCTTGAAACTCTAAAACAAAATCAAATTTTGATGAATTGGAATAAATATGAATTTGTCTAAGGCCTCAATCTATTTGGATTATGTAGTGGGAGGGTGTGAACTCAATACTAATCTAAGCAAAGTAGACACAATAATATATGGCCTACACAAAGGAATGTGCATGAGGTAGGAATATTTGTTGGGGAAACCCAGTAAATGAGGAAGTTCATTGCTTATTTCTCCAAAATAGAAACCCCACTCCATGCGTTGACCTAAAAAATACATGTTTTCCCTTGGGAAGAAGCACAACAATATTCTTTTGATAAGTTGAAGCACAAAATCGACAATGCACCAATATTTCCACTTCAAAATTTGAGACAACCATTTGAGTTAAGTTGATGCATCGCCCTTCACAATGGGAACCATGTTGAAAAGAGAAAAATCAATATGTTATCAATAAACAAAAGGTCTAAGCTTCCACTTTGAATTATTGCACTTATGACAAAGGGATTTGGGAATTGGTGCAAGTGGTTAAGAAATGGAAGCATGGTATCATGGGCAATGAAATAATAATTAACATCAATTGTCAACCTATAAAATATTTGTAGGCACAAAGCATTCCCCAACAAAATATGACACTATTGTTGGAAGGGGTTTCCTACAAAACTTTCATCTAGTGATCAAACACAAGAAGGGAGTAACAAATATAGTGACATATATTTTTCTTCTAGGCCACCAATTCCAACAAATTCATCCATATGTTCGATCATGAAAGATATTTTATTGAATAGTCTAGCAAAATACAAGGCCAAACATGACTAGCATAGGAAGGAGGACAAGTTTCAAGTAGGTTCCAACATTTAGTCACACATGAGAAAATAAATATTGCAATATGATATAAATAAGTAAAATTCTGGTTCATCATCAGATCTTTGTTGATAACATTCATAACGACCATGGCTCTAAAGGATCTTCATTGATAACATTCATAACATTATTCACTTGTCAAAAGGATAACCTTTGATAGAATTCATAACATTATGCATTAATGCTTATCCATGTTTTCTCTAAATGCTCATTCTGCTTGACAATTAGAAGTTGGATGTCACCTTGACTCTATTCTATTCTAGAGTCATACATTTATTTTGTTGTATGTAAAGGGAATAACCATGGACGCAAGATGTTGCATGCATTATGTTTGATTATGGTGTTGGAATGTTTTATTTGGTTCTTAGCAAGCTCATGTCATTGATCAGTTGAGGAACCTCACCAAGTCACCATGGAGTAAGTTCTAGCTACATTTAATTCCAAATAATGGTTTACTAATGTATCCGAACCAACAATAATTGCTTTACATTTCTATAAGACCATTGCTGATAACAAAATTAAATTCAAATCCTATTTTTATTGGATAACCATGTATCTAATTACCTTTTTCTAGAGCTAATTAATCTAGAAATGTGGGCATCACACTAACCACGGTGATTGAGTTGGGTTTTATTCCTAGCATAACCTACATTTCATTGAAGAATGTTGTGATTTCATGGGAATGGTGAGTCTAGGAATAAATGACAATGTTTTCATTCCATGGATATGCTTACCTTTTTCCAGAGCTAATAAATATGCACATGTAGACAGAACACCAACCATGGTGATTGAGTTGGATTTTATGCCTAGGACTTGCGTTTTTTTGAAGAATATCAAGGCTTCATGGGGACCTAATGATTGCATTCCAATCAAAGAATGAGAAATATTTTCAAGAACACTCTCTCAAGCATTTTTTTCTAGTGTATTCGCATGGACCTTGGCCAAACATACATGCGGGTGCTTACAAAACAACATTATGCTGCTCGGTTTGGATTTTATGCCCTCGGACCAAATTGGCCACATGTCCTTGAATGGCTTGAGGAGGCGAGTTTCAGCTATCGATAAAACTCAAAACAGGACTTGAATGCATGAACCGTTAGTTGCAATGGATCCAGAGCACCAGGTTTCATCTATTGGGGCTCCTACGCTATCATTCCATCGACCGAAAAACAATTTGTTGGAGTATCTCCAACACTAGGATTTTGGTTAATGAGGCATAGTGCAATTTCTGAAGAGGAGTTCGATTTTAAAGAACACTGTGTCAGGTGTTTTTGTCTAGTGTAGTCACATGGGCCTTGGCCAAATAGACTTGTGGGAGATTACAGAAGTCTGCTATGATACTCAGTTTGGATTTTACGCCCCTAGACCAAATTGACCACATGTCCCTAAATGGCTTGAGGAAGCGAGTTGCAACTCATGATAAAACTCAAACTGGGACTCATATGCATGAATCGACTCATATGCATGAACCTTCAGTTGCATTGGATTAAGAGCATTGAGTTTCATCTAGTGGGGCCCCTACGTTATCATTCCTTTGACCGAATTTTTTTTTGTTGGTGTATCTCCAGTACTAGGGTTTTGGTCAATGAGGCATAGTGCAATTTCTGAAGATGAGCTCGATTTTCAAGAATACTCTGCCGAGCATTTTTTTCTAGTGTAGTCACATGGGCCTTGGGGAAATATACATGCAAGAGCTTACATAAAAACATTATGCTGCTCAGTTTGGATTTTATGCCCTCAGACCAAATTGGCCACATGTCCTTGAATGACTTGAGGAGGTGAGTTGCAACTATCAATAAAACTCAAACCATGACTCAGATGCAGGAACCGTCAGTTGCATTGGATCCATAGCACTAAGTTTAAGCTATTGGGGCTCCTACGCTATCATTCCATCGAACGAAAAACAATTTGTTGGAGTATCTCCAACACTAGGATTTTGGTCAATGAGGCATAATGCAATTTCTGAAGAGGAGGTTGATTTTAAAGAACATTGTGTCAGGTCTTTTTGGCTAGTGTAGTCACGTGGTAATTGGCCAAATAGACTTGCAGGAGCTTAGGAAAGTCTGTTATGCTGCTCGATTTGGATTTTATGCCCCCAGACCAAATTGACCACATGTCCCTAAATGGCTTAAGGAGGCGAGTTGCAACTGCTGATAAAAATCAATCCGGGACTCAGATGCATGAACCATCAGTTGCATTGGATTAAGAGCATTGATTTTCAGCTAGTGGGGTCCCTACACTATCATTATGTCGACCGAAAAACCATTTGTTGGAGTATCTCCGACACTAGGGTTTTGGTCAATGAGGCATAGTGCAATTTCTGAAGATGAGCTCGATTTTCAAGAACAGTCTGTCGGGAAGTTTTTGCTAGTGTAGTCACATGGGCCTTGGCGAAACATACACGCAGGATCTTACGAAACAACATTATGCTGCTTGGTTTGGATTTTATGCCCTCAGACCAAATTGGCCATATGTCCTTGAATGGCTTGAGGAGGCGAGTTTCAACTATCGATAAAACTCAAATCGAGACTCAGATGCATGAACTGTCAGTTGCATTGGATCCAGAGCACTAGGGTACAACTATTGGGGCTCCTACGCTATCATTCCATCGATCAAAAAACAATTTGTTGGAGTATCTCCAACACTAGGATTTTGGTCAATGAGGCATAATGCAATTTTTGAAGAGGAGGTGAATTTTAAAAAACAATGTTCCAGGTGTTTTTGGCTAGTGTAGTCATGTGGCCCTTGGCCAAATAGACTTGTGGGAGCTTACGCAAGTCTGTTATGCTACTCAGTTTGGATTTTATGCCCCCAGAACAAATTGATCACATGTCCCTAAATGGCTTGAGGAGGCGAGTTGCAACTCACGATAAAACTCAAACTGGGACTCATATGCATGAACCGTCAATTGCATTGGATTAAGAGCACCAATTTTCAGCTAGTGGGGCCCCTATGCTATCATTCCGTCGATCGAAAAACCATTTGTTGGAGTATCTCAGACACTAGGGTTTTGGTCAATGAGGCATAGTGCAATTTCTGAAGATGAGCTCGATTTTCAAGAACACTATGTAGAGCATTTGTTTCTAATGTATTCGCATGGGCCTTGGCCAAACATACATGCAGGAGATTACAGAACAACATTATGCTGCTCGGTTTGGATTTTATGCCCTCGGACCAAATTGGACACATGTCCTTGAATGACTTGAGGAGGTGAGTTGAAACTATCAATAAAACTCAAACTGGGACTCGGATGCACGAGTCGTCAGTTGCATTGGATCTGAAGTGCCAGGTTTCATCTATTGCAGCTCCTATGCTATCATTCCATCGATCGGAAAACAATTTTTTGGAGTATCTCCAACACTAGGATTCTGGTCAATGAGGCATAGTGCAATTTCTTAAGAGGAGGTCAATTTTAAAGAACACTGTGTCGATTGTTTTTGTCTAGTGTAGTCACGTGGAAGTTGGCCAAATAGACTTGCAGGAGCTTACATAAGTCTGTTGTTCTACTCGGTTTGGATTTTATGCCCCCAGACCAAATTGACCACATGTCCCTAAATGACTTGAGGAGGCGAGTTTCAACTCGCTATAAAATTCAAAACGAGACTCAGATGCATGAACCATCAGTTGCATTGGATTAAGAGTTCTAGTTTCAAGATAGTGGCCCCCCTATGCTATCATTCTGTCGACCGAAAAACCATTTGTTGGAGTATCTATGGCACTAGGGATTTGGTCAACGAGGCATAGCACAATTTTTGAATATGAGCTCGATTTTCAAGAAAACTTTGTCAATCATTTTTTTCTAGTGTAGTTGCATGGGCCTTGGCCAAACATACATGCGGGATCTTACAGAACAACATTATGCTGCTCGGTTTGGATTTTATGCCCTCGAACCAAATTGGCCACATGTCCTTGAATGGCTTGAGGAGGTGACTTGTAACTATCGATAAAACTCAAACTGGGACTTGGATGTATGAACCGTCAGTTTCATTGGATCCAGAGCACCAGGTTTCAACTATTGGGGCTCCTACGCTATCATTCCATCGACCAGAAAGTAATTTGTTGGAGTATCTCCAACACTAGGATTCTGGTTAATGAGGCATAGTGCAATTTCTGAAGAGGAGGTTGATTTTAAAGAACACTGTTTCAGGTCTGTTTGGCT
Source organism: Picea mariana (assembly GCA_032191745.1). Taxonomy (NCBI): domain Eukaryota; kingdom Viridiplantae; phylum Streptophyta; class Pinopsida; order Pinales; family Pinaceae; genus Picea; species Picea mariana. The sequence goes on along the minus strand of JASDQU010100627.1, from coordinate 321,455 downwards.
AGTGTAGTCACGTGGGCCTTGTTCAAATAGACTTGCGGTAGATTACGAAAGTCTGTTATGCTACTCGGTTTGGATTTTATGCCCCCGAACAAAATTGACCACATGTCCCTAAATGGCTTGAGGGGGCGAGTTGCAACTCGTGATAAAACTCAAACCGGGACTCATATGCACGAACTGTCAGTTGCATTGGGGCCCCTAAGTTATCATTCCGTTGACCTAAAATCCATTTTTTGGAGTATCTCCAACAATTGCATCGACGAAACCTTGGGAACAGGACCAAGAGGCCAATTATATCGAGTCATACAAGGAGATCGGGATAATGTTGAGCCCAACCCACAAGGAGAATTGTTGCATGTATCACCATTGTCGATACACCAAAAATAAGACACTAAAATATAAAAGTGGTATATAGAAAACTACAAATCAAAAGACAAATAATGTTGGTCAATCAAAGCCATCCCTCGAGATAAGTTTCAATCACGCTTCTCAGTTCATGTGGTACCTTCTATATATGAGAAAAAAATAAACATAATCCGACTCTAATACCCACAAAATTTAAGTCGACCTCAACCAAACCATTATGATTCAAGGAACGAGAATCCCCATCGATGCATGTCAATGAGGTATCTAAGATAGTGGGAGAGCACGGTCAATTATAGAGCTTGGTGCATTCATTCGCAAGATAATCTATGAGATGGTGGGATACACATGCATCCCCACTATAGACATGGATGGTCAAATACTTCACCAAACATTTCAGGGGGAAGAAACTATCAACCACAACAAATATTCCCAACTTTAAACTAGGATTTGATCCTCTCACCCATGTCAAAGACTTTGAGAGAGAATGGAGAAAAATTTGGTACAAGGAAAAAAGGTTTGGCCTCACTTGTTTTCTAATACATTGGATGATCTCCCTTGTAAATGGTATAAAATAGAAGAAGCACATAGAGAAACCTTCACCTAGAAGGACCTCAGAGAAAACTTCATCAAATATTTTTCTTTTAACCCTGCAAAAACCAACTTGACTGATGCAATCAAAGAAATAAGAGATTGCATTAAACAACAAGGCACCAAAATAAAATAGACAAAAAGGGAAAGCACATGTTGATATAGGGTTGAGCTTGACTTGTAATTTCATAGCATGCCATAATTAAAGGATTCATACCGCATGTCGAATTGACATGGAAAATGAAAGTTTTCTTAGAAAGAGATTCGGGTGGAGAAATGACCACCGAGAGATAGGCAAACAAGTAAAATATGTATTGAAGTTGTTAAAGCATGATAACCATGAATCCTCAGACCAAGTCAAATTAGCACCTTCTTACAATGAAGTCCATTAAGAAGAGTGTAAATTAGATGAATCTAAGCCACCAAAATGGATGGATGTAGAAATAAACTTCAAAGAAGTCGACATATAAAACGATGGTTGACCAAAAATGGCTTGCATTGGTGACTACTAGACTAAGAAGCAAACCATGAGGATATTTGACCTTATAAAGGAGTATCGATACGTCTTTTCCAGGGTGTTAGGACCCTATAATTTTATAGGGTAATCAATATGCTGATTTATATCTATATGATGAATTGTGGGTTGAAAAGAATGTTTTTCTTGCAAAAATATTTTCAAGAAGACCCTAAAGCAGATTGCTCATGGTACGTAGTGAAAATGAAAAGTTGACAAAAGGCTCTCATCACCTCTCCTCGGGATGTCATAAAATAAATTATCTTCATGTGCTATAGATATTTACATCACTTGTCTCTCAGGTTTATACTACTTCACATGGTTTCCAAAGAAAAAGTGGGAAAGGCGTAGTGTGGGCCACCACACTACTATGAAAAGAAATCGAATTCACAAGATATAAAATACCATCATTCTGCATTTATGTCATTCATTTCATTGCTAAATAAGCTCTCACTCATCATCAACCATTCCCTCATAATTTTAGGGCCATACAGTTTCAAAAAAATCGTGTTTTGCCTCCAGTCGCTGCGTTTTTGGGCAGCCAAGGGTATAGGCCTATGTAAAGATTCCCTAGCCCTATTCCTTCATCCTTTAAAACTCCCTCCACTTCCCTAAGGTCCCTAAAATCCCTCCCCACCTCCTAAATTTTTCCTACACTCATCCCTACTCCCTAACCATCTCATTCTATCATCTAAAGTTACCAAATTCCTATCCCCTGCCCCCTAGAAAACTTTGTTTTCTCTCTTCTTGTCCACTAGGGTTTGCTTGCCAATTTCTACTCATGGAAGGAAATAAGAAGCCATATAAGAAGGGAGGTCATATCAACATTTATGAGCCCACTTTAGCACATGAAAGCATGTCTTCACCATTTCTCAAGAGATCATTCAAGAGACAAATCATTTGTCACACATAAGGACAATCTTACTTCAAAATTTGTTTATGAAATAAGGAAGATGAATTGGGAAAAAGTGAAAGAGGTGTTTGTCAATAATATACCAAGGAAAAAACACCTCCTTAAATTTATACATAAGTGTTATGATTTGAGAGAAATGCCCAAAATACAATTTGTTGGAGTATCTCCAACACTAGGATTTTGGTCAATGAGGCATAATGCAATTTCTGAAGAGGAGGTCAATTTTAAAGAAAACTGTGTCAGGTGTTTTTGGCTAGTGTAGTCATGTGGGCCTTGGCCAAATATACTCGCGGGAGCTTACATAAGTCTGTTATGCTACTCGGTTTGGATTTTATGCCCCCAGACCAAATTGACCACATGTCCCTAAATGGCTTGAGGAGGCAAGTTGCAACTCGCGATAAAACTCTAACCGAGACTCATATGCATGAAACATCAGTTGCATTGGATTAAGAGAACTGGGTTTCAGCTAGTGGGGCTCCTAAGCTATCATTCCATCAACCGAAAAGCCATTTCTTGGAGTATCTCCGTCACTAGGGTTTTGGCAAATGAGGCATAGTGCAATTTTTGAAGATGAGCTCGATTTTCAAGAACACTCCGTCGGGCATTTTTTGCTAGTGTAGTCGTATGGGCCTTGTTCAAACATACATGCGAGAGCTTACAGAACAACATTATGCTGCTCGGTTTGGATTTTATGTCCTCGAACCAAATTGACCACATGTCCTTGAATGGCTTGAGGAGGTGAGATGAAACTATTGATAAAACTCAAACTAGGACTTAGATGCATGAAACATCAGTTTCATTGGATCCAGAGCACCAGGTTTCAACTATTGGGGGTCCTACGCTATCATTCCATCGACCGTAAGACAATTTTTTGGAGTATCTCCAACACTAGGATTTTGGTCAATGAGGCATAGTGCGATTTCTTAAGAGGAGGTCGATTTTAAAGAACATTATGTCAGGTGTTTTTGGCTAGTGTAGTCACATGGGCCTTGGCCAAATAGACTTGCAGGAGCTTACAAAAGTCTGTTATGCTACTCAGTTTGGATTTTATGCCCCCAGACCAAATTGATCACATGTCCCTAAATGGCTTGAGCAAGTGAGTTGCAACTCGCGATAAAACTCAAATCGGGACTCAGATGCACGAACCGCTAGTTGCATTGGATTAAGAGAATTGGGTTTCAACTAGTGGGGCCCCTAATCTATCATTCCCTCAATCGAAAATCCATTTGTTGGAGTATCTCTGTCACTAGGGTTTTGGTCAATGAGGCATAGTGCAATTTTTGAAGATGAACTCCATTTTCAAGAACACTCTATCGAGCGTTTTTTTCTAGTGTAGTCACATGGGCCTTGGCCAAACATACATGAAAGAGCTTACAAAACAACATTATGCTACTCGGTTTGAATTTTATGCCCTCAGACCAAATTGGCCACATGTCCTTGAATGGCTTGAGGAGGCGAGTTGCAACTATCGATAAAACTCAAACCAAGAATCAGATGTACAAACCGTCAATTGTATTGGATCCGGAGCACCAGGTTTAAGCTATTAGGGCTCCTACACTATCATTCCATCGACTGGAAAAAAATTTGTTGGAGTATCTCCAACACTAGGATTTTGGTCAATGAGGCATAGTGCAATTTCTGAAGAGGAGGTCGATTTTAAAGAACACTGTGTCGGGTCATTTTGGCTAGTGTAATCACGTGGGCCTTGGCCAAATAGACTTGCGGGAGCTTACGAAAGTTTGTTATGCTACTCGTTTTGGATTTTATGGCCCTGGATCAAATTGACCACATGTCCCTTAATGGCTTGAGGAGGCGAGTTGCAACTCGCGATAAAAATCAAACAAGGACTCATATGCACAGACCGTTAGTTGCATTGGATTAAGAGCACCGGTTTTAAGCTAGTGCCCCCCTTACGCTATCATTAAGTCGATCGAAAAACCATTTGTTGGAGTATCTCTGGAACTAGGGTTTTGGTCAATGAAGCATAATGTAATTTCTGAAGGTGAGGTCGATTTTCAAGAACACTCTGTCGAGCGTTTTTGGATATGGTATTGGTATTGGTATGGTATGGTATTGTATTGGCTATGGTCTTCATCCCATGTTTTTCTTATGCTAAATCTATCTCAATTGTTGAAACATAATTCATTTCATGCTCTGTTTTTTAGGATTTGGCAATTAATTGTTTCAATGTTCTTGTAGGTGAATTCACATTATAGTTCTCACTTACCCTCTACCTTTGTTTTCCTCAATCATCACACTACAAGAAGAATTTCATGTTTAAGATTTCTTCATTCTTGAGGTGCATCATGAGTTTGACAAAGTAGTGAAACATTATGTCTTACCTCCCCATGTAATGATGATCATTATAACATCATTTGTGGGGAACTTATACATGTAACTAAGCTTCACTATACTTTAGTAACATTTCACATGTGCACACGGAGGTAGTTTTGGGGAGTACTTATTTTCCTAGTGACCAAACCCTCATGTAATGGTGACCTGCACTACTAGGTCCTTTTTATCCACTACTTATCCCTTATCTCTTAATGAGATTATTGCTTACCTGTATGGTTTGGTGTTTCTTGTTAGAAAAAAGAGGATCACATAGAAATAATGTAAAATAGATGCAGAAATAAAACAAATGCCCCTTTATTCCATATGCATTGAACTCATTGGGTACATACATCACACAATAGGAGTAAATACGTCTATACGGGTATTACTAGTCTATGCTATTAGATCATATGAGTATCAATTAAATGGAAATCATTCATGCAATGGTTGCATAACCTCTACTGCCAAATTACACTGGTTCCACTAGTAGGTTTACCGTTGAATAGGCATGAATATGGGAAAACAATATGACTGGTAACGTGTAATGGCAGCTTATTAGAGAAACAAGGAAATCAACTTTCCCATATTCATTGATGTCATTGCCTCAATAAGATTGGTATAATACAGGTATTAAGTTAGTTAGTCTTAATCTTCATACTGTATCTTCCTAAGAATGATACCACTCTAATAATAAAGAAGATTCATAGTGAGTTCGATAACCTGTAGATATGAGTTATGCTTTGAGTGTCATATCATGTAGTTTCCATAACAAGAGCTTAGTAATAGAGAGCTTAGTATGATTCTATTCATTGTGTTGTTTAGTGATGTTTGGTATTGGCTAAGAATAGAAAGAAGAATGGCCACAAGAAGGTGTGAGGAGGCTTCTAGAGTAGTGTGCCCTTGGTCAAAGTCATAGGAAAATTGTAATTAGAATTAGGGAAAAATAGAAAAAAATAATGCCTTTTTATTTTTCTGTTCACAAGATCAACATATATGATAAAAGAAATAAACATATCTAAATTAAAATAACTAGAATTGATGGCTATATAAAATTATATGTTGAAAGGAGCAATCATACCTGATTTGATGAACTGGTCGACAATACATTTGGAATGGTTGGCCCTGTGTGTTTCTCTTCAGTTGTATGTCCCTTTGTTAGTATTGAACTTCCCTCAATCGACTAAGAAATATCTTAAAGTACCTGCCAAAATCATTCAAAATCCATAAATATCTGAAAAATCAATACAAGTAATATTTGTAGCGCATTATTTACTCTAAGATGCATTTTTATGAGAGTGTCAGAACATACCTGAATGAGATCCTCTTGGTTTCGAGAATAATTTATTGGAGCCACGCATCTAATATTTGATCAAACTTCCTCCCTTGATTTGAAGTAGAAACAACGAAGTCAACATTGACTTTGTTGTTGCTCTGTTGGATCGAGGTAGGTTTGATCCAAGATTAAACGGCTCCAATAAATTATTCTCTACTGAACAGGGCCAACCACGTGAAGGAGGAAGCTCTTATGCACCCCCCCCCTCCCCTCACATCACTCTCAATTCCCCAATACCCAACATATAAATACATTGAAATATTTACAACAAAAACAAACATATTAAAATATTAAAATATTCATGTACACCATCATTTAGTACTTTTAGCCAGCCTCTTCTTCTTAGATCTATAGTTCCTAATCATTTCATCAATATCTATGTCTTCATTCTCTGGGTGCTCTTCAAAATCTAATTGTGATTGCGTCCTATCACGTAGAGCACGCCTAGTTGCAGGGTACTCACGGTGTAATGGAGGCTGCTGTGATGAGGCATCACCTACAAAAGGAAAAAATACAAAATTTAAATGGCCAGTTTTTAAATATCATTGAACTAGTTTAGTAATATTAAAAAAAACACCTGCAATTTCATTATTTACCTAGTGCACTGGTCGACACCGTTGGAATGGTTTCTCTTGCGTGCTCCTTTTCAACTGTACGAGCCTTAAGTACATAATTCTCTACCATTGAGACCACAAACTTTATAAGGACAATCATAAATGTATAAGTAAAAAAAAATAGAAGTACAAAATGTATAACTACAAAATTATTAAGTATATGATTAAAATACAACCATATTACCGTCATGTGCCATCTCAGTCGTAGCACCATCATGGGGCTGCGCCCCCATGGAAAATTGGGACTGAATGGGATCATAACCATCTTCTAGTTGCAAACTACTATCAACGCATTGCTCTCCAATAGTACTAGTGTGTTCGTTGATAATGCTGCTCCCTTGATTGAAACAAAGTTGTAAATATTAATAATATCCAACATGACTGTATTCTTTTAATAATAAAGGTTAATGTGGGTTGAATTTTATTTACCTTATTATGCAAAGTGGTTCTTGGTATCTGCCCCAAGGTTTTTCGGTGTTCAACTACCGATTTATATCAGTACTTGTAACCAAGCTTGAGGTATTCCTCCATGGTTTCAGTATCAAACTCGTCACCCTACATTTCATAAGAGTATGCATTTTTTTATGTTATTCACTGCAATTACCTAAAAGTTTTAAGGCGATACAAATAAGATATTTAGGTACTTACAATTTGTGACTGCAACTTCAAGTAGCCGCCCTAGCCTAGCTTGTGCTGGCCACATTTGGCAAGCCTTGCTTTTGTGGCCTTTAACATGTTAGTCAACCTATCATCAAAATTTTTTCAATTTAAGTTGTAATTTACCTTCTAGGACCAGAGGGTGTTTTTCCTTCATCTATCAATTTCTTCTCTTTTGCGTCCTCAATGAGGGCCTTCCACTCCCTCTCTAGAATCATCAGAGGACGCTCGTACCTATCATTTTGTTTCAAGTGCTTCCTGTATGTTTCTCGTGTATATTTTAAATATTGGCCAGCTACGGTGGTAGCCAAGGTCTTATTAAAAGTATCTACACCAAAAAGGATTTCTAGATAATCCATCAATTCTTTTTTGAGGTTGGAATTCTGGGAATTCCACCTCTCCCATATGGTGGGCCCAAAAATAAACAAATCCTTATTCTCCAAGGACTTGTAAAAATCGTTGTTCCCTACACACAAAATGATTATATGATTATTAATTTAAAAATAATAATTTAGATGATATATATTTGTCTACATAGAGAACATGAAAAAAATAAAATTTTAAAAATTACCTGGGACTTTAACCTACTTTAATGGAAGACCTTCCTTGTTGACCATAAAGGTTTGCTTAAGGGTCCCTGTGCTGGTCACACATCTTGCTTTAGGAAAATCAACCATATAGTTTGTCAAATCATTGGCCTCATCTCCGTCACCACCTCCAGAGACTACCTATGTGGCCACTTCCTCGGTGGGCGTGTTGTGGCTCCCACCTAATGGTGTGGAAGGTGGAGATATGAATAGTTGCGTCCTGACAGCTATACGAGGGCCTGCGTTGGGACCCTGTGGTGTCTGTGCAGCACCACTACTATCGATACCATGCATGTCGGTGTCAGCAACATCCAAAAATCTCTATATAAGAAAGAAAACATTTTTTCGTTTAGATAATGTAAAAGTTAAAAATAAATCTTTCATAATTGATATTATGACATAAAATAAAATCACTTGAAATTAGGGTTATTACCTTATATGTCTTAAGCCTTGTCATAACTTCTTTGATCCTTTCTTCAACCTCAGGAGTTTGATCTAGAATATCTAAGAAGTGAGCTAGTTCCTTGTTTCCTTTATTAATATTTTTCCTTATTAAAACCATAGGGTTGGGGGATTCATAAAAATCCATTTTGCCAAGTGAATCATCATCAATATCATGTCCCGCCAACTACATATTCGAAAAAATAAATGATAATTCAATTATGTAAACAAATAAAATAATTGATCGCCACATAAATAAAATGCACATTAAATGCAATTAAAAAATTGTTGTTCATTTACCTATTCTGAGGCCGCTATTGATTTGCCACGATCATCCTGCCACATTACAGTAAAATTAGAACCGTGATCATTATCATGAGAAATACATTCAAATGTATGAGAAATTCAAATGTTGATGACAAAAACAGGACACACAGAGTACTAAACAAACATTAGCTCTCCAAATGGATTAACACCGTAAAGAACATAATTAAAATCATAAAATATGAGAGTCATTGCTTGCAAGTTGGGTAAATTAGTATACGTACCGCCCCCATAATAACAACATCTGTATCTATTCGATTCAAATTGTAATCAATCAATATCTCTTCCCTTGCAACTATTGATTTTATTGCACATACGAATACACGGTTTCCTTCATGCCCCTCAAATATGCAATTGGGTCACTTATTTGTGGTCGCGGGTCGTGTACTGTTTAAAAACCATGGAATATTCCCCATTGATTTTGGCCTTCTGTCAATGTAGATAGTTTCTCATTTATTTTTTATTATTTATTTATTTATTTATTTATTTTATGCTAGGGGAATCATAAACTCACAGTTCTCGTTCTTGCGTGACATGTGGTCGATACTCGTCCGCTACCCATATACCCCCAGGTGCGCCACACATCCCGCAAGCATGGAACACAGATAAAGCGGGGTTAGAATTGAACTTGAGACCTCCTTTACACAATTCCTTCCATTTACACGACACATGCCAATTGGTCTACACCCGTGCAGGTCCTTAAATTTGAAGGACACGGGGGTGGGATTTGATCCACTTATGTGTGCACGGGTCATGATACCATTTAATATAGTATCTCTAGGTGCAACCACATGCTCAACCACTACCTTAAGGTGCCCCCATAGCTCCAGGTAAATACCTCACAGGAATTGAACCTTGCCCAACGATGAAAAACTCCTCACTTTACACCATTGGATCCAACCCCTTTGGGCTAGTTTCTCCTTTATTTTGATCATTGTCTTTTAGCTATAGATAATTTTCATCCAAGCCATATCTTCGCATACTTTTTGTATATTGGACTATTCATATCCAATCTTTGTAGATATAACATGGTCCGACGTCCTCCATCAATTCAATTAATCCGTCGTAACATACCTTTATGCCATCCATGGAAAATATCCCCAAACCATGTAATGACGATGGAGCAATCCAGTATATCCTTTTGTTTACACAAAAATCATTGTTTATTTCAGGAAGATCCTTGGGTACCCATTGTTTCACTATATTTTTTTACCTCAAGGGCACCTCGATGTTGTCTATGCTCTCATGATCATAAGAACATGATCCCCCTTTCGTAAGAAAAAATTCCATGCGTCTATAGAATTTTCTTCTGATCTTCTCACCTCTAGTTGATCTCCGCTTGTTAGACCTACTAGATGTTTCACTTTCCTTTATTCTACCTGAAATTCCCTCACTCAATGAAGATAGATCTGACAAATACCTATTTTCTTGTATGTCCTATAAAACCATTAATGACAGAAACAATCAGTCAATCAAGATGTAACACTAGTTCATTACTAGTATCCTATTAGTATCACAATAAGCTCATAATGATTACCATAGTGTTACTCTTTCTAGTATCCTATTATGTTGGGATTTTTTCTCATGTAACTTTACCCTAAGAGTTTTTGGACAATTTAAAGACAACCCAAATCATGGTATTTTTGAAAAAAATGAACAAGAAAGGTGGAACTTTAAGTCACCAAAAAGACTACCCTCGTCGGAAATATGAACCCAAGGAGAAGAAACGATAGAAAGGTAAAGGTGGCCTATACATGTCAAAAGGGAGCTAGCAATTGAGAGTAAAGTACATTGTTAAGTAACAAATACGAGAGTTGTTATTGATTCATATCTTCACAACTCCCAACGTAGCTTCACAACTCCTGAGTTTGTTTACAACTCTTGATGCAATCTTACAAATCTCAAGGCATTGGTCAGAATGAAATAGGCAGTTTGGGGATATTCTTCATGCACATGGACCTCTCATGCCATGCCACATTACAAAAATTGGAGTGGCAACCTATTTTCACATTTGGAGGCATGTGTCACATGGTTTGATGGATGACCTCCTAGTTTGATCGATGTTGGATATTGACGGGAAAACATGCTTCCTAGACAAGACGTCAATGGCTAAGATTTTTGTGGAAATGAACTTGGGAGATGGATTTTCTTGAAGAAATTGATATCTTCAAATTGACATTATGGACACCAAATCCACTAGGTAACACAATTTTCTTGGAGAATGAAAACAACCGATTTCAATCGAGGATTTACTTTAGGGTAAGGACATTTTCTTTCCCATGTTAAGAAGACACCTTAGTGCCACCCTTATACTTGGAACTATCACTATTTAAATAAAATAAATGTATATTTTCCATAATGTTTTCTTATTACACCCATACTAATTTGAGATAATTGTTCCAAACATTCGATGATGTGAGCATTAGTAGGAGACGAAACTTCATTTTATCTTGGGTCAAGCTGAAAATAATTTGATTTGATAAGTCTTAATGAAAAATTCAGTCAGTGAATCAACTTACATCAATGTCTTATTTGAGGCTATCTTAATCTCCTTTTTTAGAGGACTTATTTGTGCTTTTGGAGGGTTAATGGAGGACTAGTACATTAATCCACATACTTCTCCAAGATTAATGGATTTATCTTTGATCCATAGACAAATACTAATCTCTTTTTCCTTGTATCTTTAGGCATTTATGGCCCTACTTTGTTCATTATATACCCATGAAAATAAGGAACGTAGTTGAACATGTCCCACATAGGAGTTAGGATACCATATGAAATGATGAAGCATGAAATAGTTGTGTAAATAAAATTCACACATCAAATTCCTTTCCTTCTCATTACACCGACAATAAATCTCAATAAAATATCTCTGGTTGTCCAATTGGAAGGGTAGGTACTTGTCAATCTTACTCAACTTAAACATGTGCCAATGCTCTCTCAGATACATGGTGTAAGTCCTTGTTGGGGGTCTATAAGATAACATCTCCTCCATAACTTTATCTACTGTAGTGATAGATCTCTCTAAAAAGACATTTTTTTCAAACTTTCACTTACTCCCTCCATATTTGTTATTAGGGTTAAGTTCTTATTTTCTAGTTGTTGTATGGTATCCATGTGTTGCATTTTGAGAAATTGAGACTTAAATTGTTGGTCAGAAATAATTTTTTCATGCCACATTAAATAAATTTATGTACCTCTACTTTATACTTCCCTCCTTGACTTTGCACTGGTTATCCATCCAAGGACCTCTTCCCTTGCTTCCTCCAACTAGTATAGTAGGTATTGTACATTAGTATCATCACTTCCTATATTAGTTGCTTCTTGGGTTTATTCCATGCCCATTGAAATACTGGAAGGAGGGATTTATTTTATGCTATATGTGGTGGGGATATGTGGAGGAGTTGCTAGATCTTGTGCCACCTGATATTTTTTCTTAGCCCTCAATTTTTTACCTTGAATCTTATTAGAACCTGATGAGATCCTTTTTTTAAAGATGTGGGAGATTGAATAGGGTGATCCCCCCATTTCAAGTAAGGAAACAATAATGTCATCATCAAAGTCCCCTATTTTTTTGGTAGCTTCCTTTACTACTTCCTCTATTTTTGTCCTCTTTTGATTCTTCCTCTCATTTTTATGGTCAATGTTTTCTCTATCCATCATTTTGTACTTCTTTATTGACTCCTACATGTGGTCTACTTCTTCATTTCTAATAGATTCAACTTGAAAAGATGGAAAATAATCATCACTTTTTGTTAATAATCCATCCCATGAAATCTAATGTGGTTTCTTGACCAAAGTATCACATATGAGTAACTTCACAAGCCCAAAGTATCACATATGCGTAACTATGACCCTGATGGCAGAGTAATCTATACTTGATTGTGTTGCTGGTAAGAAACAAAATGACTAATTTAGGTTATGAGGAAGAGGACTCGCAAAATTTTCTATGAAATTCCAGTTCTATGTAATAGACTAAAATCCCTTTGGAATAATCGATGGTAGAATTTATTTAAGGAAGAAAATGCTGGGAGGTGCGTTGATGGCATTTGTGCGAGAGGATATCCTTGTATTGCAATGTTTGTGGCAGGGATTCGATAAAGGGGAGTGTTGAGAAGGGGAATGAGACCCAACAAAAAATCATGTTTAGGAAAAAGCGATCTATAGAAGAAAATGAAATTTGTTTACAAAGAAAGAAAACTGTGGAAATAAGGGTTATAGAAATAATTACCGATCTTCACGACATTGCTCCTCTATTGGTGGGGTGATCTCCTCTGTCACTCGACACACTCATTTGGGCTCCTTCCTTCTCCTCTGGGCTTGACCTTTGTGCAGGCTCTTGATCTATTGTCCCAGATTGCTATTGATCGTGGTCAACTGAGATTTTTTAGTGTGGGTTTTGAAATTTGGGCACAGTACTGATCGTGGATGGGGTTTTGTTTAGACGTGGTTTTGAAATTTGGGCGCTACGCTGGTTTTCTATAGTGGTTGAGGTTTTGTTTGGTAAGATTTATATATATATATATATAATATAATATAATTAACATATATTAGAATCAAATGTATCCTGGTTTTTGGGTATAATATTTCATAAAGAAAATCATTATGAAATATTTATGTTCAATTGAGTTAAATAATTATATGTTTATAAGTGGTAATTAGTTACACACACACATAATTAAAACATCTAGGATATCAAGTGGTTATATGAGACAATAAAGTTTACATTATGTACATCATTTTTCAAAAGATTAAAACAAGGAATTACAATGACTAGAGCTAATGGTGTAGTAAAATGATCCATATCATGGATTTGGTCAACTCAATTATATTCTCTTCCCTTCCCTTTGCATCGTGATCTAGTTGCCCCACTGACTCTAGTAATATACTTCTTGTCTGCATCATTTTTTCAGCTAACCTTGTTGTACCTCTCACTAGATCATTGTAATATACCTAAAGCATATTACCACTATCCCTAGAGCTTTGTAGAGCACACATATAGCCCTAGAGCTTTGTCAAGGGAAAGGCCCCAAATGGCCTTAATAATTTCTCCTTCCTCGATTTCTTTGTCTAGTTCCTCATTTTCAACTTCAGAAATCAAATGAGGGATATTTTTGAGCATAATAACAATGAAGGTAGGACTCAACTTCTCTTGTTCTATATACAAGGCTTCAAAATGTTTTTTGGCAGCCTCCTTGATTGTTAGGAAGTCTCTTAGGATTGAAGTCTCTAATGATATTTATTTGACATTGTTTCTCTGAACTCTAGCTTTGGCTTGTCAATGGAAGAATGAGATATTCTTACCTATGGACTATAACCATAGGCTCTGGGATTTTATACACCACATCTCTTCCTCTGATCTATATACTTTATGTAGCTTACTAGAAAGGGTTATCTCCTCTACATGATGATGTTTTGTGATGTCTTCCTTTTCCATTCTCGCTTGGATATATTCAAGCTGATACCAAATTAACAATTTTTCTTTCTTTGGAGATACATATGAGATATTTTCCATTCCTTGAGGGCTTGCTTGATTGATTTTAGTTTCTTCTCTGAAATTAAGGTGGGAAATCCTATAGCAAACTTCCCCCATTCCTCTGAAATAATCTCCATTACTTTGGAGTTATGAAGCCAAAGGGGACAAAATTTGAATGGAAGTGGCCCAAAATCTTGGGAGTGGTGGAATTAGAGATGGTCGATGGGATGATAATGGAAGTTATGATGTTGTTGTTTAACATAAGATCTCTCTAAAAGAGGAAAGGCCTAGTGTAGCATCAATATAACCTAGTACAATTCTTCTACTCAACCAAGTGTATTCCCCTTTCATAGTTTTGACATCTACTAAATCCCAATCCATCATAAGATCCTCCATATTTTATCTAAGAGGGTCCCTGCCTATGCTACAACCTTTTTGTTTATTTACTATTCAAAACCACATTGATGTCCCTAGCCATAATATTGTTTTGAGTGACTTCAAAGTATTTTAAAGCCTACAAAGAGCTCCAACAATCTTATTTTTATTTGTAAAAAATAGGCACGTGTACATTAAAAATATGATATACGATCCCTGATTTTTGATTCACAAGGCAAGTTAGGGCCCAATGTTGTGTTTGATGAAAAAATTCCAAATGAAATGAAGAGTTATCCCAAAGAATACAAATAACTCCTAATTATCCTCTTGAACTTACCACAATACCTTCACACCTTTTCTATTGTGTTCTGCCGAGATTAAGCATTTTCATTGCCTCTAGATTGGTCTCCTAGAGAAGGAGGATAGTTATCTTTTCATACTTTATCAAATCTCTCATGTCTTTATCTTTAAACTTGCTACCCATGCCTCTACAATTCTAGGAGACAATATTCATTATTTAATATTAGAGGGTTTGTGGCCTCCACTCTGCGGAGGAGCAATGAAACTTAAGTTTTTATCACTGTAGGTTCTAGCCCCCAACAAATTTTCTATGATTGTATGGATACCCAAAACTATTTCTTTGAACTCATTTTTAACCAAAATTAATTTACACTCGTCTAGCCTAAAATTTTCATCCAATTTTTTATTGTCATTCTTTTTTAGGTAGTTATTCACTTAAAATTAGGGAGAATAGTGTGAAGAATGGGTAGGGTTTTTTCTTGGTAGCCACAAGACTACATGGAAATGCTATAAAAAATGAGAATACAGAGAAGAAAATTCAACAACTTACCATTCTCTTCGCCCTACGTTGTCCTCAAGCTCTCTCTCCCGGTGCCCTCCACGAGCTATGTGTCCTTCCTAACACTTCCCTTGATCTCTCTCTCCCAGTTGGTGCCCTCCATGAGATGTGTGTCCTTCCTAACACTTCCCTTGATCTCTTTCTCCCAGTTGGTGCCCTCCATGAGGTATCTCTCCTAGCCAATGCCCTCTGCGAGCTCTCTCTCCTAGATGGTGCCCTTCGTGAGCTCTCTCCAGGTGCCCTCCATGATCTCTCTCTAACCCTACTTGTGATCTCTCTCACCCAGTTCCCTGTCTCCTTCCTTCTTCGACGTTCCCTCCAGTTCATGAGTCACAATGTGCCCTAGTCTCCTCTACTCTGGATTCTCGACACTGGCTTCTACTCTGCTACGTCTCATGGGCGTGATTTCAATACATCTCATGAAGGGCGTGAGTTCAACATTGAAATTTCGTTTTACTTCTTTCAATACGTCTCATGAAGGGCGTGTTTTCCTTGTTTTATTGTCTATTGAATGGGCACGAGTTTTCACTATCACATCCACAAGAACCCATGGATGATCTCAAAATCATGGTAATACCATTATTTCGATCAATTTCAATTGTTAACATATTAACTACAATGAAATATAGCACACTCATGCATTCACACATTGCAATCCAACATATGTTCCACCTTTCACGCATGCATAACCACAACTTGCATATTCAAACTATATTATTGTTGTTGTTTGTTGGTTTTTTTTTTTGTTTACTTTTGCGAGGTACCTCCCTCCCATCAAACTTCCTCCCACTAAGTTTATTGACATTATTTTCATTATTTTTTATTATTATTATCACTATTAATTAATTAATTTGTTTTTCATGTGATGCATCCTTACATTACATAGAATAGAACATTATCATGTCAAGCAATCCACCATTATAAGTTGGTTCGAATAGCCGATACCTAAACACATAATCTAGCCACCTCCCCAATGTTTTTTCGACCATCTAGACACCTTCATTTTTATCCAAAACTCAACACCAGGAGTATGTTTTTCAATGCTCTTCAATGTTGGAAAGAAGGTTATAGTCTAGGACACCAATACAAGTGGGGATACCATTGGATACTTGTGTATAACTATATCCTTATTAAATACAACAACATTATAGCCTCACACATGGATATCTTATATGCCATTCACTTTCACAACATGATCATAAGTCCTAATTTTCCTTGGTGATTACCTCATAACCAACACGAAATGACATGACATTCTTCATATCAACTCATTAATAGATTTTAAACATTATTTATATGTCCAATATTTCTTACCTTTACCATATCCCACCTGGGTATCATTCATATAAATGCATTCAAACATCATAAACATATCAACTTATGATACCAAAGCATGGTTGAAGGAATTGTTATCGAGTTTCTTTTCAGTGCTCATGCAACATTGGCATGACCAATTTCATACCTATAAGGTTTCCATCAACATATTTGATGTTACCTAATCCACTAGTGACTTATGTAAAATCACATGATCCCTTATCCAAACTATTGAAAAGAATCCTCTCGTTCTTATTATTTCCGATGAGGTTGACTATCATAGGTAGCTGCATCATCAACATCTTCAACCATGTCCTCAACCATTCCTAGTTATGCAATCACATTAACCACATTTAATCATCACACCATTCTCATTGCATATGTAACAACAAACCACTTTTAATCAAGATGCAATACCATATATGCTCAAGCATATCTATATGCACTCTACTGGATATTAACTCTCAATATGCCCACTAGTACATATGCATTCCAACTAGTTTATTCTCTTGCATTTTCCAGCATTCCTATGCCTTAGTTATCTACAATAGAACCCAAAGAGTTATAAACATAAAATCAAGAGAAGACTTAAGGAATTATCCCTTCCAATTCCTCTTCATATGATAATGTTGTGAATTGTTGTTTTGTCATTAATATAATGTTGTGAATTGTTGTTTTGTCATTAATATTTCACGTTGAACTTGAAATTTTCCACAATTTCTTGGATTTATTGCAATGGAATGCCAAATTCGCCTAGATTTATGTGACTCTTTGCAATAGAGTGTCGAGTTCATGTAGAGTTATAAAATGATTCATAAATATAGAGCTCAAAATTCACCTCGATATCTTTGATTTAGCGGTTTAATGGTCACAATTTCACCTAAATTAACTAGGTGAGTGATTTATTCATAGTTTATACTCTCATCAATATAAAAACCTAAAATAGAAGCATTTTGAAGAGATTTGGGGGTGTCAAGTCTTCCAACCATTGTCTTATTAGGGCTCACACTTAGAAAATAATGGGTTAGTGATTTAGTCTTTTTCATCTAAAATAATTGATTCTAGTAATGTAGAGCACAACCAATGCCTTCAATTTGGGCTTCTGGTTAAATGATTTCATATTATGTTTAGTCCTTAGTATAAGTAGTATTGGAGGGAGATTTTAATGGTAGCAATTACCCATTCTTATTTGTAGGTTCCAATTGTTGTTACTTTGTTAGAACAGGGCTTATGTTATATCACCCATAGTTATACAAAAAACACCATTAATTTTATTACATTTAAGCCTCCTCCGTGTAATTACTCAGGGGTTAAGGCTTGGAAATCTCATCTTCATTCAAGGGTATATAATCACGCACAATTATAAAACAAATTGCATATTGTTAGGGTTTTCTGATAAGCATACAATTATACTGTAATTGTTGACTTGGAGCATGTATTTTTCCTCCAATTAGTGGACTAGTTTCATAAACCTCAATTTTTCATCACCCTCTCTACTATCAATCCATTGATTTCAATTATCAAAAAACCATGCTCTTTGATTTGATCCATAGTGTCGTATTAACATACTAATTTGTTGATTTTGTTAATTAACTGCACCAATTAACATTCACATAGTTTTCTACTATTTCACTATTACTACTTATATCCCAAAATTGATTATGCAAGATACAACCTAGATTAGTGAATTTTCTCTATGATTTTTGTTGGGTTTCTATATTAAGAAACATCCTTTTGAATTCTATGGTGTTTATGGTTAGAATGGTGATGGATGGTTAATTGGTTTCAATGCAGTTTTCCTCAGTTTTTACATACATAGATGTAAAATCTCTACATGGTTTTTTTTATGAAGATATCAAATTATTGAAATGGTAGTTGTGATAGGGGATAATTCCCCACTTACTAGGGTCAAATCAATGGCAAAGAAAACAAAATATATTATCTCTATATTTCTAGATCAGTTTTGTATGTTAATGCAACATGAATACATGAAGAAGAATCCATGTGGCTAGGCATATATCCCCCTTTATTTGTATTTCAAAAGTAATTCTGAGAGTGTCCTGAATAATATAAATGTTCTAATCCTCTCTTCAATATGAACATAAAGAGAAACACAACCTTCCCCAAACAATCAAGTATAGAAGTCAAGAAACCCTCCCCATATTATAGTTATATAGAAGTCAACCTTCCCCATACTTAGTTATAGATGTCATATTTATTACATGATCGTCCATGTGAGCTCTAGTGAATGGGGCCAACGTTGAAATTTCTTCACTATGTGCCTATATGCATCGAAATTTGACATGGTTAGACTAGACACATGCCTTTACAACATGGGAGGGTTTCAAGACTCAAGGATGTTTGATGTCCCGACCACATAATCTTTGAGATCGTCCATGTTTGCAACAACGTTCATAATGGTGTGTCTCATATTTTTCAAATGCCTTTGTTTCCATGTGTAGAATTTTTGTTGGAAATCTCTTGAAATTTCATGGAACTTCCAATTCAACCACCACAAATGTCATGCACCGAACCCGCATAGTGAGGACTAGTGAATGGGGCCAACGTTGAAATTTCTTCAATATTTTCCTGTATGCATCAAAATTTGACATGGTTAGACTAGACACATGCATTGACGGTATGGGAGGGTTTCAAGACTCAAGGATGTATGATGTCTTGACCACATAATCTTTGAGATAGTCCATGTTTTCAACAACGTTCATAATGGGCATGCCATTTTCATTTAATGTTGTTATTTCCATATGTAGAATCTTTGTTGGAACTCTCTTGAAATGTCATGGAACTTCCAATTCAACCACCAAAAATGTCATGCACTGACCCCGCATAGTGAGCAGTGAATGGGGTCAATGTTGAAATTTCTTCAATATGTGCCTGTATGCATCGAAATTTGACACGGTTAGACTAGACACATGCCTTGACAGTATGGGAGGGTTTCAAGACTCAAGGATGTATGATGTCATACAAAAAAATTTTGAAAAAATTTCAACGTTGGCCCCATTGACAGGTCACCGTTGCCCATCATGTACTCTAGCCCTAGTACAATGTCTTTTAATAGTCGTTTCCTTTAAAATTCATCCAATCAGAAAATTAAAATGAAACGAGGATGAGATGAGACGATATATAGAGTGGGTCTGTAGTGATCTTTGAGTATAAATATGAATGAATGAACTTCTCTTGGTTTCGAGAATAATTTATTCTCTACTAAACAAGGTCAACCACGTGAATGTGAAAGCTCATATGGCCCCTCCCCCCCACATCGATCTCAATTCCCCAATACCCAATATATAAATTAGAAAACAAACAAAAGCAACATATTAATCATGCATAGAAACTACCAGAACAAAAATGAAATAAAACTTAAAAACATGTAATTAACCCACATAATTAAAAATTATTTAAAGAGAATAATAATTCATACAAATTAAAATATCTAGTTACGTACCTCATTGACCAACACAACATTTGTATCATCCTTATTCTGTATCTTTTTCTTGATCATCCAACTCAATATATGTATCAACATCCGGTTCAGAAACACTGTTGAATGGATTGATGATATCATCATCATCATAAATGTCCTTTTTGAGCATATCTTCATCGATATAATCATTAAAAACTGGTACATTGTCTCCTACGCCTAGTTCATCTTCTCCATATTCTTCATCTGTTGACCCATATTCTTCCTGATCTAGCTCTACATCACATTCTTATTCAATATCGTTTCCCTCATCTACAATATACTTTACTGGCCTTCCTCTTGGATCATATCTAACAACAAATGACCAATCCCTCTTACCTGGAATCTTTGAGTAAAAGACTTGTTCACATTGACTTGGAAAAACATAGCGATCGTTTTTTTTTCAAAAACTATTGTTTTATCATCGGAAATCCGTTGGCATGTTGAATAACGGTTCTTTCCTTATCATGTTCATGCATTCGTAACCTATACCATTTGACATCAAACAAAACTAATTTGAAAGAATTAAAGTCACACTCAATTATATCATTCAAAAACCCATAGTATCTATTTTCATATTCTCAAGGACGTTTGTCACTCATAGAGGAAACATTAGTGACCTGGAATACTATAGTTATCCCACTATCAAAGTTTTTCTGGTTTCATCCAACTGTTTGATGCGAAATTTATGACCATTGCACCACATAGTCTTGTGGTGTTTCAACGACAATATGCCAGACATGTAAAAGATGCATTGCCAATTAATAATAAACAAATTTATATAACTTGGAAAGTATAATATGAAAAAACACACCTATAGTCACATTAATATAATATAAAATAACTGAATAAAATGGGTTAATTTGCTTGCCTTTCCATCTTTCAAACAACATGCTAAATCTATTTCCCTCTGCGTAACATCAGAATGTCCATTACGACGAGCTTCTCTAACCAATTCAGACAATTCTTTCCATGATAACCTACCACCACGACGTTCTTTACATCTATCAATCCATACCTTCATCCAGTCCAGATTTTTTGCAATGTATAAATGTAGAGCATCCCAATCTTGAGCAATTGACCGATCAC
Source organism: Picea mariana (assembly GCA_032191745.1). Taxonomy (NCBI): domain Eukaryota; kingdom Viridiplantae; phylum Streptophyta; class Pinopsida; order Pinales; family Pinaceae; genus Picea; species Picea mariana. The sequence goes on along the minus strand of JASDQU010100627.1, from coordinate 300,196 downwards.
AAAATCACAATTCACCAATATTAAATATTAGTTATAACCATGGTAAATATTAATAAATGATGAAAGAATAAATATTAAATGAGTATGATCATATACACAACAAAATGAGAAATTTATATTTATTAAAAATATCCACATTTTAATTACCTCT